>CM052655.1:123692093-123720371 GCA_028533165.1 Leontopithecus rosalia
TGGTGTGACATGGTGTGACATTCCAGGTGTGATGGGGTGTGACATGGTGTAATGGGGTAGGGTATGGTGTGACATGTGACATCCCTAGTGTGACATGGTATGACATGGTGTGACATTCCTGGTGTGACACAGTGTGGTGTGGTGTGACATGGTGTGATGGAGTGTGACATCCCTGGTGTGACATGGTGTGACATTCCTGGTGTGACAGTGTGGTGTGGTGTGACATGGTGTGATGGAGTGTGACATCCCTGGTGTGATGGTGTGACATGGTGTGACATTCCTGGTGTGACACAGTGTGGTGTGGTGTGACATGGTGTGATGTGGTATGGTGTGACATTCATGGTGTGACACAGTGTGGTGTGGTGTGACATGGTGTGACATTCCTGGTGTGATGGGGTGTAACAGCCCTGGTGTGACTTTTGTGACATTTGTGGTCAGCCCAGGATACAGAGGTCCATTTGGCCAAAGGAAGGGGGAGAATGGAACCATCTGAGCATGCTGACCTGGAGGAATTGGTGGCCCTTGAGTCCACAAAGCCCACCCTGCCAGGTGTCCCTGCCCCACATGACCCAGTGGGCTTGCAGAGCAGCAAGCAGGACTCTGGTTAGACTGGAGGAAGGACCTGCCTCAGTGTGGCCTTGTGAGGAGACACAGAGTGAAGCTGTGACCTCAGCATCTGCCCAGCAAAGGATGAAGCCCCTCGTGTCCTCTCCACAGGGGTCCCAGAGCAAGGCCCACGGCAGGCTGAAGAGGGGGGCAGAGGGAGGATGCTGGGGAGGCATGGGTGAGGGGAGTGAGCCCCCATGTTCTAGGTGAGCCCCTGCACAGGGAAGGAGCCCAGCTGAACACCCACCTCCCGACACGCCCCAACTCTGCCCCTGTCCGACCACCTCCCAAAGGGCACCATGCCCCCTCTGCTACTCACACCCAGCATGGGGTATGGCGTCCCCACAGAGCCCAGTCAGTGAGGCCTGGCACAGCCACACCTGTGCTCAGCACTCCTATGGCCAAGCTCCCTACTGACATGGCAGGGCCAGGCCTGGAGGAGACAGAAGGCCCAGCCTGGCATAACACTCAGGCTACACATGCCTGCCACGCATGGGGGCCACAAGACACACACATGTACTCACATGGGCCTCACACAGGGATGCGCATGCTTGTGGTCCCAGGAACCACCCTGTGCATTTGGGCACGGGCTCCCAAGTGGGTCACATCCTCACACCTTGAGCCACCCCATGTGCCAGGCCCTTCACCCGGGATCCCATCCCCAGTGCTGGCTGTTGGGCCACACCATCTTCTCTGTGGATCCCTCCCAGCCACTCAGCACAGTGTCCACGAAGACACAGACATGGGTCATGGGATGTAACGTAACATGGCTGTTAATTGACATTGTCAGGGTGAGGGAGGCCACCTGGGGAGACGTGGCCTGTCTGCTGCTATCAGTTCAGGGACAAAAGGAAAGGCATGACTTCTGTTTTTGTTTTTTTTTTACATGGCTGGGCTTGCCAGCTCAACTTTCCTTTTTGGCACAGTGAGTTTGAGGTCCTGAGATTTTATTTTCCTTTCCCAGTAGGTGAAGATCAGTGGTGTGAGATTCAGGAGCACTGGTCCACACCCAGAACCTTGCTGTCCTTGGACTCTTTTCAAATGCATGCTATGGTCTCTGACATTCTCTCACCATTGTAGAAACCGAGGCCTTGATGAGCCTGCAGCCCCTGCTCATGGGGACAATGCCAGGCTGGAACCCGCATTTCTGACCCCAAAGCTCCTGTTCCTTCCACTCACCCCACACCACCACTTTGAGTCCTGAACATTGTCCTTGCCTGAATCCTGCCCTTAGGGATAGGGGTCAACCCAGCCACCAACACATCACACCCAGAGAAGGTCCCTTGAGCCCAGATGTTTGCAGAGCATGGAAGCCCTGGGAGCTCTGTGGATACACTGCACATTTCTCTATTCAGCAGATATTCACCAGGTGGCAACCGGCAGAGACGCCACATGGCATGGAGCTCACCTTGGCCAACAGGGTAAGTGTGGGGTTGGGAGGTGTTCCCAGGGTGCTCCTTAAAGCAGAGCTGTGGGGAAAAGTTGTGGCCAACCTCATATCTGCTCATCAATACCTGGTCTCCTGCCCATCAACACCTGGTCTCCCGCCCATCAACACCTGGTCTCCCGCCCATCAACACCTGGTCTCCCGTCCATCAACAACTGGTCTCCCGCCCATCAACACCTGGTCTCCCGCCCATCAACAGCTGGTCTCCTGCCCATCAACACCTGGTCTCCTGCCCTCCTGGGCCACAGAAAACTAAGCTTCCTGGATACTGAGTCTGGGTGGGACCATGGGATAGTGAAATTGCAACAAGTTAAAAGATCATTTTTAAAAAATATTATGATCATGACTCACATAAGCATATGATGACACATTTCAGAGATGTTATTTATCTCATTAATTAAGGTGTTATAACCAGTTCAAAGTGGAATTCAAAGTACTACACTCATATAATCAATTCAGGAATGCTAAAATGAGTTCATAAATAGATACAAAACTGGCCTTTTCTCTGGGAGGTGAGGAGGAATCAATTGTCCTTCCAAAGATGAGAGCTTGAATTTCTACCAGTCCATGACCCAGGGGTTGGGGAGCCCTGGTTTACAGAGTTGTAAAATAGTTCAAAGAAAATAAAAGATGCAGAAATCCACTGAATGAAATAACCTGAAAGAGTGTACAAGAAGATGCGTTGCTTTCCATTGAGGGCACCTAGTCATCTTTTGGTCCATTTCAGTTTTTCACAATTTTTCCTATAAACGTATATAACTGACAGAAACAGATCCATAATATAGAGAAGACCTGTATAAACCAATGAGAAAAATCAAATAATTCCACAGAGGAATAGGCAAGAGAACTGAACATATGTTTCACAGAAGATATCTAAATACCCATTAAACATATGAAAAGGGTGTTGAACCACACTAGTCAACAGAAAAATGAAAATGAAAAGCCACATGAGAGAAAGTAGTTCTGATTCCAATAATGCTGGAGCAGCTGATAGGAGACTAGCCCTTTGGCAGATGGCAATTATAATCACTGGAAAAACTACACATGCACACACACACAGAAACACACACACACCAATTGAAGGCACTAGAACATGACCAAAAGTAGGCAAACACTAGTAAGAATTATTCCTTGAAATATTTGTCTGAGGTCACACTCCAGTGCATGTAGCAGGTGCAACTAGAGTTCAAGCAGAAAACTGCAGCTCTCCTGGTAAGGAGTGGGATGCAGGGCTGCATTTTCAGAGCAGCTGGAAATGAAGAGGAAATCTCCATAAAGGAGGAGGCCACAGAAGGGAAACCCCAAAATCTGCAAGCAAACTCCACTGAAACCTCTGGCTGATCCCTTAAGTGTACATGTATAGGGAAAACTCCAAAGGGCCCAGCAGAAAGCAATACCTGTCAGGTTGAGAGAGCTGAGATTCCAGCTACTGCCAACTGCTGGGCACACAGACTTTGGAGTTTGAGTCCAGTCAAGCTAACTGCTTTCTAACATTAAAAAAATGATCAATGCTCTGCTAAGAATGAAAAACCCATAGCCTGTACCACATGTTGTCAACAACATCAGGTGCACATCCAAAATTACCATGTATGCAAAGAAATATGAAAATGTGATCCATAGTCAAAAGAAAAGGTGGTCAATGGAGATCAACTCCAAGATGACCTAGATGCAGACCCAGTTATCAGACAAGGACTTCAAAGAAGTTCTGTTAAATATGCTCAAAGACTTAAAGGAAACTATAGTTATAATGAGTGACCAGATGGGGAATCTCCACAAACAATTGAAAATATTTACAAGAACCAAATGAAAATTCTAGAATTAAAAGTATAATTCTGAAATGAACAACATCTTTTGGCCAGGCACAATGGCTCATGCCTGTAATCCTAGCACTTTGAGAGGCCAATGAGGAAAGATCACCTAATCCCAGGAGTATGAGACCAGCCTAGACAACATGGTAAAACCCCATCTCTATTTTATTAAAAAAGAAAAGAGAAAAACATTACTCAACTTTAATAACAGATTGGAGAAGACATAAGAAGAACTGAAAACTTAAAGATGCATCAATAGAATATATCAATTATTTTTCATCCAATCCAAAGAAGAGAGAGAAAAATACTAAAAAATGAAAAGAGACTCCTCATCCTGCAGGACGAGGTGAAGCATTCTAAAACATGTGAAACTGGAGTCCAGAGAGGGATGTAATAATTCCATGGGAAAGGTCATCCCTAAGCTATATGGAAATGTACCAGCCTGGGCTGGTATGGTGGGCTGATAGTATCTCCCTAGGCAAATGTATGCCCATCTGGAACCACAGAATGTGACCTTATTTGGAAATAGGCTATTTATAAATTAGGTTAAGAACTTGAGCTGATTATCATACTAAATTTTGGATGGGTTCCAAGTCCAGAGACTGGTGTCCTCATAAGAGAAAAAGACACAGACATATGTGGAGGTAAGTCATGTGATGACAAAGGAGATGAGGGGTATCAGGAGCCACCTGTGTTTGTCCATTTGCATTACTCAAAAGAAATACCTGAGGCTGGGTAACTTACAAAGAAGAGAGGTTGAACTGGCTCACAGTTCTGCAGGCTGTATGGGAAGCATGGCACCAGCATCTGCTTCTGGTGAGGACTTCAGGAAGCTTCCAATCACAGCAGAAGGTGAAGGGAGAGCAGATATGTCACATGGCAAGAAAGGGAGCAAGAGGCTGAGCAGAGGCCCCAGACTTAAACAACTAGATTTTGTGTGAACTAACGGGGGAAGAACTCACTCATCACCAAGGGGGTGGCACTAAATCATTCATGAGAGATCTGCCCTCATGCTCTAATCACCTTCTACCAGGCCCACCTCCAACATTGAGAGTCATATTTCAGCATGAGATTTGGAGGGGGAAAATATCTAAACCATATCATTCCACCCCTGCCCCCCGCCAAATCTCACGTCCTTCTCACACTGCAAAATACAATCATGCCTTCTCAATAGTCCCCCAAAGTCTTACCTCATTTCAGAATCAACCCAAAATTCCCCAAGTCCCAAGTCTCAGCTGAAGATGAGTCCCTTCCACCTATGGGCCTATGAAATCAAAGACAAATTATTTACTCCCTAGATACCATGAAAGTGCAGACATCAGACAAACATTCTCATTCCATAAGGGAGAAATTGGCAAAAAGAAAGGATCTATATGCCCAACACAAGTCAGAAATCCATCAGGGCAGTCATTAAATCCTAAAGCTCCAAGGTAGTCTCCTTTGACTTAATGTCCCATATCCAGGGTACACTGGTGCAGGGTTCAGTCATTACGTAAGGCCTTGGACAACTCCACCCCTGTGGCTTTGCAGGATGTACCTCCTGTGGCTTCTCCCACAGGATAGGGTTGAGTGCCTGTGGCTTTTCAGATTCAGGGTGCAAGCTGCCACTGAATCTACCACTCTGGGATCTGGAGGACAGTGGCCCCCTTCCCGCAGCTCCACTAGGCAGTGCCCTGGTAGAGACATTATATGGGGGTTCAGCCGCACATTTCCCCTTGGCATTGCTCTAGTAGAGGTTCTCTGTGAGGACTCCATGCTGGCAGTAGGCTTCTGTCTGGGCACCAAGGCTTTCTCATACATTTCTGAAATCTACAGGGAAGATTCAAAGCCTCCTTCACTCTTTCATTCTGGGCGCCTACAGGCTTAAAACCAGGTGGAAGCCACCAAGGCTTATAGTGGCTTGGACTCTCCAAAGCAGCAGCCTTATCTATACTTGGGGCCCTTTGAGCCAAGGCTAAAGCCAGAACAGCCAGGATGTGGACAGCAGTGTCCCGAGGCTGCACAGGGCAGCAGTGACCATGGGCATGGCCCACAGAACCATTCTTTCCTCCTCCTTGGCCTCTAGGCCTGTGATGGGAAAGACCACCCCAGAGATTTCTGAAAGGCTTTCAAGGCCTTTTTCCCTTTGTTCTGGATACAAGCACTTGGCTCCCTTTTAGTTAATGCTAATCTCTCTAGCAAGTGGCTGCTTCACAGCCTGCTTACATTTCTTTCTCTCCTGAAAATACCTTTTTCTTTTCTAGCATATGGCTAGGCTGTGAATTTTTTAAATTTTTTATGGTCTACTTTTCTTTGTTAATGATAAAAAGCCAAACTCTATGAAACACTTGAAGAGATTTATTCTGAGCCAAATGTGAGAGCCATGAACTGTGGCACAGCCTCAAAAGGTCCTGAGATGTATCCAAGGTGGTTGGGGTACAGCTTGGTTTTATGTTTTAGGGAAATGTAAGACATCAACCAATACATGTGAAGTATACGTTGGTTTGGTTTGGAAAGGCAGGATAATTCACAGTGGGGAATTCCAAATCATAAGTGGATCTGAAGATTTTCTGATTGGCAATTGGATGAAAAAGTTATGATGTAAAAAGTTGAAGTCAGCAAAAAGCAACTCTTAAGTTATGATAAGGGGGGTTGTGGAAGCCACAGTTCTTATTATATAGATGAACCCTCCAGGTTTCAGAGAGAATAGATGGTAAATGTCTCTTAACAGAACCTAAAAAGTGCCAGACTCTTGGTTAAATCTCTCCCAAATCAGGAAGAGACCTGGAAATGGAAGAGAATTCTCTACAGAATAACAAGAGACAGCTTTGCAGGGCCATTCAAAAATATGTCAAAGAAATATATTCTGTGATAAAATAATTTCCTTCCATGCCTACTACCTGTCATGTGATGTGATGCCAGAGTCAGGTTGGAATTTGATATCTTATTGCTACAAAGAGTCTGCTTCGTCAATCTTAAACTCTCTGTTTTCATGTTAATACCAGTCAGCTGAGCCTAATCTCCAAAGGGAGAGGGTTTAGTGAGCGACCTCCAACCCCTCCCCTTCCTGTCATGACCTGAACTGGTTTTTCAGGTTTCTTTGGAATCCCCTTGTCTTAGAATTTTATTTTTAAGTTTATACCTTTTAAATATAAGTTCCAACTCTAAGTCATTTCTTTGCTCCCATATCTTATCATAGGCTATTAGAAGCAACCAGGTCACTTCTTAGAAATGTCTGCTTAGAAATGTCTTCTGCCAGATATGGTAAGTCATCGTTTGTTGTTGTTTTGTTGTTGTTGTTTTGAGATGGGGTTTTGCTCTTGTTTTCCAGGCTGGAGTGCAATGGTGTCATCTCAGCTAACCACAACCTCCACCTTCCAGGTTCAAGTGACTCTCCTGCCTCAGCCTCCAGAGTAGCTGGGATTATAGGCATGCCCCACCATGCCCGGCTAATTTTGTATTTTTAGTAGAGATGGGGTTTCTTCACGTTGGCCAGGCTTGTCTCAAACTCCCAACCCCAGGTGATCCACCCATCTTGGCCTCCCAAAGTGCTGAGATTGCAGGTGTGAGCCACCACGCCTGGCCTACATCATCACCCTTAAGGCAGAACTTCCACCCATCCCTAGGACATGAACACATTGCAGCCAGGTTGTTTCTTAGAATTTATCAAGGGTGACCTTTACTCCAGTACCCAATCAGTTCCTCGTTTCCATCTGAGATTTCATCAGCCTGGCTTTTACAGTCCACATTTCTATCAGCATTTTGGTAACAAGCATTTAATCAGTCTCTAAGAAATTCCCTCATCTTCTTGTCTTCTTCTGAGTCCTCCAAATTCTTCTAACCTCGCTGCCCATTACCTAATTTCAAAGCTGCTTGACATTTTCAGGTACCTTTATAGCAACATTCCACTCCTCAATACCAATTTCCTGTGTTAGTCTGTGTTACTAGAAGAAAAAAATACAGGGGGCTGGTAATTTATGAGGAAAAGAGGTTTAGGCTGGGCACTGTGGTTCATACCTGTAATCCCAGCATTTTGGGAGGTCAAGGCAGGAGGATCACTTGCGCTCAGAAGTTTGAGACCACACTGGGCAACACAGTGAGACCTTGTCTTATAAAAACAAGAAAAGACAAGAAGGGAAGGGTGAGGCAGGGTGGAAGGGAAGAGCAGAAGGGAAGGGCAGGTAAGGGAGAAAAGGAGGGAGAAAAAGAGAGTTAATTACCTCACAGGTCTGCAGGCCATTCAGAAAACATGGCCCTGGCATCTGCTTCTGGCAAGGCCTCAGGGAGATTACAATCACGGCAGAAGGTGAACGGGGAGCAGGCATGTCACATAGCAAGAGGGAGCAAGAGAAGACAAGTGGCAGGTCCCAGACTTTTAAACAACCATCACATGGACTAACTGAGCGAGAACTCACTCATCACCTGGGGGATGGTGCTGACCCATTCATGAGGGCTCCAGCCCTATGATCTAGTCACCTCCCACCAAACCCCACCTCCAACACTGGGAATCATATCCCAACATGAAATTTGGAGGGATGCATATCCAAACCGTTTCACCACAGGAAGCTGGAAGAGGCAGAGGGTCCTCCCCTGGAGCCCTCAGAGAGAGCACAGACACCAACACCTTGATCTCCAACATCTTGATCTCAGATTCTTGACTTCCAGGACCCTGAAAAAAATAGGTTTTGTTTTTTTGGGGGAGTTTACTTTTAGTTCTGGGGTACATGTGCAGAATGTGCAGGATGGTTACGTAGCTATACACATGCCATGGTGGTTTGCTGCATCCATCACCCCATCACCTACATTAGGTATTTCTCCAAATGTTATCCCTTCCCAATCCCCCCACCCCCTGCTATCCCTCCCCTAGCCCCCCACCCCACAACAGACTCCAGTGTGTGATGTTCCCCTCCCTGTGTCCATGTGTTCTCACTGTCGAACACCCACTTATGAGTGAGAACATGTGGTGCTTGGTTTTCTGTTCTTGTGTTAGTTTGCTGAAAATGATGGTTTCCAGATTCACGTCCCTACAAAGGACATGAATTCATCCTTTTTTATGGCTGCATAGTATTCCATGCTGTATATGTACCACATTTTCTTTACCCAGTCTATCCTTGATGGGCATTTGGGTTAGTTCCAAGTCTTTACTATTGTAAACAGTGCCACAGTGAACATAGGTGTGCATGTCTTTATAATAGAATGATTTATAATCCTTTGGGTATATACCCAGTAATGGGATTGCTGGGTCAAATGGAATTTCTATTTCTAGGTCCTTGAGGCATCACCACACTGTCTTCCACAATCATTGAAAATTTACACTCCCACTAACAGTGTAAGAGTGTTCCTATTTCTCCACATCCTCTCCAGCATCTGTTATCTCCAGATTTTTTAATGATCGCCATTCTAACTGGCGTGAGATGGTATCTCAATGTGGTTTTCATTTGCATCTCTGTAATGACCAGTGATGATGAGCATTTTTTCATATGTTTGTTGGCTGCATAAAAGTCTTCTTTTGAAAAGTGTCTGTTCATATCCTTTGCCCACTTTTTGATTGGGTTGTTTTTTTCTTGTAAATTTGTTTTAGTTCTTTGTAGATTCTGCTTATTAGCTCTTTGTCAGATGGGTAGATTGCAAAAAAATTTCCTCATTCTGTTGGTTGCTGGTTCTCTCTGTTTCTTTTGCAGAAGTTCTTAGGTTTAATTAAGTCCCATTTGTCTCTTTTGGATTTTGTTGCTGTTGCTTTTGCTGTTTTAGTCATGAAGTCCTAATTTTTGTTGTTTTAAACCACATTTGTGCTATTTTGTTACAACAGCCACAGTACGGACATAGCTGGTAAGAGAGTTCTCTGGCCTCCAAAATACAAGCCTGGGGTAAATAATTATTGAATCTGACCACATTAGGAAGAATGTAATAAGCATCCTCAATAGACAAGCTGACCTGGGAAATCGTGGCAAGTTTAAAGCTAATCAGAAATTGGCATCCAAAAATTCCTGTCTTGCAAATTGCCAAGCAATTGCCAAGAAAACCTTTAGAAAACATGGTCATAGAAAAGATGGAGAAACCTGAATGACTCCTGGTTTCTGAAGCGGTGCTTAGGCATTTAAGTGAGATTGATGAGACTTCACACTGCACTTCAGAATGGCAGACACTCACGAGATCATCAACCACAGGATGCAGACACAGAGCTGGAGGCAGGGGCCACAAACTAGGTTGGCAGAGAGGCATCAGCATCAGGACTGGCAGGAGGCCGAGGATGGGCCAGAAGCCTGGGAAGGAACAGGCAGCAGCGGGGCCTGGCAAGCCCGGGGGAACGGAAGTTACTTGCAGGAGACTAGGGGCTTGCATTCGGGCCAAAACTCAGGACAAGGAGCCAGCTGGTCCCAGGGAACTCTGGAGAAGTGGCACCTCACACTGGGGGCAAGGGCCTGACAACTGAACAGAGGGTTGTGGACCCCGGGCACTGGTCTGCCGGGGAGGGTCTGAAGGCTGCTTCCTGGCCACACATGTCCTGGTCCTGAACAAAGGCTCCAAGAGGCACCTGCAGCCCCACCCTCCTTAGAGCACCCTGCTCACCCCACATGCCCTGACCATGGGGCCCGGCCTCAGAAGGGGGCCCCTCCATTTGTATTTTCTATCTGATCCTTGACACAGGGCTAACACCAAAGACCAAACCCCTAATCTTGGTTCACATATTCTGCAAAGAAATGACTAAGACTAGTTCTTCAGGTGGTCAGTTTTAGAACATGTTTATTCTAACTTAATTCTGCCTTATCGCTGTGCACCAAGAAAAATATATGCACATCTGTAGTAAAATGTGAAGGCACCTTCATTTTGTTTGTATACTAAACTTTTTTTTTTAATATCTCACTTTATGGCTGGTCATGGTGGCTCACGCCTGTAATCCCAACACTTTGGGAAGCCAAGGCAGGCAGATCAAGAGGTCAGGAGTTTGAGAGCAGCCTGGCCAACATAGTGAAACCCCATCTCTACTAAAATATAGAAAATTCACCAGGTGAGGTGGTACGAATCTGTAGTCCCAGCTACTCAGGAGGCTGAGGCAGGGGAACCCCTTGAACCCAGGAGGCAGAGTTTGCAGTGAGCCACAATTGTGCCACTGCACCCCAGCCTGGCGACTGAGCAAGACTCCATCTCAAAAAACAAAAACAAAATCTCACTCTTTAAAACGTGGTTTTGTGTTTTATATGCTTATAATATTTTCCGTAGTAGATCGTTTTAATGATGAAGTCTGAGCCTTTTGACAGAAAGCAGATCAATGGACTCCTAGCAACCAGGGAGGTGTTGACGGCAAAGGGGCCTGGGGAATTTCCAGAGAGATTCTATCTTCTTACAACTGTTCATCTGGATCATGGTGGTGGCTGCATGACTGTGCATTTGTTACAACTCACATGTAACAGGATGGATTGTACTAAACATAAACTACTTAAATAAATATGACTTTTAAACTTAAAAAAGTTGGGGGGTGTTTCACTCGAAGTCCACCTGGCCACGTGCCTGGCCACTACCCCGGCTCAAAGTCCACCTGGCCACGTGCCTGGCCACTACCCCGGCTCAAAGTCCACCTGGCCACGTGCCTGGCCACTACCCTGGCTCAAAGTCCACCTGGCCACGTGCCTGGCCACTACCCCGGCTCAAAGTCCACCTGGCCACATGCCTTGCCACTACCCTGGCTCAAAGTCCACCTGGTCACGTGCCCACATGCCTGGCCAATCACCACCATCCTGCCAGTGCTTGTCTCCAGCGTCCCAACAGCCTCCTGACCCCCTGGGCTGCTCTGCGCCCTCAGGAGCACAGCCACCTGGGAGCAGCTGGATGGAGACAGGAAGCCCAAGACTCCTGCTGTACCATGTCCTCCCACCCCCACCAGCCCACCAGCCACACATAGATGCCAAAGCTGCAATGTCCTCACATGTGCTGCCTCCGTCCACCCTGGCAGGGCCATTCCAGGCCTGGGGTAGGAGGGCAGACTCTCCCCCTGCCCCCAGACATAGGCACGCAGGCACAGGCACACACAGGTATGTAGAGCTGAGACACGGCCCATTCTCATGCAGAGTCTAGCCCCCGTCACCGAGGGAAAGGGGCAACAGACACACCAGGCCCTGCTCAAGGCCTGGGCCAGCGGGGGTAGCTTCTCGCAGGGCTGGGGTCCAGAAGAGGGCAGGAGGGATTGGGGACAGTGTGCCTGTTGGGCTTAGGTGGGCACACACCGGGCAGGAGAGGAACAGCCAGGGATCCCAAGGGTGGCAGATGCCAGAGATGGAGCCCCAGCTGGAACCTAGGCTTATGGGAGCAGCGGGTGACCCGTCCTCCTTCTGGGGGCCCACCCTGCCCGGCCCCTGCAGCCCAGCACGGCTTGGAGCATTGGATAAAACAGGAGAGAGCAGGCCGGGCACTGAGGCCCCCAGCCTGGGGGAAGTGAGCTGGTAGATGGGGGCAGGTGGAGCCCCAGCCAGGCCCACATGGTGCACACAGCCTCACTGGGGACCAAAGGGGGCAGGAGGCTTGCCAGGCCTGCTGCGGTTTCTCTCAGAATCCTGGGCCCTTCCAGGGAACTCAACATGTTCCCCTCGGCCTCCCACATGGCACCTTTCCCCAGGCAGGGCCAAGAGCGGGGCATGGGGGTCTTGGGAGGGAGGACAGTCACCCCTGGCCTGGTCTCCCTGAGCCTCAATCCTAGCCCTCCTGGTGGCCAGCAGCCCTCTCTGGGTCTTCCCCACGTGCTCAACAGCCCCCTGAGGGTGCCAGGCCTGACACCCCTCTCCCTCCACCCCTGCACAGGACCACCAGCCCTGGGCAACCTGGGTCCCAGAGGTACCCAGGGGCGAGGTCTGGTGTCTCCCTCACCAAAGATTCTGCACACCCCACCCCTCCCGGGTGGTCGGGCGAGGTGGCCTCCAGGGGACAGGCAGGTCAACAGTGTGAAGGAAATCATCTCACTCAGGGCAGAGCACTGGCTGCAACAAGGGATAGATGCCATGGGCGCCTCCAGGAAGGCCACCGAGCCCAAGCCAGCCTTCATGTGCCCACGCCTACCCACAGCACAGTTGGGGCACAGCGTCCCCAGCCTCCAGCAGCGGCAGGGACCCTACAGAGCCACCAGCCACCTCTGCACAGCTCCCTGCCAGCCCGGCCAGGCTTCCAGGCCCCAGCCTGGAGGAACAGCCCAGCTGGGGACCCCTGACTGCAGAACGGTGACCTCGGAGTGGGTACAAGGTGTGGCCACCACACAGGGTGCCAGCTCCAAGCAGGGCACGGGAACGAGGGTCGCAGCCATCAGGAGGACCCGAAAACACGTCTTGGGCAAGCAGTCCCAAGGGCCAGTTCACCTCGGTGTGCCTCATTCTCCTGCACAAAAGAGCCCCCACCGTGTGTTCACAAGGCTTCCAGGGGCAGAGGGGGCGATGCCCAGTGCCCTCTCCCTTTCCCAGGCATTGGACCCCGAGTTTGCTGACTGGCACCACCAAGCCCACACACGCACCAACAGTGAGTGTCCAGGAGTTGGGCAGGGGCCCCCGGTTGGGCTGTGGACAGGAAAGGGCCTCGCCCAGCACTCGGGCACACGTGCGTAGTCACGGAGCCTCACCTGAGCCACCGCTGTTGCGCAATCAAGTTCCCAAGAAGAGAGAGAAAAGGGAACTTCCAGGCCGGCCCAGGCCCCGGGGGTTCCCACCCCATTTTTAGCCGAAAGCACTGAGGCAGAGCTCCCCCTATCCAGGCTCTGCTGCCTGGCATAAAAATAACAACTATGGTTACTGATCATCTGGGAGCCATCCAGGGACCTGACAGGGAGCTGGACAGGCCACACCAGCCACGGGCACCAGACAGAGGACCCAGCACTTCAGGTGGGAATCCAGACCAAGGGGCTAGCCCAGGCAGCAGTGAGGGACAGGTTGCCTGGGCCCCTGACAGGGCGGGGGCTCCTGGACTGCCCTCACGGCACAGACCAAGCTTCCTGGTCACTGCATGGACTACAGGTGCCCCTTCCCTGCACAGGGACACAGGAAAGCTAGAAACAGCCTAACGGCAAGGAGAAAGCAAGGGGCTGGGAATCGGCTGAGACAGGGCTGGACCCAAGATGGGAAGGTCAGAGGCCCCACGCTGGGCAGGGCTAGGCTGAGCGCAGACTGCCTGCACCCCCAGGACAGGGACACAACCCAGAGGCGGGAGGGAGGGTGGGAGGCGGCAGCAGTGATCTGATTGTGCCACTGGCTGGCTTCAGCCGGCATCTTCTGGGCCGATGTGGGCCAGGCCAGGTGGACGGAGTGACGGGGCCTTGGCTGAGCAGAGTGGACTAAGCGGCCCAAACAGGCTGAGCTGAGGCAAGCTGGGTGGACTGAGAGTGCTACCCTGGCCCTTTAGAGGACAGCCTGGCTAAGCTGGGCTGGCCTGAGCCAGGACGATCTGGGCTGGCCTGAACTGGGTTCAGCTGGGTCGGGCCAGGCCAGGCGGGTCTAACCGAGTTGAGTGGGCTGAGTTAGGGTGAGCTGGGCAGAGTGAAATGAGCAAGCCTCATCAGAGCCAGGCTTGAACTGGGTTATCCTAAGCCCTAAGTTGGACTGACCTGGGCCGAGCTGGACTTATCTGGGGATAGGGCAAAGTCAGGCCAAGCTGAGCTGAGGGGGCCCGCACTGGGAGGTCCAGGATGGGATTAAGCTGAATTAGGCTGATCTGGACGTGACTGCACTCGGTTGAAATAAACTGGGCTGACGCAGGAGTAGGGATGGGCTACAGCTCTCTCTCCACCCAGGATAAAATGGGTGCTCTTAGAGTACCTGGGAGGAACTAGGCCAAGCTGGGACCTTATCTGCTGAGCTTACCTGACCTGAGCTCGAAGGGATGTGCTGAGCTGAGCAGGACTGACCTGAGCAAGCTTAGCTGGTTGGGCTATGCTGGGCTGAGCTAAACTGGGTTGAGCTGGGGAGGGCTAAGCTGGCTGAGGGACCTGAGATGGACAGGGTTAGAAGCTGGACTGAGCTGGGCTTAGATTGTTGAACTGAGTTGAGCTGGGGTGACCTAAACTGGGTTTGGCTGGGATGAGCTGATCTGGGCTGAACTAGGCCTGCGGAGAGGGCTGGGCTGGGCTGGGCCCACCTAGGTTCAGCTGAGCTAATATGGGCTGGGCCAGAGTAAAGTGAATTGAGCTGGGCGGAGCTCAGCTGGGCTAGGCAAGGCCGAACTGACAGAACTGAACCAGGCTGGGCTGGGCTGGGCTGGGCTGAACTAGGCTGCCTGAGCAGGCTGAGCTACCTTGGACTGGGCTAAGCTGGGCTAACCTAACCTAACCTGGCTTCAGCTGAAACGTGCTAATGTGGGCTGGGATGGGTCAGGTTGAGGTTAAACTGGGCTGGGCTGAGCTGGGCTGGACTCAACTGAGTTTACATAAGCTGGGCTGGCCTGGCCTGAATTGGGTTTGGCCGGGCTGGGCCAACTGGGCTTAGGTGGATGGAGCTGAGCTGAGTTGGCCTGGCCTGAGCTGTGATTGGAAGACCTGGCCTGAGCAGGACTGACCTGAGCAAGCTTAGCTGGTTGGGCTAAGCTGGGCTGAACTAAATTGGGTTGAGCTAGGCTGGGTGAGGGACCTGAGATGGACAGGGTTAGAAGCTGGACTGAGCTGGGCTTAGATTATTGAACTGAATTGAGATGGGGTGATGTAAATTGGGTTTAGCTGGGATGAGCTGATCTGGGCTGAACTAGGCCTGCCGAGTGGGCTGGGCTGGGCTGACCTAGGTTCAGCTGAGCTAATATGGGCTGGGCCAGGCTAGAGCTGAGCTGGGCTGAGCTGGGTGAGGCTGAACTGACAGAACTGAACCTGGCTGGGCTGGGCTGTGCTAACCTAACCTAACTTGGGTTCAGGGCCCCAGCTTGGGCTGGGCTGGGCTAACCTGGGTTCAGCTGAGATGTGCTAATGTAGGCTGGGCTAGGTCAGGTTGAGGGTAACTGAACTGGGCTGGGCTGGGCTGGCCTGGCCTGAATTGGGTTTGGTTGGGCTGGGCCAACTGAGCTGAGGTGGATGGAGCTGAGCTGAACTGGCCGAGCCCGAGCTGGATCACACTGAGCTGGGCTGGGCTGGGTTCAGCTACACTGCGCTGGGTTGGACTGAGCTAAGCTGGGCCAGGCCGGGCTGGGCTAAGTTCAGCTGAACTGGGCTGGAGTGGGCTGAACTCGGTTCAGCTGGGCTGAGCAAGACCGAACTGGGCTGAGCTGGCCTGGCCTGGGCTGTGATTGGAAGACCTGGGCTGAGCAGGACTGACCTGAGCAAGCTTAGCTGGTTGGGCTAAGATGGGCTGAGCTAAATTGGGTTGAGCTAGGCTGGCTGAGGGACCTGAGATGGACAGGGTTAGAAGCTGGGCTGAGCTGGGCTTAGATTGTTGAACTGAATTGAGCTGGGGTGATGTAAATTGGGTTTAGCTGGGATGAGCTGATCTGGGCTGGTCTGGGCTGGGCTGGACTGACCTAGGTTCAGCTGAGCTAATATGGGCTGGGCCAGGCTAAAGTGAACTGAGCTGGGCTGAGCTGAGCTAAACTAGGTTCAGCTGAGCTGGGCGAGGCTGAACTGACCAGAACTGAACCTGGCTGGGCTGGGCTGTGCTAACCTAACCTAACCTAACTTGGGTTCAGGGGCCCAGCTTGGGCTGGGCTGGGCTAACCTGGGTTCAGACGTGCTAATGTGGGCTGGGCTGGGCTGGGTCAGGTTGAGGGTAACTGAACTGGGCTGGGCTGGGCTGGCCTGGCCTGAATTGGGTTTGGCTGGGCTGGGCCAACTGAGCTGAGGTGGATGGAGCTGAGCTGAGCTGGCCTGGCCTGAGCTGTTTTGGAAGACCTGGCCTGAGAGGGACTGACCTGAGCAAGCTTAGCTGGTTGGGCTGACTGAGCTGGGCTGAGCTAAAGTGGGCTGAGCTAGGCTGGGTGAGGGACCTGAGATAGACAGGGTTAGAAGCTGGACTGAGCTGGGCTCAGATTGTTGAACTGAGTTGAGCTGGGGTGACCTAAACTGGGTTTGGCTGGGATGAGCTGATCTGGGCTGAACTAGGCCTGCGGAGAGGGCTGGGCTGGGCCCACCTAGGTTCAGCTGGACTAATATGGGCTGGGCCAGGCTAAAGTGAATTGAGCTGGGCGGAGCTCAGCTGGGCTGGGTAAGGCTGAACTGACAGAACTGAACCTGGCTGGGCTGGGCTGTGCTACCTAACCTAACTTGGGTTCAGGAGCCCAGCTTGGGCTGGGCTGGGCTAACCTGGGTTCAGCTGAGATGTGCTAATGTGGGCTGGGCTGGGTCAGGTTGAGGTTAACTGAACTGAACTGGGCTGGGCTGGGCTGGGCTGGGCCAGGCCAGGCTAGGGTGAGTTCAGCTAAACTGGGCTGGGCTGGGCTGGGCTGAGCTGAGTTCAGCTAAACTGGGCTGGGCTGGACTAACCTAACCTAACCTGGGTTCAGGGGCCTAGGTTGGGCTGGGCTGGGCCAGGCTGAGTTCAGCTAAACTGGGCCAGGCCAGGCCAGGCTGAACTTGGTTCAGCTGGGCTGAGCAAGACCAAACTGGACTGAGCTGGCCTGGCCTGAGCTGTGACTGGAAGACCTGGGCTGAGCAGGACTGACCTGAGCAAGCTTAGCTGGTTGGGCTACGCTGGGCTGAGCTAAATTGGGTTGAGCTGGGGAGGGCTAGGCTGGCTGAGGGACCTGAGATGGACAGGGTTAGAAGCTGGACTGAGCTGAGCTCAGATTGTTGAACTGAGTTGAGCTGGGGTGACCTAAACTGGGTTTGGCTGGGATGAGCTGATCTGGGCTGAACTAGGCCTGCGGAGAGGGCTGGGCTGGACTGACCTAGGTTCAGCTGAGCTAATATGGGCTGGGCCAGGCTAAGGTGAACTGAGCTGGGCGGAGCTCAGCTAAACTGGGTTCAGCTGGGCTGGGCGAGGCTGAACTGACCAGAACTGAACCTGGCTGGGCTGGGCAGGCTGAGCTAGGTTGGGTTGGATTGAGTTGGGTTGGGCCAGGCCAGACTGGGCCAACCTAACCTAACCTGACCTAATTTGGGTTCAGCTGGCCTAGGTTGGGCTGGGCTGGGCTGACCTGGACCAGGCTGGCCTGGAGTGGACCTTAGAGGGCGACCCCTGGGTGGGCCAGTCTCTGCTGACCTTGGCTGTCCTGGCAGGCAAAGTGGGGCTGGACACTGATTTTGGAGGTACCTAGAGCAGACTTTGAGACCAAGCTAAATGCAGCTCCAGGGGCAGGGTGGGCTGGGAATTTGGGGCTCCAGGGCAGGAGCGAGGGCCTCACTGTGCAGACGGCTCTGTCCAGGCCCGGGGACTGTTGTGGAGGGACCACCTGGGGCATCAGGGCAAATCTTCCCACCTTCCCCTAGAGGCCAGCGGGGGCAGAGCATGTGGGGGTCTGGCAGGCCAGGCGAGGGCTGCTGTGATGGAGAGACTGAGGCTCAGCACTCAGGAGCCTGAGGAGCTGAGCCTACAGCCTCAGGGAGTAAGGGCCAGGGTTGGAGGCCCGGCAGACCACCCACTGTGAGCCCAGGGAGATTTTGAAGGGGAAGGGCTCTGGGTCCCAGACTTCAGCCTAGGGGCGTGGCCCAGTGCCTCTGCTCCCAAGTGCCCAGGCTTCAGCACTTGGGGTGGAGGCTGGGGTCATCCTGGGGCACCCCCACCTTCCTGAGCCCAGCCTGAGGACAGTGGCTGAGCAACAGCTTCGTAGAAGAACAGGGACCCTGGGAGGTGCCCTGGGCCTGGAGCTTATGGGGAAGCACAGGGTGGGGAAAGGCCCGGAATGAGTCTGGCCATCTGGACCCCTGGGCTGCCCCAGCATCCCCAGCTCCCCCACAGGGACTCCCCCAGCCTGATGGGATGGCCCAAGGCTGGCGCTGACCAGGCTCTGTCCTCACAGCCTCCATACAGCACCCATCCGTCTTCCCATTGATCCCCTGCTGCAAAGAAGTGAAGAACAAAGCCTCCGTGACCGTGGGCTGCCTGGCCACAGGATACTTCCCCACGCCGGTGAACGTGACCTGGGACACAGGCTCCCTCGATGGGATTGCTGTGACCCTCCCAGCTACCACCCCCATGGCCTCTGGCCACTACACCACCACCAGCCAGCTGACCGTCTCGGGTGCATGGAAGAAGCAGTCGTTCACCTGCAGGGTGGCACATACTCCATCATCCCCAGACCCGGTCAAAAAAACCTTCAGAGGTGAGAGCCAGCCAAGCTCAGAGACCACAGGTTCGGAGCAGGAGAGACTTCCCTGGAGTGCCAGGCTGAGGGCTGGCAGAGCAGGCAGGGGGTGAGAGGGGAGGACTCCAGAGCAAGCAGGGGGTAGGGGGGAGGACTCCAGAGCAGGCAGGGGGTGAGGAGGGAGGACTCCAGAGCAGGCGGTGGGTGGGGAGGACCCAAGAGCAGGCAGGGGGTGAGGGGGGAGGACTCCAGAGCAGGCAGGGGGGTAGGGGGGGAGGACTCCAGAGCAGGCAGGGAGTGAAAGTGGGAGGACTCCAACACTGGGAACACCCAGCATGCTTGGGGACCTGGCCAGGACGTGAGGGCAAGAGGATGGCACACAGAGCTCGGGGAGGCCAACAGCCCTCATGACCACGAGCTCTGCCCGCAGTCTGCTCCAGGGATGTCGAAACGCCCACCGTGAAGATCCTGCAGTCCTCCTGCGACGGCAGCGGGCACTTCCCCCCAACCATCCAGCTCCTGTGCCTCGTTTCCGGATACACCCCAGGCGACCTCAACATCACCTGGCTGCAGGACGGGCAGGTCGTGGACGTGAACTGGACCGTCTCTGCTCCCAGGCTGGAGGGCAAGCTGGCCTCCAGGCGGAGTGAGCTCATCCTCACCCAGAAGCGCTGGCTGTCCGACCACACCTACACCTGCCTGGTCGACTATCAAGGCGACACCTTCGAGGAAAGTGCCAAGAAGTGTGCAGGTAGGTTCCCACCTGCCCTGGTGGCCGCAGAGGCCGGAGAAGAGGGGTGGGCGGGCCTCACACAGCCCTCCCATGTGACACAGATTCCAACCCGAGAGGGGTGAGCGCCTACTTGAGCCGGCCCAGCCCCTTGGACCTGTTCGTCAGCAAATCCCCCACAATCACCTGTCTGGTGGTGGACCTGGCGCCCAGCCAGGGGACAGTGAACCTGACCTGGTCCCGTGCCAGTAAGAAGCCTGTGCCCCACGTGATCCCAAAGCAGCAGAAGCAGCGCAATGGCACGATCACCATCACATCCACCCTGCCAGTGGGCACCAGAGACTGGATCGAGGGGGAGACCTACCACTGCAGGGTGACCCACCCCCACCTGCCCAGGGCCCTCGTTCGGTCCATGACCAAGATGAGCGGTGAGCTGCAGGCAGGCCCGGGCGGGGGAGGGAGGGAGCAGAGCCTGCGCTGACCCCACATCTGGCCCCAGGCCCGCGTGCTGCCCCGGAAGTCTACGTGTTTGCAACGCCAGAGGAGCCAGGGAACCTGCACAAGCGCACCCTCACCTGCCTGATCCAGAACTTCCTGCCCATGGACATCTCCGTGCAGTGGCTGCACAATGGGGTGACGCTCCCGCCCTCCCGGCACAGCACCACGCCGCCCCACAGGACCAAGGGCCCCGGCTTCTTCGTCTTCAGCCGCCTGGAGGTGACCAGGGCCGAATGGGAGCAGAAAAATGAGTTCATCTGCCGTGCAATCCACGAGGCAGCGAAAGACTCACAGACCGTCGAGAAAGCGGTGTCTGTGAATCCCGGTAAATGACGTCCTCCTCCCTCCCTCCCTCCCAGGGCTCCGTCCAGCGGTGCGGTGGGGAGGGCTGGCCAGACCTTCTGTCCACTGGTGCCACGACCCCAGGAAGCCCCCCCCCAATAAACAGTGCGTGCTGAGAGCCCTGGGTGCACCTGTTCTTGGGAGCGGGCAGGGCTGCGGGCAGGGGCCTCTTGGCACAGGAACGGGCCTCCCAGGAGGGGAGAATGGGAGGTGACAAGGCCAAGGCGCCGCTCAGCCATCTGCCTTTGTGTCAGGGTATTTGTCAAACAGCACATCCTCAGGCGCTTATCACAGGTGCCCCGGGTGCTCATCACAGGTGCCCCGGGTGCTCATCACAGGTGCCCCAGGCGCTCATCACAGGTGCCCCAGGCGCTCATCACAGATGCCCCGGGCCCTCATCACAGATGCCCCGGGCCCTCATCACAGATGCCCCGGGCCCTCATCACAGATGCCCCGGGCCCTCATCACAGATGCCCTGGGTGCTCATCACAGATGCCCCTGGCACTCTCTGCCCCCACTCTGGGTCTACCTCTCCAGAGTCCAAAGATCCACGGGAGGTCCTCAGGGAAGGCGGAGAGGGAGTCCAGCTCCCACAGCCCTCTCTTTCCTGGGGGCTTGGCTTCTATACCCCTGGACAGGAGCCCCTGCACCCCCAGGTGTAGCTGGGCACACAGGCCCCTCCAGGTAGAGAAACAGCCCAAGTGAAACCCCCACAGAGACATGTAGGACCCCAGACAACCCTCCCCAGCCAGTCCTCCCCAGACACAAACACAACCCTCCCCAGACAGACGGCCCTTCCAGAGTCTGTGCCACTGGCATCGACCTCTTTACCCTGTCCCACCTGGGGCTAGTGGGGCTCAGCCCACCCACACCCCACAGCCTTTGACAGCCTGCCCCCTGGGCACACCATGCCCCACCTCAGTCCACCCTGAATCAGCCTCAGGGAACCACCAGCCTCACACACCCGGTCATACCTCGAACGCCTCATCCCAGGCACAGAGCTGTACACGTGCCAAGCGCACGGCACATGCACCACCCCCAGGGCACCATGGGTACCCACACATGCTCATGCCTGGCCCACGCTCCACCTCACACACTAACTCCAGCCAGGCTCCTCCCAAGTCCTTCCTCTTGGAATACCTGGGCCAGAGGAATAGCTGGGTCCCAGACAGAAACGGAGAGGCCCCCACATGGCTTGGCGTCCTCCAGTCCAGCCCCCACTGTCACCCTGTCAGCTGCACCCACAGCCAAACACAGGACAGATGCGCCCCCAGGACGTGGCCTCCATCCCACTCCCTTCGTGCCCACACCAGAAGCCCAGAGTAGGCGACATGCCCCTCCCAAGCCTCACCCAGGTGGGTATCTGCCACCCCAGATCTAAACACTACCCCTAGCTGTACACCAAGGGCACAGCACCCACCAAATCCACACAGAAACACAGACACCAGGCACCCCACGGGCCCAAAGCCCTGTGTCTGAAGACACAGTCCCTGCACACCAGCAGGGCAGTACACTCGGCCTCTCTGTCGCCCCAGCCCAGCCTCACCCAGCCCCAGGCCGGCAGCAGCAGAAAAAGGTGGTGTGAGCCCCTGGCAGACACCGGACCCACGCCTGCTGGTGACCAGGGACTAGCAGGCAGCTCAGGGCATTGGGGAAGGGAGTGGAGGGGACCCGGGCCCAGGGCAGGAGGAGCCAGAGGGACTAGGCTGGGCCAGGGCTCATAGTCCACACCAGGCCATCCCCTCAGAGCACCCGTGCAGTGATTCCCAGGTCCTAGGACCCAGGCCACACAGCTCACACACCCTTCTGAGGGCCCAGAGTGGGGCAGCCACTCGTGTGCCAAGGGGCCGGGTCCCTCTCTGGGGAGGGGATGGGGTCTGGAGAGAGGTGGAGTGGAAGCAATCAGAGTCAGGAGAGAAGCCTAAGGAACAAAGGGAAATGCTGGGTCATCCTGGGGCCGGGGCGGGGCTGGGACGAGAGGTCAGGAGTGGTCAGCCTGGCCCTGGACTAGGGACTGACTTGGGACCTGGGTCCCCACCTCAGGGCTGGCCAGAGGCTCTGCACAGTCCCAGAGGGCCCCGGACAGGGTACTCTGCCACTGCGGACAGCAGCAGGCCCTGGCGAGAGCAGCAAGGGGCTCTGTCCCCCGCCCCCGCTGCCACTGCAGAGCCAGGAGGGCTGACTGGCCGGGACCCCCTGAGCTGGACGTGTGTGTGGAGGAGGCCGAGGGCGAGGAGCCATGGACGTGGACTGGCCTCTGCATCTTCGCCACACTCTTCCTGCTCAGTGTGAGCTACAGCGCCATCCTCACGCTCCTGAAGGTGGGCACCCACCTCCAGAGGCCGGGCGGGGCAGGGGGCTGGGCAGAGCTGGTGGAGCGCCCTGACCCAGCCCTCCCCTCAGGCCCAGCGGTTCCTCTCAGCCCCGAGGCAGGGGAGGCCCCGGCCATCCCTCGACTGCACCAGCATCCTCCAGCCTCACGTCTAGGCCTCGGGCCCTCGAGCTCTACCAAGCCCGGCTCTTTCCTGGCTGGTGCTGGAGCGGCCCTCAGCTGCGCCCTGCCCCAGGTGGGAAAAGGGAAGCAGACAAGCCTCTCCAGGGGCACAAGGACACCACTGTGGGCTGATGGCCAGCGACCCCGAGCCCAGCTGTAAGGTTAAAGCACCAATGAGGCCACCAGTCGCAGCCCCTGAGCAGAACAACGTCGTCCCTTCCACGGAGCCGCTCTGAGCTTATCACAGGCCCCTGGGTCTCATAGTCCGTCCCATTCTGACTGTGCAATCACCAAAACACAAGGAGGACCCAGTGCCTGGCACCCAACCCAGGACACATTTGGGTCCGTGTCCAGCCCAAACCAGCCCACAGCCTCACTCGGGTCAGACTTGATCTGACCATTCCAGCCCTGAGGCCCAAGTGCCCAAGTACCTGGCCTCTCGGTCCCCCAAGCCTTGCCCAGGCCGTTTCCCTTCACCCACCCGCCCCTCCTGCCATCTGTCCACAGCCCCCATCCCTGCAGAGTGAAAGCACCGGCAAGCCCTCTGAGGCCAGGCCACAGGACTGTTTGCGGCTTCAGGCCCCTGGGGTGGGTAGAGGGGCTCCCACTGCCAGAGAAGGGGTTTCCTGCAGGGACAGCAGCTGCTGACCTGGCCCTGTGACCTCGCCCAGCCTCTGGCTTCAGCAGTTCTATTTCTTTCCCTCTGGGTTTCTTAGTAAAGTTCCTTTTTACAAACCCCAGATCTCCAAGTGCTCTTTGGGAGGCGTCTGCAGCCCTGGAGTGGCTGGTGGGAGGCAGGACCCTGAGGACTGGAGGGGGAGCCAGAGGACAAGGAGCTCACGCCTGTAATCCCAGCACTTCAGGATGCTGAGGCAGGTGGATCATGAGGTCAGGAGTTTGAGACCAGCCTGACCAACATGATGAAACCCATCTCTACTAGATATACAAAAAGTAGCCGGGCGTGGTGGCGGGTGCCTGTAGTCCCAGCTATTCGGGAGGCTGAGGCGGGAGAATCACTTGAACCTGGGAGGCAGAGATTGCAGTGAGCCGAGATGGTGCCATTGAACTCCAGCCTGGGCAAGAGAGTGAGACTCTGTCTCAAAAAAAAAAGAGAGAAGAAAAGTGAAAGGAGGGGATGGAGGGAGTGGGGGTGCTTCTTGGCCCTGACTGAGGGCACTTGAATTGCTAAGACCACCTTTTAGGGCCATTTGGTGAAATCCCCCAATGCAGGAGAGTCCACTGACAGTGAGGACCCCACAGGGAGAGCCTCACTCTGTGCCAGGAGACCCATGCCACGCAGAGCCTGGCACACACTGACAGGGCCCCACAGGGAGAGCCTCGCTCTGTGCCAGGAGACCCACACCACGCAGAGCCTGGCACACACTGACAGGGCCCCACAGGGAGAGCCTCGCTCTGTGCCAGGAGACCCACGCCACGCAGAGCCTGGCACACACTGACAGGGCCCCACAGGGAGAGCCTCGCTCTGTGCCAGGAGACCCACGCCACACAGAGCCTGGCACACACTGACAGGGCCCCACAGGGAGAGCCTCGCTCTGTGCCAGGAGACCCACACCACGCAGAGCCTGGCACATGCTGACAGGGCCCCACAGGGAGAGCCTCGCTCTGTGCCAGGAGACCCATGCCACACAGAGCCTGGCACACACTGACAGGGCCCCACAGGGAGAACCTTGCTCTGTGCCAGGAGACCCACGTCATATGGAGCCTTGCACAAAGTGGAATGAAGCAAGCCTGCCAGGGTCTGATGGCTGCACGTGGGTCCCCCGCCCCGTCGTCCTCGGGGACCTCGGAGCAGCCAGGCATGGGGAAGAAGGTGAGGAGCGACGGCTCCCTGTGGGGGTGGAAAGCGCCAGAGTGGGCAGCGCCGAGGCCACTGGGTCCAAGCAACATCGGAGGAGGGGTGTGACAGGACATGGCCAAGGCCACAGCCACTGCCCAGTGCTTCTCACACACTCGATCATTCACAGACACACACACAGGCACACACTCGCACAGGTAGAAACAAGCACAGGTTCACACACACGTGTGCACTCACACACACCAATCATGCAGCCACAAACAGGCTCACACGCTCGGACATGCTCACACCAACACACACACGGCCTCAGGAAGCCAGGCCCCCAGTCCACCCCAGCACCAGCCAAGGTCCCGCAAACCCACCTCTCCTACGACAGACCAGCCCTCCAAAGCCAAGGTCCCTGGACTGGGTGCCCCTCCGGGGGGCAGAGCTCAGTGACTTCTTTCTCTGCCCTGCATTATGAGACCTCCCATGGACCCCAGAACAAGGACAACAAGGGGTTGGCTCACTGCCCCGCATGTGCCAGACATCCTCACACACCGAGAATTTCACCTCCTCAAAGGCCTGAGAGGGAGGCGAGATGGGCACCCACATAGAGGAGACATACAGGGCCCGTGGGGAAGGGCAGAGGCCTGGATCCACACCCAGCTCGGAACAGTGCCCGTGCCTTCCACGTGGCCTGGCCTCCCGGGACTAAGAGGATGCCCTGGTCCCCCTCTTTATTCTCCTGTTAACCCACCAGTGAGTACAGCGATGGCCCCCCAAAGATGTAGCTGAATCCTAACCCCTGGGGCCCTTGGGTGTGGCGTTATCTGTCAAAAGGGCCTTTAGATACAATCAAGGTAAGGATTTTGAGATGAGGGCATCCTGGATGATGAAGGGGACCAAGATCCCAGCACGTGTCCCGGCCGGAGACAGACGAGGAGACACAGGGATGGTGAGAGGCAGCAGCATGTGGGGCAGTGCTCTGGGCTGAGCGTCTGTGTCTGCCTGAAACTCGTGTGTGATGGCCCTAATCCCAGGGTGAGAGCAGAGGTGCGGCCTTGGGGGTTGGTTAGGGCCTGAGGGGAGAGCCCTCAAAAATGCAGTTTGCTCCCTAATCTCACTAGAGACCCTAAAGAAAAGGGACCCCAGAGAGCACCCCTGCCCTCTTTCCGCCTCATGAGGATGAAGCAAGGAGATGGG
Source organism: Leontopithecus rosalia (assembly GCA_028533165.1). Lineage (NCBI taxonomy): Eukaryota > Metazoa > Chordata > Mammalia > Primates > Cebidae > Leontopithecus > Leontopithecus rosalia. The sequence goes on from CM052655.1 coordinate 123,718,185, forward strand.
GTCTGTGAACCCGGAAGCGGCCCTCGCCGGACCCAGACCCTGCTGCCATCCTGACCTTGAACTTCCAGCTCAAGAACTGTGAGAAATGAGTGTTTGTTCATGAACCCACCCAGTCTCTGGTATTTTTGTTATTGCAGCCAGAAATGAGTAAGACGCGGCGGCAGCATCCCCGTGTCGAGGGCTGTGGTCATCCCAAGCTTAATAACAAAAGCTCCAGAGCCTCCTTGAACTGCCAGTGTGTCTTCCCAGGACCCTGGGGCAGCCCCAGGCTACCCCCTCCTCCTCTGCCCCCACCTGCCCTGGCCTGGCCTCACAGTCATTCCCTGGATTTCACCCCATAGCACCACGGCCAGGCCTCTTCCATTCCCACTGCACTGGCTCCTCTGTGAAGCGCCCCGGCCTCCCATTGCTGGTGCCACCGAGCCCCCAGGAAGAGCTGGCCTCCCCCGAATGCAGGCCAGTGCTGCCCGTGGGATCTCTCCAACACAGACCCGCAGTAGGAACACTGCCTGGGCATGGGGGGTGGGCAGCGCTGGACAGGTCCAGTAGGCACTTGGCCACCCTGAGCTGCAGGGCTGCAGGCTAGAAGATGGGGCACTCCCCACACCCCCAGCCTGGGCTGCAGTCTGGGGCCCCCAGCAGCCCATGGGGCAGGCCGAGGGGCCAGGCTGGAGTGGCTCCAGCCCAGCAGCATGAAACTCACTCTCCCCAGGCTGACGCCCACCCTGTGGTCCCAAGTCCCATCTCACCAGGGGTCCACTCACAGGTGCCCTTCCCCTATGGACCCTCAGGGACCCTCTCTGGCCGTGTCTCCCCTTCTCATCTCTGTCTTGGGGTCTCTGAGCCTTTGTGTCAGTTTCTGCTTCCCTGCATCTTGGCCCCCACCCCAGCCCTGTGGAGCCATGTGGAGCCACGAAGCTCCCGGCCGGTGGGGTCACAGAGCCCTGGCCACACACACCTGGCCCCACCACAGCCAGACCACAGACCAGACATGACGTGGAGGTGCACGGCGGTGTCTGCCGGGGCAGGAAGTGGGCGACTGACCTTGTCTTGTAGGCCAGACACACAGGCATGCCGGCCCTCCCCGCCAGCCCCCAGCATCCAGCCGAATCGGTGGACACGGCCAGAGTGGTGGAGCAGGGGTCTGCTGAGGACAGAGGGCCATCGAGGCAGGGCCTGGGCCGAGTCTGGGCTCCCTTTCCACAACAGCCCCTCTTGGCAGACAGCCAGACCCCCATGGGGGCAGACCTGCAGCCATGGTGCCCACATGCCGGAGGCCACCCACTCAGCCCTGCGGACCCTCCAGCAGCCTAAGCAGGTGGGGTTCAGAGCTCTCCAGGCCTCCGCCTCCTCCTCTGCACATTGAGGCATCCATCCAGGCTGGTCCTAGGCCCTTCTGGGAGCAAAAGATGGAGAACAGGCACCAAGACCAGAGGGAAGGAGGAAAGAGGCCACCACAGAGACCACGGAACCACAGGCAGGACTCCATACCCGGCAGGAAGGACCTGGCACTGGGGCCTGGCCAGGCTGGCCAGGCCTGCACTGGGATGACCCGGCCCCTCCTGGGATACAAGGTGACAAGCTGTCAGGGCCGAGCTGAAGCCTAGGCTGAGCCAAGCCAGAGAAGAGCAGATGACCTGGGGCCAGCTGATGCAGGTCCATGGGGGCTGCCCTGAGCTGCCCTGGGCTGAGCTGGGCTGGGCTGGGCTGGGCTGGGCTGGGCTGAGCTGGGCTGCCCTGAGCTGGGCAGGGCTCGGCAGGGCTGGGCTGGGCTAGGCTGGGCTGGGCTGGGCTGGACTGGGCTAGGCTGGGCTGGGTTGGGCAGGGCTGAGCAGGGCTAGGCTGGGCTGGGCAGGGCTGGGCAGGGCTGGGCTGGGCTGAGCTGAGCTGGGCTGGGCTGCCCTGAGCTGGGCAGGGCTGGCCTGGGCTGGGCTGGGCTGGGCTAGACTGGGCTAGACTAGACTGAGCTGGGCTGAGCTGGGCTGAGCTGGGCTAGGCTGGACTGGGCTGGGCTGAGCTGGGCTGAGCTGGGCTGGGCTAGACTGCAGTAGACTGGACTGAGCTGGGCTGGGCTAGACTGGGGTAGACTGGACTGAGCTGGGCTGAGCTGGACTGGGCTGGGCTGGGCTGGGCTGGGCTGAGCTGGGCTGGACTGAATTGAGCTGGGCTCTGGGCTGAGCTGGGCTG
>CM052655.1:123720871-123751276 GCA_028533165.1 Leontopithecus rosalia
CTCTGGCTCTTGGACTTCCTCTTGCTCCTGGACTTCCTCTTGCTCCTGGACTTCCTCCTGCTCCTGGACTTCCTCTGGCTCTTGGACTTCCTCTTGCTCTTGGACTTCCTCTTGCTCCTGGACTTCCTCTTGCTCCTGGACTTCCTCTGGCACCTTGCACTTGGACTTCCCAGCCTCCAGAACTATGAGAAATAAGTTTCTGTTTAGTATAAATTATCCAGTCTTAGGTATTCTGTTATAACAGCACAAAACAGACTAGAACAACCTGTTCAGACCTGCTCCAGACCTCAGCGGTGAGGTGAAAACAGGACCCCCTCTGAGGGAAATCCCAGCAGCAATGCCCAGGAAGGCATCTGTCAGGCGCAGCAGGCCGGGGAGGCCCAGGACGCACCTGCACCGTCTCTCATAAACCCTCCGTCTGTTATCACAGGAGCATATGGTGACAGCAGAGTTTAAAAATTAAACCCAAACTGAAAGTAAGCATTGAGTAATTCGTGGACTCCTCTCCACAGCGTGGTGTTTGTATTTACAGAACAGTCATTTCACAGTGTGTGTTGAGCTTTGCACCCTGTTACCAAATGAGGTCACCCCGTGAATGCTGACACGTTATCACAGACACTCGGTAAGTGGAATTGGGACTGTTTGCAGAATCGGCCCATGAATGTATCACCGTTCTCTTCAGGCGCTAGCTTGCTTTCAGCTATTTTATAATTATAAATAGTGCTCTGAAGAATGTCTGTTCACAAAGCACTTTCCTTGTGTGCGACACATTGGTTTTCTTTTGGAAATTGTGTTATATTCTTTGCCTTTTCTTAAGGGATTTGCTCTTTTTCTTACCAGCTTATGTATGTTGTTTGCATAACAGTGGTATAAGACCTTTACATATTAGATTAACATCATTTGAGTTTATTATTTACTCTTAGGTTTTGACAGGTTTTTTTTTTTTTTGAGGCGGAGTTTCGCTCTTGTTACCCAGGCTGCAGTGCAATGGCGCGATCTCGGCTCACCGCAACCTCCGCCTCCTGGGTTCAGGCAATTCTCCTGCCTCAGCCTCCTGAGTAGCTGGGATTACAGGCACGCGCCACCATGCCCAGCTAATTTTTTTTAGTTTTAGTAGAGACGGGGTTTCACCATGTTGACCAGGATGGTCTCGATCTCAACCTCGTGATCTACCCGCCTCGGCCTCCCAAAGTGCTGGGATTACAGGCGTGAGCCACCGCGCCCGGCCCTGAAGGAATCTGTAAAACCGTTACTAGCTTCATGACTGGGTTTGCAGTGAAGCCTGCCTAACTTTGGGCAGCTGTCTGGGTCTGTGTTTACAGAACCTGACGGAGTCTCTGCTTCCCTCTGGAGGGCTGGTGTGATATCAGTGTTCTCTGTCCAGCTCTGGGTACCCTCCTGGGGCTGGGCTTGGGCTGGGCTTGTGCTGGGCTCTTAAATGTCTCAAAGGAATTGAGACTCTTGAGTGAGTCTTTCCATTTCTGTTGAGATGATCACTGGCCTGAGTGGTGGATGAGCTGTAAATAGCTCTTAATTCCTGGTGTAAGTCCTTGTTCAATGAGATGGATGGAATTTGGCTTTCTAGGGTGTTGTTTATAATATTTGGCTCTTTGCTGAAATGCACATTAGCCCATGTTTCACACTGGGGGCTGTGGAGTATGATCCCTTTAATGAACTTTTCCATGTTCCTCTGAATCCTGGAGCAGTTCTTATGGGAATTGATTAGTTTTGTGGAAGTCAAAGCCTCACCCATTAAGCCATCTGGGCCTGAAGTAATCTGTGAGGGCAATTATTTAATAATCTTAATTCGTTCTTGAGGGTTATTGTTCTAATTATGATTTCATTTCTTCTTGAGTCATTTTAAGTTTTATTGCTAGAAAAGAAAAATGCCAACTTGCCATCATCTCTGCTGTCACTATTTTGTGCTCAACAACTGCCTTCTGTATCTGCTGTGTCCTCCCCAGCACAGGAGCTGCTCTCATTAAACAAGGCAATGTATCCAGATCCTTCTGTATCTGCTGTGTCCTCCCCAGCACAGGAGCTGCTCTCATTAAACAAAGCAATGTATCCAGATCACTCAGAATCTGTGCCTGCCATGGGGAGCAGGAGGTCAGGGCGAATGAAGAGCCCCAGCGTGGCAGGGGAGCCTCTGCAAGGATGCCAGGCCTTGTGTGGACAGAGTTGCTGTAGGCAGGCTGCCAGGGAACCTTGCCAGGGAAGCAGGGCCTCTTGGGGATGACAGTGAAGATGGCACAAGAGGGCAGCATTACCTCCAGATGGAAGATGTGCTTTGCTTTGCTCCTTGGTGCTTGGAGAGGGAAAAGGATGTTGCTACAAAGTTCCTGGCTGGACTCTGGCTCGATCGGGCATGGGCACCTTTGGGAGTATGAGGGTGGGTGGGTTTGGGCACATCTTCCATGAGGAGCTGTTAGTATTGGGGCAGATATTTTAAGTATGACAGACAAGGATGTTCTGCATGGGGAAATGTGACACCATTTCACAAGGCAGCTCACAGACTGAGTGTTCAGAAAGGACTGGCACCAGACCCAGTGCCTGATGTGTATCATCTCATTTAATCCTTGCCTCAGGTGCAAGAGGAAGCCACCACCACCATCATCATCACCCCCCTGTGCAGACGGAGAGGAGGCATAGAGAGGTGATAGTCTGCCCTGGACTGTCAGCCATTCTGATGGAATGAATGTTGTCATCCTCAGATGGCAGGGTAGGCAGGCAGCTGGAGCTCACCCTGGGAGAAGGGGAAAGGACCCCGACTTTGGGTAGGGATGGAGTGGGGCTTGGGCTGCTTCCCATGCACAAGCAGCAGGTGGGGCTCATGGCTGTGCTCCGCCCCAGGTGTGGACAATGAATCTTCCAGGTCTGCGCTGGGCTGTGGGTCTGGACAGCACTGTGATGAAGAGAAGACACTCTGTGTCCTGCCTTCTGTGACCCGTGGTGTGACTGTGGGAACGGTGCTGGCGTCTGGCTGTCACCCTGGGATGGGGTGACTGTGGGAACGGTGCTGGCTGCCCCCCTGGGATGGGGTGACTGTGGGAATGGTGCTGGCATCTGGCTGCCCCCTGGGATGGGGTGACTGTGGGAATAGGGCTGGTGTCTGGCTGTCTCCCTGGGATGGGGTGACTGTGGGAATGGGGCTGGCGTCTGGCTGCCCCCCTGGGATGGGGTGACTTTGGGAACGGTGCTGGTGTCTGGCTGCCCCCCTGGGATGGGGTGACTGTGGGAATAGGGCTGGTGTCTGGCTGCCACCCTGGGATGGGGTGACTTTGGGAACGGTGCTGGCGTCTGGCTGCCCCCCTGGGATGGGGTGACTGTGGGAATGGGGCTGCCGTCTGGCTGCCCCTCTGGGATGGGGTGACTGTGGGAATGGGGCTGGTGTCTGGCTACCCCCTGGGATGGGGTGACTTTGGGAACGGTGCTGGCGTCTGGCTGCCCCCCAGGATGGGACCAGCATGCGACTTCTCCCCTCACTCCTCCAGTTCACGTCCAGAGCCCCAGGAAGACCAGCAGAGCCTCTAGAGCAGGTGGCAGCTCATGTCCTGCCTTGCTAGCTGCTCCTCTCCTGGGCAACGTTGGCTGCTTGCTGTGGCTCTCCCCGAGGTATGTAATCGCCTCTGAGCTGGTCGCCTGGCCTGGGCTTTCCTTCGGGGCCTGGGCAGCTGGGCTCAGCTTGGACCCAGGCAGCAGCCACAGCGGGGCCCGTGGAGGTGACAGTCGCCTCTGTGATGATGAACAGATAGCTGTGATACATGGGAGGTTACCACTCCTGAGTTTCCAAGCGCTGTGGTGGGGGCCACGGCCAGCAAAGCCCCTCCCATATTGCAAGAGCGGGTTTGAGTTTGTCCCAGGAGGACAAAGTCGGGAGCCCATACTGGGACACGCCTTCTCCAAAGCTCTGTCTGTCCCAGGCCCTGCTCCTGGCTCCCCCAGCTTGCTCCTGGCGTCCACAGTGGAGGCAGAAAGTGCCTGGTGTTCTTTGTGCCTTTAATGCACGTTGAGGACTTTAAGGAACTGTGGATAAATGGAGCGATGTGCAGAGCCAGTGACCACAGGGAACAGTGACCACAGAGGCTGCTGACACCTGCACCCCAGGGGCATGACTTTGCCTCCTCTGCTGGGCTTTGGTGGGAGGGGCAGCCTCTGTGGTCTGAGAAACAAAAATACCCAAAACCTTCTCCTAAAATGCCTCAGAAACTCGATGCATAGGCCAGATACACACACATGCACAGACATACGTGTGTGCAGACACAGCCCAGGCACGCACACACATGTGATCCCATGCACACGCTCACAGGAGGCCCGTGGACCCCCCGCCCAGGGAGGAAGCTCTGGTTGCCGGTGGACGGCTACCGCATGGCCACCACCAGCCCCGCCTGCCTCCCATTGCCCCCCCGGCCCTGGCTGCACAGGCTCCCCTCATGCTGCGGCTGGGGCCTCTGGCTTCCTACAACCCATTGCTGGCCTGGGCCCGGGCCCTTCCCTGGCTGCCCCTGGGTTTATAACTCAGGCCAGTGCTGGTGTGCACACAGCATCTCCCTGGGAGGCCAGGGCTGCTCCTGGAGCTCTGTGAGCCTGCACTGGCCGGTGAGTCTGCCGTGTGGGTTAGGCTGAATCCTTCTCCCTCCTGCGCAGAGGGGACCTGGTGCCCCGCAGCTGCCTGTAGCCCCTGAGGCCTTGCCCTCACTTCGGTGCCCAGGTTCTCAGGCTCTGACCATGTGGCAGGTGAAGGTGGGGTATTGAGTCCATGGACACACTTGGCAGACGAATACCAGGTGTCACACCCCTGCCACAGGGCCTCCCAGAGCCGGCAACCACCCTGGACCTGTGGGGACCAACGACGGGGAGGAGAGGTGACTCTGGGCCAGGCTCACAGGGACACCAGCATAGACCCTGCCCTGGTGGGTGCCTGTCCTGGGCCCTGGTTCTGCATGAGGAACTGCGCAATCCTGGTGGGGCTGCCCGTCCTGTTCTCAGTGGGCTCCACACTTGTCTCATGGGAGCCACCCCCAAGTAGTCCCAGGCTCCTCTCCTTCAGGGCAGACCCACAGCGCCATCTGGGCATCCTGGGCTTCTGCTGGGGGCCGTGATGGTGACCCAGTGCCCTCACTGCCCAGCCCTGCTGTCAGCCAGGCCCAGACTCCGCAGTCCCTCACTGACCCGGCCACCCCAGGAGGACTGCAGCCTGTCACCCACGGCAGGCAGCCTGTGGGCACCAGCTGGGTCACATGCTCTGCGCCAGTCAGGGCTGGCCACCCATCCTGCACCCGGGGCCACAGGGCAGCACACGGGGATGCAGGTGGCCTTCATGCCCTGGGAGGTCAGTGTTCACTACCAGCAAAGTGCCAAGCTAAGCTGCAGGAGGTGGTCATGCCCCAGGGGACAATAGAGAGTGGTTCTCTGGCGGAGAGAGAGACAGAGAGAGAGACAGAGGAGGTGTGGGCTCTGAGGCTGCCTTAGTGGAGGTGGGCATGGCCTGCAATGCACCAAGCCCAGCCAGTCTCATGGCTCTGAGTGGCTCACAGGCTCCTGCCTCCTCCAGCCCCTGCACCCCTGCACTCTAAGCTCCTCCTCCATCTCCATCTTCTGGGCCAGGGTCTCCCAGCAGCACAGAGGCTGGGAAGTCTGGTGTACAAGCCCAGGCACAGCCCTGCCTCTACTCCCCACGCTGGTCCACACTGAGGTCCCTGGCTCTTGGGATGAAGCCCTGAGTGATGCCACAGCCCATCCCGGTGACATGCTCACCCCAGTCCCCAGGTCTCGGGCCCTGGTCTTGTCTAGTCCCTGATGTGGAGTCCTCAGTTCTCAAGATACACCCGGAAAGTCCTGGCCACGAAGTGGGGGTGCAAAGTCTTGCAGAGCCGCTGGGCTGGGCTGACCCCCAGGAGATGGAGGGCCTGGTGGGTGCCCTCCTCCCTCAGAGCTGGGGCTGGTGCCGCCCAGGGGTGAGACCCTGGGCTCTGAGAGAGGCCCCTGAGCTGCAGCCTTGGGGGCGTGAGGCTTCAGGAAGCGTGTCCTGGTGCCCAGCTTCAAGGAGATGCTCCTCCGTGCATGCGTCCTCTCTGCCGGCCCTGGGTGTCTGAGCAGTCACTCCCGGCCGGTACCTCTGCTGCCTGCGGGGTCAGGCTTTCTGTGAGGGAGCTCCCCGGCCTTCTGCGGTGATAGGGGAAGCTCCGTCAAGGCAGGTGGCTTCGGTCCATGCTGTGAGTGACACTGGTGACAACACAGACCCCTTCACACAGGCATCCTCAGGCTCGGGGCCCTGGGGGTGCCTTCCTCCTTTCTCATTCGTTGAGAGAAAAAAGTTGCACTGTGCTCACACCAGGAAGCTGGGGCAGAGCTGATTTGCTTGGGAAAGGGTGGAGATCACTGGGGTGGGAGGGTCATCCAGCCCAGACTTGGCACCTTGTGGGTGGGTAAACTGAGGCCTCACGGTGACCCCTCTCTCTGGTTCCCAGCATCTGCCTGAGACCTGCCCCGGGTACCTGTGACCTGGAACTCCGTTTCCTTGCCCAGGGCCTGAGGAAACCCCTCTGCAGAGCTGTCTCTGGGGGCGCTGAGGGGGGCGGGCTTGGGGGCTCTCGGAGGAGGCAAGGATGCCAGGGTGTCAGGAAGACAGCTGTGCCCAGTCCCAGCCTGTGAAGCAACATGCTGTGGGCGGGGTTTGGGCCTCCCCACTGGGCGTGCTGGTGCTGGCGCTGCTGTGTCAGGCACTACTGTCTGTCCTGGGAGGCTCCCGTCCTGGCACTTCCTGGGTGGATTCCTCCTTTCTGTTAGGAAGCAGGGGCCCTTGGATCCAAAGCAAATGACAGGAATTCCAGAGCCAGGTGAACTTGGGTTCAAATGATGTTCCTGCTGATGACAGTTCTTGAGCTCTCTCAGTCTTCGGGGGTCTCCACTCAGGGCAGCCAGTGTTGGTGGGGCTGCCTCTAGCACATGGAGGAGGATAAAAGCCCACCCCTCTCAGGAAAGAAGAGCCTGCTGACGACCCCAGCACTGCAAGTTCAAGGCCAGCCGGAGAGATCTGCCGCTTGCGGGAGTGACCGTGCCAGTGGCCTGTGCAGGAGTGTGAGTGTGCAAGGAAGTGAGTGTGCAGGGTTGTGGGTGTGCAGGGGTGTGAGTGAGTGTGCAACAGTGTGAGTGCAGGGGTGTGAGTGAGTGTGCAGGGTTGTGGGTGTGCAGGGGTGTGAGTGAGTGTGCAACAGTGTGAGTGCAGGGAAGTGAGTGAGTGTGCAGGGGTGTGAGTGTGCAGGGGTGTGTGTTCAGGGAAGTGAGTGAGTGTGCAGGGGTGAGAGTGTGCAGGGGTGTGAGTGCAGGGGTGTGTGCAGGGAAGTGAGTGCAGGGGTGTGAGTTGCAGGGGTGTGAGTGTGCAGGGGTGAGAGTGTGCAGGGGTGTGTGTTCAGGGAAGTGAGTGAGTGTGCAGGGGTGTGAGTGTGCAGGGGTGTGAGTGTGCAGGGGTGAGAGTGATTGACACCTCCAGCAGGAGTTATGGCAGGACTGTATCAGGGCTGCTCAGCATTCCCAGGGGTGAGAGGCCCCGTGCATCCTAAGCTGCGTGAGATGTCTGTGCGCTGACCGCATGCTGTTTCTTGTCCACCTCTTCACTAGCAAGAGTCCTCCCTGCACGTGGTCATGTGTCCATCGTGCCCAGGACTTCCTCCTCCCCTGGGGATGAGGATCGGGTGTCCACAGTGCCCTGAGCTGTCTGCTCCCTAGGGATGAGGATTGGGTGTCCATGATACCCTTGGCTGTTTCCACCCCTGGGGATGAGGGTTGGGTGTCCGTTGTGCCCTGGGCTGTGAGCTCCTCTAGGGATGAGAGTCAGGTGTCCATGGCACCCTGGGCTGTCTGCTCCCTAGGGATGAGAGTCGGGTGTCCATGATACCCTTAGCTGTTTCCTCCCCTGGGGATGAGGATCGGATGTCCATGGCGCCCTGGGCTGTGTGCTCCCTAGGGATGAGGGTCGGGTGTCCACGGCATCCTGGACAGGTGCTTCCTTTCTGCACAAGGGTCGGGTGTCCATGATGCCCTGGCAGTGCCTTCCCTGGGGTGCCTCTTTTCTGCCCTGTGGGAGGAGCAGAGGAGGTTTAGTTGGTCTCAGCATGTCATTCTCTCAGGATGAGCCTTGCGGCCAGTGCTCCAGAGTGAAAGTGTCTCCCCCACCCTCACCTCCATTCCATCACAGCCGGACACTTGGTGTGGCGGCAGCGAGGTGGGTGTTTGTGGTTCTCTTGGGCTGGGGGTTAGGGGTGGATGGGGAGAGGACAGATGTGGGTCAAAGGGGATGTAGTTTCTGCTGGATGGGAGGAGTCAGTCCTTTCCTTCTGCTGCACAACACTACAACTGCAGTTAATAATAATGTCTGTTTCAAAACTGCTGTGAGATGAGATTTTAAATGTTCTCACCACAAAGAAACGATGTGTGTGAGGTGATGGATATGCCACTTACCTGTTTTCATCCCCCACCATATGGACAGGAACCGTAACTTCACATTGCACCCCAGGAACTGACTCCCCCCACATTATAGACAGGAATTGTAAACTCACATTTCACCCCAGAATTTAACACCCCACCATGTGGCAGGAATCGGAACTTCACATTGTACCCCAGGAACTGAATCCTCCCACAATACAGACAGGAATCATAACTTCACATTGCACCCCAGAATTTAATCTCCCCACAATATGGACAAGAACCGTAACTTCACGTTGCACCCCAGGAATCTGCACACTTGTTTTTTTGTGAATTAAAAATAGAGATGAGGAGAGAGGGGAGAGCAATAGACACTCACGGAACTGTGGGCTCCTCCTCCAGGTAAAATAAACTGCAAAAATGATTCCCAGGCAACGTTCCCTCTTCCATAGGCCTTGGTTACAGGAAGCCAGATTTAGGAAATCTGGATGACATTCACATGAATGGGTACATGCAGGAAAAACCATGGCAGCCTAATTGGAACAGTTGGGGAAAAGCAGCCGGAAGAAGCTGCGGTGTCCTCTTGCAACACCAAGTTCACTCGGTTTTAGAAAAATGTTTGGTGGGGGCTAGGGGAGGGCTAGCAGGAGGTGGGGGTAGAGGAGGGGTAGCATTGAGAGACACACCTAATGCAGACGACGGGGTGGTGGATGCAGCAAACCACCACGGCACACGTGCACCTCTGTAACAAACCTGCATGTTCTGCACATGGGCCCCAGAACTTAAAGTATAAAAAAAACCGCAAAAAAGAAAGTATAATAATGGCTGATGAAACATTGGCTAGTTGGTCTTTTCCTTGCCCCCATTTGTGTGAGGTTAATAAAACACATATGTATTCTGTATAAAAAGGTTGTTACGGAGGTGATTGAAAAGAAAATGTATTCTCTTTTTAAGGTAAAAATTTGGACCCTTATCACTCGTACACCCCATGTGCTCTTCAAATCAACATCATTATGTACATATATACACACATAGATACGTATATATATTTGTGTGGCTGTGTGCATATATACACACATATATACATATAAATATACATGTGTGTATATATGTATATATGTGTTATATATGTATATATGTGTATATGTGCATATATATGTGTGTATATATGTATATGTATGTGTGTATATATGTATATATGTGTATATGTGCATATATATGTATATATGTGTGTATATATGTATATGTATGTGTGTGGGTGTGTATATATGTATACACGTGTTATATATGTATATATGTGTGTATATATGCATATATGTGTTATATATGTATATATGTGTGTATATATGTATATGTATGTGTTATATATGTATATATGTGTATATATGTATACATATGTGTGTGGGTGTGTATATATGTATACATTGTTATATATGTATATATATGCGTGTATATATGTATATATATGTGTTATATATGTATATATGTGTATATATGTATATATGTGTTATATATGTATATATGTGCATATATGTATATATGTGTTATATATGTATATATGTGTGTATATCCGTGTATATGTGTGCATATATACGTATATACATGTGTATACATCACCTACACAATGAACGTTTTTATACACATATGTGTATATGCCTATATATGCATATATACACATATGTACATATATGTATACACGTTTATATGTATATATGTGTGTATACACACATGTATATATGTACACGTGTGTGTGTGTAGATAGATAGATATACAATTTTGCTAATCTGAACCAGCACAGGCTGAGGCTGTCAAAAGGGACACATTTTGGTTGTTGGGTGTCTGGGGTGAAGCTGCATTCTTCAGAGTGTAGCTCTTGGCTGCCATCTTGGCCGTTACTAAGGACTGTGAACTTTACCCTCGAGCCGTGACAACATCTGTTCCCTGAATGCTCCCTCCAGCACACTGTTACTCCTGTGACGTGTGGTAAGCGCTCCGATGATGTGAAAACAGCTCACGATGTGAAAAGGCAGGAACAGGTCTGAAGTAAGGCTGATGCCGACCCCCTTCGCAGTGGCACCCGGTGCCCGTTTCTGCACACTGGTGCCTGTGCACTTGCACACGCACACACACAGCATGCATGTGGGTGACGCGGGGCTTGTGTGTGGGTGGGAGACGCATACTTACATCTGCACCCATATCATACCCAGGTATCTGCAAATTGCTTTTCCCGGGTAAACGCATGTGTCTGTGTGAATGATTGAAGGTATTACTTTTCTTTTCTTTTCTTTTTTTTTTTGAGACAGAGTCTCCCTCTTTTACCAGGCTGGAGTACAGGGTGCAATCTTGGCTCCTGGCAGCCTCTGTCTCCTGGGTTCAAGAGAGTCTTCTCCCTCAGCCTCCCAAGCAGCTGGGACTACAGGCACCTGTCACCACACCTGGCTAATTTTTGTATTTTTAGTAGAGATGGGGTTTCAACCAGCCAGGCTGGTCTCGAACTCCTGACCTCGTGATCCACCCACTTCAGCCTCCCAAAGTGCTGGACTATAGTCATGAGCCACAGCGCCTGGCCTGATTGAAGGTATTTGCAACCCGTTTTAAAGATGCCTACATAGGACTGGACAGATGTGCTGATGTCAGTTTGACCACATCCATTGTTTCCACCGTCTGGGCTGTCTTGTGTATTTTACTTTTCGTATAACATGGTGACATTGAGAATTGGTACCTAAAACATTCTGTTTTGTTTACATTAAATGTGTAGGTTAATTTGTGTACCTTCAGAGTGTGAAGTTTTTCTACTGAGGAAAACGGGGTCATTCATATTTATTTGGATTTTTTTCTCTTCGCACTCTTTCTCATGCACTTTATACATAATAATAATGCAGTCTTAGGATCTCTCAGCGTATGTGAAGCACCTGTCAAAGAACATGGTGTGGGTCCTTTATTTAAATCTTTACTACACCCTGTGAAGTAAGAGTGGCATTTTTGTGAATGATTTGAGACGCTGGCTCTTCAGGGGCTCTGTTCTCGCCCACCAGCGAGGGAACTAATCAGGGCAGAGTGTGGATCAGACTTTTGGGACCAATGCCCGTTTTCCCAACCACTGCACAATATAGCCTTGCATGGCACGAGGACCTTGGTGTCTAGCTTGTTTGTGGTGCCCGTCAATGGGCTTTCTCTTTAAATGACAGTTCTATGAGTGAAACAGCTTCACACAAATAACATAAGCACAATGTCTCACTGTTAAAATGCAAACACAGAATAGGAAAATAGGAACTTACTTTCAACAGCTCACCTGCAGCCCATCCTACCTTCCTGTATCCTGCTGGCCGTATAGGCATATTTTCTGCTAAGTAACCAGCCCAACTGCAGGGCCTTTGGGGTGTCTCACCGAGGCCAGGTGCAAATCATCAATCTTAGAGTCATCAACAAACAATGCCAATGAGAAAACCACACAGAAAAGACCTTGAAATCCAGAGCTATGCAGCAACGTGACTCATTAGTACATTCCACTCCTTGACTGGGTGAGGGAAGGGCAGGTACGTGATAGGCACGGCTGTTTAAGTAGAACTTCTTGGGCCAATTCCAAGCCTGCTGTAATGAAAACTCACAGCCTGGTGTTGGAGGGAAATGTTTAGCAGTAAATGTCCACATCCAGGCAGAAGAAAGGTCTCAAGTCAATAAATTCAGCTTCCACCTTAAAAAACTAAGAAAATAGCAAATTAAACTTACTGTAAGCAATAGAAAGGAAATAATAAATATCAGAGTGGAAGTCAATGAAATGTAACACAAAAAAAAGCAGAAAAAAGTCAATGAAACCAAAAGCAGTTTTTTTGAGAAAATCAGTGAAATGAAACTTTAGGCATAATGATCAAAGAGAAGACACAGATGAGCAAACAGGGACTTGAGAGGCGCCATCGTGACATACCCTACAGATGTTAAACCTCTAAGAGGGGTTTATTGTTTTAAAAAGTTTTTGACAATAAATCGAACAACTTAGATGAAATAGATAAATTGATTGAAAGACACTGGAAAACTCACTGGAAAAGAAACAGAAAGTTAAATTTTCAGTTAAAAACTTTCCCACAGTCTGTGTTCAGTGGCTCATGTCTGTAATCCCAGCACCACGGGAAGATGAGGCATGAGGATTACCTGAGGCCAGGAGTTCAAGACCAGCCTTGACAACATAGCAATACCTCAAAAATAAGACAAAACAATATAAAAAAACAGCTGGATGTGATGGTGCATGCCTGTAGTCCCAGCTACTCAGAAGGCTGAGGTAGGAGGATTGCCTGAGTCCAGGAGGTTGAGGCTGCTGTCAGCTATGATCACACCACTGTATTCCAGCCTGGGCAACAGAGTGAGACTCTGTCTCTTAAAAAAAACCCTGCAATCCACAAAACAAGCAAACAAACAAACAAAAAAACCTTTCCCATGAAGAAAACTCTAGACCAATGGCTTCACTATGAAATCTTGCAAACCTTTAAGGAAGAAATAATGCCAATTTTATGTAAATTCTTTCAGAAAAATGAAGAGGGGGAAATATCTTCCCAACTAATTCTGTGAGTCCAGCATGCCCTGATTCCAAAACTAAGCAAAGTTATATGAAAAAACACCCTACAGACTGATCTTCCTTGTAAACAAAGATGTGACAATTCTTAACAAATTTTGAGAAAATCGAATCCCACACCAATACGTAACAATAACAACCCATGATGACCCAATGGAGTTTGTCTCAATAATGCAAAATTGGTTTGATATTAAAAAATAAGTGAATGTAATTAACTCATATGTTATTAATGTAATTAATTCATATGTTAAGATGTGTAATCATCTTAGTAGACAGAAAACATTTAATAAATTTTAGCCTGAGAGTCTGATTAAAAAACTCTCAGAAAAGTAGGTGTAGGAGCAAAGTTCCTCAGTGTGATAAAGGGCATTTATAAAAACCCTGCAGCTAACATCTGACACCACAGTAAAAGACCAAACTCCAAGGTCAGGAAAAAGGCAAGAATGTCTGTTTTCACCACTTCAGTTTAACATTGTACTAGAGGTTCTACCCTGTGTAATAGAGAAAGAAAAAAATAAATTTATCCTCATTGGAAACGAAGAAAATCTATCTCTATATATAGATCACATGACCATTTGTATGGAAAAGCCTATGGAATCTAAAAAGTGCTGCTAAAATTGAGAGGAAATTTAGCACATATGCAGGATATAAGATCAATTCAATTTCCTTGCTATTTCAAGAACTTCCTTTAGCCAGTCTTTAAGAGTACATCTGGTAGCAAATATTCTTTTAGTTTTTGTTTACTTGAGAACATATCCATTTTCTCCTCATTCTTGAAGGATAGTTTCATTGGGTATAGAATTCACAATCAACAACTCTTGAATATTGAAAAATATTTGAGAAAGGCTCTAGAATTTGAATTGACATCCCTGATAGTTAATGCATCATTTCTCTCTTGCTGCTCAGTGCTGTCACCTGGGCAGGGCATGGAATAGATGTGTTCAGTTTACGTGTGTGACCACACAACATGTATTCAAGCAGGTGGACCAGGTGAAGCTGAAGGGGAGGCTGAGCAGAGTGGTCTGGTGAGTGCTTGTCTAAGCAGGGACTTGCCAGATCATAGCCAAATGCAGGGACAGTCACAGAGGGGGAGGATGGTTTGGAGAGAGGGGCTCAAAATGACATAGGGGAGGGAAATGTATATATATTTGTTTCTATGTATAAAGGTGATAAGTTTATTGTAGGACATTTATAAATTATAATAATAAAATGGCAGCCATTCAACTCTACATTATCCAATAGCATGTGCCACTTACAAAATTGAGCAGAACAAACAGACCCCCCCCACAACATGGCTGGGCTCTCATCTCGTGGCTGGGGGTCCAGATGAGGCATGGCCATGGCATAGGTGTCTGGCAGAAATCTCCTTAAATCAACCATGGTCATTTATAAATTCCAGAATGATGACTTATGATACACTCAGCCCCTACTCAAATCACTCTGCCCTTCCTGATAGTCACCCAATCCAATGCCTCCCAATCTGGTCTCTCATTACCAATAGTGTGGAGTGTAAGAAATCACCACATTCAAAGCAAAGTCCTCAAACATGCTGAAAATAAGAATTCATAAAAACATGAATGAAACTGCCGATTTAAAATATTACTTAACGAATAAATGTCAAAGGATGTTAATTGCAAAGCCAACAAATTTTAAATTACTGATTTGAAGCCATAGTGTATTAGTCTTTTTTCACACTGCTGTAAAGACATACTTGAGACTGGGAAATTTATAAAGAAAGGATGCTTGAGTGACTCACAGTCCCAAATGGCTGGGGAGGCCTCAGGAAACTTACAATCATAGCAGAAGGTGAAGGGGAAGCAAGGCACGTCTTACATGGCAGCAGGTGACAGAGAGAGTGCAGGGGAACCTGCCACTTTAAACCATCGATCTCTTTTTCTTTTAAAGAAAGAATAAAAAGGGAGTGAAGGAGAGGAGGAAGAAAGAGGAAGAAAAAGAGGGAGAGAGAACGGGAATGTAGCTTTATTCTAAAAATGGATATTAATAATGGCTGATCAATATTTTGTGTATTTAAGGTGGAGAATGTATATTTTGTGTATTTAAAGTGGAGCACTGTATAAATATTTATTGAATTTACTTGTTCCGGATCTGAGTTCAAGTCCTGGATATCCTTATTAATTTTCTGTCTCGTTGAGTCTAAATCTCTTTATGAGTCTTATGAGTCTTTAAACCATCAGATCTCATGATAACTCCTTCACTATCACAGCATGAGAGAAATTACCTCCTGAAACAGGCACTCCCACCTGGATCCTCCCTCAGCACATGGGAACTACAATTCCAGATGGGCTGTGGGTGGGGCCACAGAGCTAAACCATGTCACAGAGGAACCTAAAAGAAGACTAAAGTAGGAAAACTTCTCACATCAGGAAGACTTTATCAGTCGGTGATCCCAATCTGCAAAATAAAACTACGTAATTTTACTAAGATAATGGAAGCTTCTCTGTAGACTGACTTGCCCATGGAAAAGCTCCCCTCCCTCACCATGAAATCCAAGGGACCATTTCCCATTTGTGTGAAGTCGTCAGTTCGTATTGAGACTTCCGAAGGTCAGAAATCCCTTTGCTTAGGCTGCATGGTCTGGATGAGACATCATTAGCTAATAGACATGCAGCAGCTTTTGTGTGAAAGATGCTATAAGACATTTAAGTATTTGATTATGATTACTAAGGACTCATTGTACTGTTGGAACACATGTACTTATATGCCTGGAAAAATTTCCATCTTGGCAGAGTATTACTTTGGGGAAAAGTGATTAAAAAACTGTTGTAGACTGGCCGCAGCACAACCTGTGGGTGTTCTAAGCCCCATGGGCGATGAGGGAATTAAGGAAAAAAAGACACAGACACAGAAATAGAAATCGTTGGCATGGCACCAGGGGTTCTTCACAAGAAGAGGATTGTGAAGACCCAGAGCTCTCTGCTCCACGCATATTTATTGCAGTACATAGAGTTTGATCCTATCACTCGAGGTGGGTCGATCATGGGGTGAGTACAATGAAACCGTTTACGTCATCCGGATTTAGTAGGGGTATGTGGTTATTCTAAAAAACTAAACTAGTATTGCATAAACAATAGATAATTATTGAAGTGCGGCTGCAGGAGTGTGGGAATAGGTAAGAGCCAGCAAGTTCTGACCATGTGATGTGCCTTAAAGGAGAGACTATCTCCTGAGCCTGGTCACCTATGGAACAGGTGGGAGACCAGAGAATGCCACTCTCATCTCAACCAGCCCAGAGGCCTCCTGCAAGACCCCTTAGGAGCCTGTGAGCAGGGCCCCTCCTCCAGGCCACAAGACCATTAGTGAGGTTCAAGCAGCAGGAGGTTGAGCAATGGACCAGGTGTTCCAGTCTTTGATGCCCAAACGTTCCAGGTCTGTCAGCACTTTACAACCTTTCTCACCAACCCAGCGTTGTTTTACAATGTACAAGCTGCACTCTTTGTTTAGCTAATACAATGCACAAACTTCTGTAAACTAAAAATCTTAACGAAGGCTAACTTATTAAACAAAAGCAGATTAACTCTTAAGTAGATACAGCGTAGGCCTGCTCTCCATTATTTTGGCCTACAGAAAACATATTGTTAATCTTTGTTTATAGAGTGTTAGGCTTCTGAATTTGAGATCATTGGCAGTTTTCCTCCAACTGTAATGATAATCAGCCAATTTAAGGAGGTTTTCAGTTGCAGAGTTTCTATAGAGGTACCCTCTCCTGAAATCTCAGTATTCACTACTTCTTGAAAACCCGTGCATGGATGGAGAATGACATCAGCAAGATGGATGACTAGAGAACCCTGGTGTTCTCCCCAACCCTCCCCACAAGAAAGGACCAAGGCAAGGAAGAAACAGCGCAGGTTTGACTGGAGTATAGAAGGGAGTGAGTCTTCGTCAGTCGGTAATCCTGACTGATCAGATGGAGTGCTGCAGAGGAATGCACCTGCGGTGATGAGAGGCTCAGCATGGAGGAACTTGGCCTTTGCAGCCTTGTCTCCCCCGGATTGGATTGGCCTGGACACAGGAGGCACTCCCCATGTAGGGGGAAAAGGTAAGCAGATTTCCCAGCAGCACCTACTTCCACCGCAAACATCTACAGCCCTTACAACAGGAGAATTCCACAGTCTTTGCAAGCCCTCAGCCCAGTTTGGGAGTTGCCGCGAATGATCCCAGATCAGGAGAACAAGGTGTGTACCCCCCGCCCCCATTCACGCCTGTGAGCTAAGCTGCTGCAACCCAGTGCCATCTTGAGATCAGAGCTACCTCTGGAGTGCATCCTGCCCTCAGGCTGGTAGCCACTGCCCCTCTCCAGCACTGGGGCTCCATCTCCATGATGCCCATATGTGGGGGACTGAATGCCACAACCCTGGCAGTGCAGATCCTGGGCCAAGGATTGGCAGTGACTCTGGCCCTGCACAGCAAAAAACCCAACCCCTGCTGCTGCACATCCAGCTGGAGGAAGAGCCTGCAAGTCCTGCCCAGGGTGAACCACCACTGATTTGGCCAAGCTGATGAGTGCCCTCCCCTGAGCAGGAGAGACCCCTGACCACTGAGCACCTGACACTACCTCCAGGCTGGCAGAGGGATATGTGCCCACACTTGGGGCCTGAGAAACAGCCCTGTGGCACCCACTCCAATTCCCACAGATATGTTATTGACCTGTCCTCGTTGCACCCGCAATTAGGCCTGAGAAACAGCATCATGGGTCAGCCCTGGCAGACACTCCTACAGGCCGATGAGCAGCTGTGCACCATGACTCAGACCTGAGGAACAGCCCTGTGTCCCCTCAGCCCCCCAGTGGACCCAAATCGGCCAGCTGACGAAGCCATGTGGCTGTGTCCTGGGTCTGAGAAAAGGCCCGTGGGGTGCCCCCAGGAGAAACAAGCCCAGGACAGTTGAGCAGCCATGCACTTGTGTCCTGGGCCTGAGAAACAGCCCCATGTCCCTAACCCCAGTGAGCCTGGCACCAAGTTGGTCAATCCGCCATGTGGATGCATGTGCCCCAACCTCAGAAACAGCCTGGCGAGTTCACTTCTAGCAAAGTTGCACTACCACTGCCACAAACCTCTCAGCCTCAGCCACTGAGACCCTTGCAAATGTGGACTGCAGCTGAAGAAACTACACTACTACTGCATCAACCTAGAACAAAAGCTAACACACACCACCAGACTGACGCCCTAAGACCCATCTAGACTGGTAAGTCTTTTCCTACAAAACCTACTTCATGAAATTGTAAGAGGTGACTGGTCCACCAGATGTGTAGAAATCAACGTGGAAACACATGAAACATGAAAAGTCAAGGAAACATGACAGTTGAAAAAGACAACAGTAATTCTCCAGGAGCAGACCCCAATCATAAGGACATATACCGAATGTCAGAAAAAGAATTCAAAATGATAATCGAAAAGAAACTCATCATAAGGACATATACCGAATGTCAGAAAAAGAATTCAAAATGATAATCGAAAAGAAACTCATCATAAGGACATATACCGAATGTCAGAAAAAGAATTCAAAATGATAATCGAAAAGAAACTCATCATAAGGACATATACCGAATGTCAGAAAAAGAATTCAAAATGATAATCGAAAAGAAACTCAGCAAGATACAATTGTGTACGGATAGAAAATTCAATGAAATTGGGAAAACAATTTATGATTTGAATGAGGAATTTAATGAAGAGATATGTATCATAAAAGGAATCCTAGGCTCCATAAATAAAGAATCAGTGTTTGCAGAGTGAAAAAAAAAAAAAGGAACCAACAGAAATTCTAGAGTTGAAGAATTTAATGAATGAAATTAAAAGTACAACTGAGACCTTCAAGATTAGACTAGTCCAAGAAAAAGAGAGTTTCTGAAGTTGAAGACAGAACTTTTGAAAGAATTCAGGCAGATGAATAAAAAGAAAAATAAAAGATTAAGAAAGAATGAAGAAAATCCCTAGGATTTATGGGACACAATTAAGTGAACAAATATTTGCATTATAGGTGTTCCAAAAGAGAAGGGAAATGGTGTAGAAAACACATTTGATGAAACAATAGCTGAAGACTTCCCAAGTCTTGGGAGAGAGAAGGGCATCCAGATCCAGGAGGCTCAAAGAACCCAAAATGGAACCTCTTTGAGGCACACTGTTGAAAGCCAAATTGTCAAAAGTCGAAGACAAAGAATTCCAAAAACAGCAAGAGAAAAGCATTAAGTCACATATAAGGGAATCTCCATTAGACTAAGAACAGGTTTCAAAAATATGAAAACGAGTTTTCTATGATCTCTGTTGCTGAGAAAAAAATTTAAGGCGCAACAGGAAGTTCCGTTTCTGCTGAACTCTGCACCTGCTCCTGGTGCGGATCTGTGCTGGTAGAACTAAAGCCCCTCTGGTGTCCTGAGCATCCCTGCAGGGGGGTTTGTGTCTGGGCTCACACTGACTTTCCCTGACTGTGTGTCTTGCACAGTAATACACGGCTGTGTCCTCGAGGGTCACAGAGGTCAGCTGCAGGGAGAACTGGTTCTTGGATGTGTCTGCGTTGATGGTTATTCGAGTTTGCAGAGATGCTGCATAGTCATAATACCACTTGGACCTGTAGTATGTCCTTCCCAGCCACTCAAGGCCTCTCCCTGGTGACTGCCTGATCCAGTTCCAAGTAGCAGTGTTGCTAGAGACAGTGTCCCCAGAGATGGCACAGTGAGTGAGAGGGTCTGTGAGGGCTTCACCAGTCCTGGACCTGACTCCTGCAGCTGCACCTGTGACAAGGCACCTGGAGATGAAAGGAAACAGCAAAGTCAAACACCCCTCACTCTGTGAATGCTGCCGTGAACACTGTGCCTTCCTGACACTGACCCCATGGGAGCACGGAGAGGGAGACGAGGAAGGACACAGGCATTGTCTGGAGCACTGCTGACTGCCCTGGTCAGCTGGAATTCAGCAGGCTCTGCAGTTCTGCATTTAAACAGGAAGCCACACCCTGGCATTTGCCTGTGTGCATCACTTGCTGATGTAAGGGCCCGGGAGAGAGAGGCTCACTGAAGTGCAGGGGCCCTCAGGTCTGTGACTGGGTTTCCCCAAAGCCATTTTCTTCAGCAGGTTGGACCCAAAGAGCAGCTCAGAGGCAGGGTGTGATGACTGGGTGTGATGACTCTGGAATTCCAGCATTTGGCATCTTACATCAACCGAAGTCTACATACTCTCTCAATGGATTAGAGCCCCTTCATTTATGTGCCCATTTATTCACTCATTCATGCAACAGGCCCTGAGGGCCAATGATACTCAGCCCCATCCCCAGGCATGAGGAGGCATCCCTAAGACAGATGCGCCTTCCCTGTGCTCCTGGGGCCACGTGCCAGGTCCCTAGAGTAAGAAGGCTCAACACCCACCCCACCGCAGGCAGCCCCACTGCTCTGGGAGTGAAGGGCAGCAAGTCAGCATCTTGGTCCCAGAGAAGCCTGCAGTAGAGAGAGGATGGGTCTTGCTTCTGTATGGTGGGGCAGGATGGAGCTGAGTTCAGGGAGCTGTGAGCTTCTAAAGGGAGGTCCACAGAGCACCAGGCACAAGGCCAGATCATCCTAAACCCCCAGGGCAGTGGAAATGCCGCAGGATGGGGTTGGGTGAGTGAGTGGGAGCTCTTTAAAACAAAACAAAACAAAACAAAACTGCCTCAATCATGAATCTGCAAGAGTGAGGGCTAATGACAGGTGACCATGGCACACACAGAGTCTAGGAGGGCCCGTTGCTGTCCAGTGACACTTTCTCCATACGTGGCCCCGAAGTATAACACCCCAGTTCCTGTGGTTCTCGGGGCCTGAGGTTCCACCCTAACTCTTCAGTACTCACATGTGTCACCCACAGACATTGCATCTGTGCAGCAGGAACGGGGTGCCACCACTTCTCGTCACATCTGTGGGCCACTGCAGGCTGATTTGTGGGGTTTGTGGTTCCAGGACATGGCAGGTCATCTGCTTTCAGGAGGATGGTGGGTGGCATGGAGCTCACCACACAGCCAAGGCATAGGGCTCGGAGCACACTGTGGAAAGGCGGCCCCCAGGGCATTCCTGGTGACTGGCTGGGGCCGTGAGCACGGAAACCCTGTACTGGTGAAGAGAGCGCGGGGCAGTGAGTGTGGCTGCCTCCCAGCCATGTGTGGCTGTGCCTCCGCAGGGGGCAAATCTGTGTCCTCCTGTCAGTGGTGGACCCATTGTCTTCATCCATAGCTCTCACGCCTGTTCCTCACTCACTGTAGGGTCTGACTATGGCCCCGACAGACAAAGATTTTCCCGCCTGCATTCTCGGTCTGCAGCCCGTTCTGAGCCCAGGGTGTGGTCCAGGCTTGCACAGGAAGGAGACACTGTTGGTCACGGGGTGGACTGTAGCCTAGGGGGCTGCCCAGGGCTCCCAGGGAGACTGAGCAGGCTCCTGGCTCTCAGATGCAGGGCCAGCTCCCTCCCAGGAACACGCCCTCATTTCCTTGGCTGGGCTCTGAAGAGTTCTGCTGCAGGATCAGGAGGTGGGACAGGTCTGGACAGACAGAGGGGCATGTCCTACAGCGCCCACATCGTGGGGCTTGGGAATGACGACTTGCCCAGGAGAGGGCACAGCCTCCACCCATCGCTCTTGACAGGGCCTGTGGTGTGGCTTTGGACATTGGTAAGAACGGTGGCTGCCGTTACTGCTGCTACAGGAACAGTCACAGCTGAGCAGAGGCTGCAGTCCCTGTAGGAGCCATGTCCTCAAGGGTCACAGAGCCATGTCCTCTCCAAGCCATTTGCGGCTGTTCACACCACCCACCCAGCACCTGCACGTCCTGCAGTTGCCCAGAAAGCCCACCTCAGGTTGAAAGGAAAAAGCGAAGCTGTCTCTGTTCAGACATTACATGATTGTAGACAGAAAAAATCTTAAAGAATCTACAGAGTCCCCAAACAGAAACAGAGACTGTTCAAAGTAAGAAAATCAAGGACATTCGAGCACATGAGCACCAAACAATTAGAAAATTAATTTTGAAAGAGAGAAACTTGTGAAGACATAAAAAGCAAGCAGGATATACCTAAGAAGAAACAGAGAACGATGCGTGAGATCTTTACAGCGAAAGTTGTGAAGGGCTCTCAGAGGCTACAAACACAAGGAGACACCGCGTACTGGATCATGGGCTGGAAAACTTAGTGTAATTAAGATGCCAGTTTTCCCCAAATAAAATGTACAGTTTAAATGTAATCCAAATCAAAATAGCACTTCCATTACTGGAATTTTTCCAGGGTATGTAAGTACACATGCTCCAGCGGTGCAGTGAATGCCTAGTAATCAAGCAAATACCTGAAATGTCTTATAGCATCTTTCACACCAAAGCTGCTGCACGTCCATCAGCTAATAATTCTTATGCTTCGTTCAGACCATGCAGCCTGAGCAAAGGGATTTCTGACCTTCGGAAGTCTCAATTCTAACGGAGGACTTCACACGAATAGAAAGTGGTCCCATGGATTTCAGGGTTGGGGTGGGGAGCTTTTCCACTGGAAAGTCATTTTGTAGAGAAGGTTCCCTTGTCTTAGTAAAATCACATGATTTTGTTTTGCAGACTGGGATTACCCACTGATAAAGGCTTCCTGATGCGAGAAGTTTTTCTGCTTTATTCTCCTTCTAGGTTCCTGTGTGACACAGTTTGGCTCTGTGTCCCCACCCACAGCTCATCTGGAATTGTAATTCCCCTGTGTCAGGGGAGGGCCAGGTGGGAGGTGATTGCAGGCATCTGCCACTTGCCCAGCTAAGTTTTGTGTTTTCAGTAGGGACAGGTTTTGCCATGTTGGCCAGGCTGGTCTTGAAGTCCTGGCCTCAAGTGATCCGCCCGCTTCGGCCTCCCACAGTGCTGGGATTACAGGTGTGAGCCACTACTCCTGGTCCCCAGGCTGTACTTCATGCATTTCTTAGGGTAGGTTGGGAGCAGCCTTAGTCCTCAAGGGGCCCAGCTGCTCAGGAGATTACCTTCAGGAGACTGCCTTGGCTCCACCTGTCTCCAGGTCTTTCTACCTGGCTGGTAGCAAACATGCTGCTTTCCTTGTGTAGGCTCTGCATAAGTTTTGGTCCACAGGTTTCTGACGATTTTCCCCCAATACTGAGTAGTTTCTTTTCATGCAGCCATAGGTCAGTTCTCAGCCCCAAACTTCAGGGCTCCCCCTCCCCGCCACAAGTGTCCAGCTGCCATCCCCTGGCTGCACAGCAGCCTGCTCCCGTCTCCTCCCTTCACACAGCCGCTGCCTTGAACTCTGCTCTCTGCTCAGCTCATTACACCTTTCCCTGTGTCCTGGCTGCGGCTTTCAGGCAATAGCAGGATTTGTGAGTTCGTTTTTCTTTTCTCAGGGGTTAGGATCCTTGTTTTCAAATGTTGGTAAACTACTGTTATTTTATTTTTTTTTAGACAGAGTTTCACTCTTGTTGTCCAGGTTGGAGGGTGCAGTGGTGCCATCTCAGCTCACCGAAACCTCCCCTCCCGGCTTCAAGCAATTCTCCTGTCTCAGCCTTCTGAGTACCTGGGATTACAGGAGCCTGCCACTACCCCTGGCTAATTTTTGGTATTTTAAGTAGAGATGGGATTTCACCATGTTGGCCAGGCTGGTCTGGAACTCCTGACCTCAGATGATCTGCCTGCTTTTGCCTCCCAAAGTGCCGGGATTACATGCGTGAGCCACCGCGCCCAGCCTGAAAACTACTTTTTAAAAACATTTTCACCTTGGTTCACCTCAGTTTTCTATTTGTTTAAGGAATGTGGGTAAGTGCACTTTACACCGCCATGGCTTGAACCAGCGTTTAAAATTTTGTTAGAACCTGTTAAAGACAGAGTGTAAACTGACCCCAAACTCAAATGCAGGACAGTTACACGGAGTTTCTTTTTATGTGAGGTCACAGCCCTTGCGTTTTGCTGAGCGGGCGCAGGCTGAGAGCTGCCCGGGCCTTTGTTACGGTGGCCGAGGCCTCCTGCCACAACAGCACCGCCCCCTGCCCTGTCCCCCGCCCCGGTGAGCAGGGAATTTCTCATGGTTCTCCTTTCAATTGCAATGTTTCTACAAGCACATGCCAGGGAAGCATTACGCACTCCTCAATGCTTAACTTAGTTAGCGAGAGGCAGGGAATGACTTTCTGTATAGGTTTTTATCTATAGGTGATGATTAAAAACAAACCTCTGAAGATGAGAGGTAGTGAGAGGCCGTTTGCCCAGGGACCTGACTCCCCCTGCCCCTAGGTATCTGCCCCCTGCCTCCCCCCGCCCCGAGGTATCTGCCCCCACTCCCCACTGCACCTGCTTCTGGGGCCACGCTACGGTCTGCAGCGCCACCTGGTGGTCCTGTGCTTCCCTGCAGGGAGGTTTGAGTGGCTCACACTGAGGTCCCCATTCTGTCTCCCACGGGAATATGTGGCCGGGCCCTTGGCAGTCACGGATCTCAGCTTCGGGGATAACTGGGCCTTGGATGTGTCTTTGCAGGTGGAGGGCTGGCCAGGAAGGGTGGGTTAAAGTGTGTGCTGCCCCTGGAGCTGAGCTGCCCTATCCATTGCAGCACCTTCCCAGAATGTGGCTGGGTCCAGGTCCGGAAGTCCCTGAGGACCTGGCCAGCCTTGGGCATGAGTCTAGTGGCTGCACCTGGTGCAGGACACTCAGGGACAAGAAGCAAGAGATGAGTCACAAACAGGCAGCACAGACCATAGCCCCAGTTCTGAAATCTCTGAGACCCTTGTGCAGGCACAACCATCAGGCAGAGACGACACACAGAGATCTCATGCTCTCCTCAGCAATGGGCCTGACCTTCCCAGCAGCCTCCCCAGGACAGAGCAAGAAAACGTAACTGGCCCTCTCTAGCCGGAGGTTGCATTTCACTGGGTCTCTGGGATGGAAATGTGTCTTGTGCCTTCAGGAGTCTGCAGGCAGCCAGTGCTGTGGCTCAGGAAGAAACTTCTCTCCCCTCATGTCCTCGTTATCCCTGACACAGTGGAATCAGAGTGGGCACCACTTTAGGGAGAAAAGAAGGACATGGAGTGAGGGCTGGATGGTGAAAGCTGCTGAAGGGAGTCGAAAGTCTCCAGGGGAAGAGATGCCTCAGGGAATGCTGGCATCGTTTTCTTCCCTTTGCAGGGAGTGACGAAGGAGCTGAGTCTAGGTAAAGCCTCAGACACACAACCTTAATGTGACATATAGGGGAGCAATCTCATCAGCCCCAAAGAAAGGGCAGCTCCTTGTCCCTCTGCAGAGAAGTGGCAGGGACTCAGAGGGCACTTTCCCTGCCCAGCAGGTGGTGCTGCCTCCCTGTTCCTGGCCCGGCATAGCCTTGGGTGCAGCTGCTGTCTTTCCCAGGGTCCCTGGAGAACGTCTTCTTCCTTCACGTCAAACAAAGCAAACACCTTCTCAATGCACATCTCAATTCATCATTGGAAAGGCCAAGACACACACACACACACACACACACACACACACACACACTTATTTTTCTGACAAGAGCTAGAGATAATTGATAAATATATTATCTGACTACGGTTTACCTTAAGGAGAAAAAAATTATTAAGAATTTTCCTAAGCGTAAACGGTGCCTAATTATGAGTAAATTAGTAACAGAAGTAAAAGTAATAATTGCAGTCAACTTATACACGTTAAAAGAATACTCTGAAACAGTGACACATTATTAAAAATGGGACCCTTAATTTGCCGCATGTGGTGACAGTCCATGAGCGGACTTGCCTTCTTGCTGGAGAAGTGGCAGCCTCCCCCCAGGTGGCTTCCTGCAGCAATGTCGCATGTCTCACAGTTCTGTCCAAAGCATGGAGGGCGGGGCCCAGTGCGTACAGGAACCTGCCCCCTGCTGCCTGAGGGATGCGTGAGACCAGTCTGAGCAATGACTCTACCAAAAAATAAAAAAATTAGCCAGTCTTATAACCTGGTCTCTAAGTAGATAGATAGATTAAAAAAATAAAACAAAGAAAAAAGAAAGCAGGTTCTTGAACTGTAACAGTCAGAACTCATTCAACCAAAAATGGCTAAGAGTGCTACATAATCTTGAATCAATTGCACAGTTTTAGCTCACACAGATGTGGGGCTGTGGCCTTGTGTCTGCACCCGTCGTGGAGGCCAGAAGTCAGCAGGCAGACAGTTTGGGAAGGGAAGACAGTGGGCACACGAGGGCAGGCAAAGCCAGCTTGCCTCTCATACCTTTCCAAGGCTCTGGAGGCAGTCCTTTAACGGGTTATCTTCCAATAGATGTAATTACCAGGCTGGAGTGTGAAACTGGAGTTCACAGCCGGACAGGAAGCTGTAAAGAGCTTCTACAACCTTATGGTAATTAGTTTTTATAGCTTTAATAAGCTCCAGCAGTATGACCAAGTCAGAGACTTGATTAGGACTTTGATTTTAAGAACATTTGTTATAGATGCTGAAAGTCTCAAAATATTTAATCAGAACAGAATCACAGGCCATTGTAAAATACTAGTTACTAATTTAACCAAAGTGTTAATCAAGAAGACTTTGGAGTGAGTCAAGATGGCTGACTAGATGCGGCCGGGAGGAACGTCTGCCACGGAGAGACCGGGACACCGGGAAGGCTGGTGCATTCCAAGCACATCTTTGAAGGGAGGTCGTTGAGAGTGGATTGAGAGTGGATGAGGGAGGACACAGACGCTGGGCTGAAGGTGGAGGAAGCTGGGAACCCCGCACAGGGATGTCAGCCACCAGAAACAGAGCTGCACAATTGTAGCCAGCGGATGTTTGACAAATCTGACAGCAACAAGCAAAGAGGAAAGAACTCTGTTCAATAAATGGTGCCGGGTAACTGGACAGCCATATACGGAATATTGAAACCGGATGCTCTCTTTTCACTGTATGCAAAACCCAACTCAAGACAGATTAAGTACTTAAATATAAAACCTAAAACTATGAAATCCCTGGAAGAAAACCTAAGAGACGCCATTCTGGACACTGGCTCTGGAAAAGTGTGGGTGATGGAGACTTAAAAAGCAATTGCAGCAAAACCAGAAATCGAGGAGTGGGACCTGATTAAATTAGAGCGTCCGCCCAGCAAAACAAACAACCAAAAACTATGGACAAACAGACAGCCTGCAGAACGGGAGAAAACGGCTGCAAACTGTGCATCGAACAAGGGCCTGATATCCAGAACCTGCAGGAAACTCAAACAGATTATCAAACGAAGACCAAACAACCCCACTGAAAAATGGGCAAAGGACATGAACAGAGATTTCTCAAAAGAAGACACACATGTGGCTGACGTGCTCAGCATCACTCATGATTACAGTGGTGCAAATCCACCGCAATGAGATTCCATCTCACATGCGTCTGAAGGGCTATTATCAAAGAGTCAAAAATAACAGATGTTGGCCGGGCGCAGTGGCTCACACCTGTAATCCTAGCACCTTGGGAGGCCCAGGTGGGTAGATCATGAGGTCAGGACTTTGAGACCAGCCTGGCCAATATGGTGAAACCCCATCTCTGGTAAAAATAGAAAAATTAGCTGGGCATGGTGGTATAGCCTCAGCTACTCGGGAGGCTGAGGCAGAAGAATTGCTTGAACTCAGGGAGGCGGAGGTTGCAGTGACCCAAGATTGCACCACTGCACTTCAGCCTGGGTGACAGAGTGAGACTCCTCCATCACAAAAAGGAAAAAAAAGAAAGAAACAAAGAATGATGCAGCCCCGTGTCCACAGCCAGGAACCTGTGCAGGTGAGGACGGCTCTGTGTTTAGGGAGGAGACCCAGGCGTCCAGCAGCAGGTTCCTGCATTAATTCACTTAAGATAATGGCATCCAGCTGTATCCATGTTGCTATGAAGGGCATGATTGCATTCTTTTTTCGTGGCTGTGTAGTGTTCCATGGTGTATATGTACCAGGTTTTCTTTATCCTCTCCTCTGCTGATGGGCATCTAGGTTGATTCCACGTCTTTGCTATTGTGAGGAGTGCTGTACTGAACATATGAGTGCATGTGCCTTTCGGTAGAAAAATTTATATTTCTTTGGGTTGATATCCAATACTGGGATTGCTGTGGCAAATGGTGGTTCTATTTTAAGTTCTTTGAGAAATCTCCAATTTCCTTTCCTTAGTGGCTGAACTACATTACATTTCTACTGTGAGCCCCAAATACCTACGACAGGTCTCGTCAGTTTGGAAAGTTAGAAGATGCACCTGTGACACAGCTCAGGAAGTACTGATGACATGTGTCCAAGGTGCTCAGGGGTACAGTATGCATTTTAGAGAGACAAGAGACATCAATCCATCAATCCATCAATCATTATGTGTAAGATGTACATTGTTTCATTCTGGTCAGGACTTTGAGACCAGCCTGGCCAATATGGTGAAACCCCGTCTCTGGTAAAAATAGAAAAATTAGCTGGGCATGGTGGTATAGCCTCAGCTACTCGGGAGGCTGAGGCAGCTCGTTCTAACCTAACGAGCTTCCGCTAGGTTAGAAGTAGGTAAGTGACAAAACTTTGCATTCTTTTGAGTCCTAGACCAGCCTTCCACTGAATACACAATTTGGTCTAGGTCAGTCCATCTTCAGTTTTACATAAACCATAGGAAAGAGGAAGCAGTTAGATAAGGATTTGTCTCAGGTGAGCCTCAGAGGGATCCCTTTGAATAGAATGGGAGGCAGGTTTGCCTTAAGCCGTTCCCAGCCTGAGTTTTCCCTCTAGCTTCGTGATTTGGGGTTCCAAGATTAATTTTCCTTTCACGTTACCAACAGTATGTAAGCGTTCTGTTTTCTCCACAGCCTCGCCAACATCTGTTGTTTCCCTGGCTTTTTAAGGACGGCCGTTCTGACTGGTGTGAGACGGTGCCTCCCCGTGGCTTTGAATTGCATTTCTCTGATGATTAGTGATGTAGCACATTTCTTCTTATGCCCCTTGACCGCACGGGTGCCTTCTCTTGGGAAGTGTCTTCACGTCCTTTGCCCATTTTTAATACGGTTGTTTGGTTTTGCTTGCTGGTTTGTTCAAGTTTCTTACAGATTCTTGATATTAAATCTTTGTCACATGCTGGTATGGTTTGGCTCTGTGTCATCAACCAAATCTCATGTCACACAGTAATCCCCAGATGTCAAGGGACTGGACATGGGGTAGTTTGTCCCATGCTGTTCTCACGATACTGAGTGACTGCTCGTAAGACCTGGTGGTTTGATAATTGTGTGGTACTTTCTCCTTCATTTTCTCTCTGTCTGTCTGTCACGTGCCGCCATGTGTCACATGCCTGCTTCCATTTCCACCATGACTGCAAGTTTCCTGAGCCCTGATCCTAAGCATGTGAAACTGTTAGTCAGTTAAACCTCTTCTTCATGGGCAGATCTTTATAGCACTGTGAAAACAGACCAATGTAGTAAAGTGGTACCGGGAATGGGGAACGGCTATAACGATACCTCAGCATCTAGAAGCAGCTTTGAAACTGGGTAGTGGGCAGAGGTTGAACAGTTTGGAGGACCTGGAAGAAGACACGAAGATGTGGGAAAGTCTGGAACTTCCTAGAGGCTTGTTGAGTGGTTTTGACCAAAACGCTGGTGGTGACATGAACAGTGAATCCAGGCTGAGATGGTCTTAGGTGGTGAGGACTAAACTCTTATATTTTTTAATCTTGTCTAAATTCCTATCTAAGGATCTGAGGAGTCATGCCCTACATATCATAAATCCTCATCAGGTGGGTTTTATTTAACCCTATATATCATGACTTGATTTCCAAACTGACTCTAGCATAACATTATGAGACAAAGAAGAAAATCAAAATATTTTTCCCCGAAGCACGTTTCTTTACTTTGAAATGGTCCTGCAGGCCGGGCACGGTGGCTCACGCCTGTTACACCAGCACTTTGGGAGGTCAAGGAGGCGGATCACCTGAGGTCGGGAGTTCAAGACCAGCCTGATCAACATGGAGAAACCCTGTCTCTACTAAAAATTCAAAATTAGCCGGGCATGGTGGCACAAGCCTGTAATCCCAGCTACTTCTGTTCTTTGGGAGGCTGAGGTGGGTGGATCATGAGGTCAAGAGATCGAGACCATCCTGGTCAAAATGGTGAAACCCTGTCTCTACTAAAGATACAAAATATTAGCTGGGCACGGTGGTACGTGCCTGTAAAAAAAAAAAAAGAATCTCTGTTAACATAGCTAGATCTTTTCCTTCTAGACTCTCCCAATCCTAAAGAGATTAACTAAGATCTGAATAGGAAAGATTTGTCACCTATTGTCTCTAAGGGCTGCCACTGTAAGACTTCAAAGAATCTTTATCTTAACCTGAACATTCCTTTCCATCTATCCCAGATCTTTAGACAAACTCAACCAATTGCCAACCAGAAAATGCTTAAGTGCACCTATAGCCTGGGAGAGCTTGCTTTGAGTTTTTCCACCTTTCTGAACCAACCCAGTGTATTTCTTTTCTTTTTTTTTTTGAGACGGAGT
>CM052655.1:123751376-123765379 GCA_028533165.1 Leontopithecus rosalia
CTGGAGTGCAATGGCGTGATCTCGGCTCACCGCAACCTCCGCCTCCTGGGTTCAGGCAATTCTCCTGCCTCAGCCTCCTGAGTAGCTGGGATTACAGGCACGCGCCACCATGCCCAGCTAATTTTTTGTATTTTTAGTAGAGACGGGGTTTCACCATGTTGACCAGGATGGTCTCGATCTCTTGACCTCGTGATCCACCCGCTTCCGCCTCCCAAAGTGCTGGGATTACAGGCTTGAGCCACCGCGCCCGGTCCCAATGTATTTCTTAAGTGTGTTTGATTGATGTCTCCTGCCTCTCTAAAATGTATAAAACCAAGCTGTGCCCTGACCACCTCAAGCACATGTTCTCAGGAGTTCCTGAGGTCTATGTCACGGGTGTATCCTGCATGCGATGCTTCTGCCAAGAGTACCATCTGTGGACTCGCGGAATGCCTTATCCACCATCATGGTGTTCCACACAGCATTGCCTCTGACCAAGGCATTTCCTTTATGGCTGAAGAATTGTGGCAGTGGGTTCATGCTCATGGAATTCACTTGTCTTACCATGTTCCCCTTCACCCTGAAGCAGCTGGATTGATAGAACAATGGAATGGCCTTTCAAAGTCACAATTATAATGCTGGCTAGGTGACAATACTTTGCAGGGCTGAGGCAAGGCTCTCCAGGAGGCCCTGTATGCTCTGAATCAGCATCCAATATGTGGCACTGTTTCTCCCATGGCCAGAACTCATGGATCCAGGAATCAAGGGGTGGAGATGGAAGTGGCACCACTCACCATCACCCCTAGTGACCCACTAGCAAAATTTTTGCTTCCTGTTCCCAGGACATTATGGTCTGCTGGCCTAGAGGTCTTAGTTCCAGCGGGAGGAACGCTGCCACCAGGAGACACAAGAACGATTCCATTAAACTGGAGGTTAAATGCCACCTGGACACTTTGGGCTCCTCCTACCTCTAAGTCAACAGGCTACGGAGGGTGTTACCGTGTTGGCTGCGGTGACTGGATCAAACTATCAAGATGAAGTCAGTGTATGACCCCACAACAGAGGTAAGGAAGAGTAAGTACTGAATACAGGAGATCCATCAGGCTGGCTCTCAGCGTTACCAGGTGATGTACCAAGGAATGCGCCACACGCTGAGAATGAATTATGAGTCCTTTGTTAAGCCAGCCACTGAGAGTGGCCAACACCCAAAATTCTCTCGGCCCCGAAGAAAAAGTTAGGTGGTCTTTTATACACTAGTTTTCACAGGTAGGGTGACCCAGCTGAAACAAAGTTTTCACACAAGCAGAGTAAGCAAAAAGTCAAAAGAAAAAACTGATACATAAGAAATAAAACAGTGCCAGGTGTGAGGAGTGCAGCTGTCACGGAAGACACACAACTCACAGATAAGGGGGGCTCTGGGCGCTCACTGCAGCTGCATTTCCACTTTACTCGGCCACTTATCAACAAAGCCATTTCTGGGTGCTCAGAGTCAGCCTGACCTTGCTTTATATTATAGTTGCACACTTGATGGGAGCAGGTTACTAAAATGCACAAGCCAAGGTGGCCTCTGTCCAGCTCAAAAAGGCTAACATAAAGCCAGAACAGCTTTTAGTCAGGAAAAGGAGAGTTAGTTTTAGCTGGCAAAAAGCAGGGTATCACACACGCTCTGTGGCTAAGGTCAGTGGTCAGGTCAAGACAACAGGTGCCGAGGCCTGCAGCTCTGAGGAGGGAGCGCTAATGCTCGTGGAAGGCCATTTCCGTGGCATTAGGGGTGGTTTCTCCCGGTGAACTGTTGGCTTGTGTTTTGATATCGCTGTTGTTCTAAACAGCGTTTACCTGACTTCAATGTGAACTCACGTTCTTTCTTAAAATATGTATCATTCTAAAAGTTCGCAGGGCATCAGATTCTTGCTCAAACTACCTACAAAGTTTCTCCAACAGAATGCACATTTGCCTTCCTTTTCTGCATACTTCCCCCACTGCCTTGAGTGCTGTCCCTGTGGGTCCCATCTGTGTAGCGGGTGGGGCAGGTGACACAGGCCCCGACATGGGGTGGAGCTGTGCCAAGTGCAGGGCGGTCTCCTGTGTGCACTGCGGTGGGTGGGCCCTGGAAAGAGGAGGTCATTCCCCCTGGGGAATAGCCATGCCCCAGGGGAGAGGTCGG
Source organism: Leontopithecus rosalia (assembly GCA_028533165.1). Classification (NCBI taxonomy): domain Eukaryota; kingdom Metazoa; phylum Chordata; class Mammalia; order Primates; family Cebidae; genus Leontopithecus; species Leontopithecus rosalia. Next base: position 123,753,520 of record CM052655.1, read on the forward strand.
CTGAACAGCACCGGGGGAAGATGCACAGAGAGTGGGACAGGCCTGCTGCTGCATCAGTGAAACCCCTCACTCCCGAAAGGCACTCAAGGGGAGGGTGTGGTATTTACCGAGCTCACACTTATCCGTCCAGTAGCATTCATCCACAAAAGACAAAATACACTGAACGAGGCACAGGAATGGATTGCTCGCATTTTATGTCAGCTGAATGGAGGAACTTTCTAAGCAGGTTCACAGGAAGTGAGCCTGGCTATGTTTGGAGAAAGGGGTGGGAACCCTAAACTCTGTCTGTCAAAGCACGGCAGCTAGAACCCAGAGGTATTGAGAAAATGCCACATCTCACTACTGCGGATGGTATGGGAAGCATGATTTCCTCTGTTTGTGGGCTTTGTCTTTGAAATTCTCTGTGACATATGCGCATTGCATTTTAAAAGTCAATATTATTGTTAATTTGAATTTAAAATAAAAATTTATCTCATTCAGTTATTTATACATTGAACCTTCATTTTCCTTTACAATAACTTAGCGACACACCTCGCCCTGTTTTCCACCCAGACCAGCCTGTGCTGCTAAAGCCTCATCATGACCTACTCAGCTTCCCTTCCTGCTTCCATTCATGGAAATGTGGGGGCAGGATGGGAGGGGGCCGCTGCCATTCACAGAGCTCCCACTGAATGCCAGAGAGCTTGCCCCACACGTCTACCCGTTTTTCGAGTTGAATTTCATTGCATGCAGCAGTCAACCTCAGGGACTCAGTTTCCCACATACGGGAATCTCGACCCCAGGTAGGGAGACTTGCTTGGTCGGGGATTTGGACCCAAGTTCCTCTCACTGCAAGGCCCACAGGCATTCCCATGAGGAACAGACGGAACAGGGAGCAGCCCTGGATGACTGTAAACTCACTTTGGGTTTAGAGAAGGACAGTTGACCCAGGGAATGAGGAAGCCCATTGCTCAGGAGCTCACTTCTGGAGAAATGTCATGAATGCGCCCTTTAAGGAGCTGGTGGCAACTTCTGTTCATTCTGGGACCAGCGACCTCAGGTCAAGACCCGGCTGCTCACTCAGGTCTCCTCGCCAGGCCAGAGGCTCTGGCCGAGTCTGGGCTCCCAGCGGAGTCTAAGAAAAAGTGGAAGGCACCAATGTGATTTTGAAGATTTATTTCAGAGTGAGCATCGGCGACCTACAAGAACCTGGGACAGAAGCCAACACCTCCCGTCTCCCCCCGTGCCTCCTGTGGATGTCAAGAAATGTGGATTTGAGCTTTGCCGTCCCGCCTCCTGCTCCTGTTTCACAGGTTTTGCTTTCATATTCTCTCTGCCTTTACCGAGGTCGGGAGGCTGAATTTTTCTTATTTGGGGTTAGTAACTGTCACTTCCTTAACGGTGGTGGTTCTGATAGTTCGCACATTTGTGGCGACCCCAAACAGCAGTGCAATTATGAAGGCGTAAACGCGGCCAAAGGCCACCCTCAGGTATATCGCTGGCTGTTCGCTTTGTGTGATCAAACGCATTCTTTTCGGAGGGGGCCCGCTGTCGACACTGCCCCCGGCGCCACTTCTCAGGCACCGGGGCGGATCCCAGCCGACGTGGCAATGGCAGTTCCTCCTGTTGTTGCAGAGCCCTCTGTGACTGCACTTCTCCGGGAGGCAGTCGTAGCCCAGGGAAGCGATGGTGGCGTTGCACCGGCTGTTATTACAGAACTTTCCACCAATGCAGGGAGTGCCGTCGATCACACGTCCAACATCGGTTGTGCCTGTTCCACGGTGTTCGTCCAGCCCAAAACACTGAGCCTGGCCTACCACGGAGTGATGGAATGAGGCGTGTTCCTGCAGCCGGGGCAGATGGGTGACGTTGGTGCACTGCAGTCTTCCACAAAACTTGTCGATTCCTACACAAGCCTGGTAAGTGTAAGAATCATACGGTCGGGTACAGTGTCCAAATCGGTAACTCTCCAGGTTTATGTTGTAGCAGCCATTAGGAGCATTCTCAGCACTGACACCAAAGATCGCCTTGCAGAGCAAATCGCGGTCCGTGCAGTTCCCATGATAGCAGTAGCCTTCTTCCGTGCACGGGGTTCCATCCTGCATGTAAACGTTCGGGGGGCATAGCAAGGTGGTCCCACGACAGTACTCTGGAAGGTCACATATGTTTTGGATAGGTCTGCAGAGAGTCCCCGGCGGGGAGAAGGTGCAGTTTGTGCAGCAGTCCCCCGTATGACAGATGCTCCCCGGTGTGAAACGACAGTCACTTCCACAGCACCGACTGGCGTAACACTGCTTAAAGGAGCCACAGTCACATTGCTCATTGTCTTCCACTCTCAGGTTTCCACAGCGAACGGCTGTCATGGTTTTGTTATACACAGGGGACGGTTTCTGGAAAATACACTGGGAGACAGTTGCAAAACAGTTTTGCGCTTGTGCATACGTGCAGTTACTGAAAGCATCTGTCATCCCTGGAAATCGCTGCATAACGCAGGAGGTCCTCCTCTGACACGTACAGTACACGTCATCATAGAGCACACCGATGCTCCTCATCAACGACTGCATTATTATGACGGCTATCAGTAAATAATGTCTGCTCAGCACACCAATGTGTATCAGGCCTTCTCGGTGACACATTCTATACTGTTGAGGTGCGTAGTTAGATTCGTGTGGTCCGTCCTGAATAAGTAGCGTGGATGAATGGACGCCAAAAGGAGTGAAAAAGGTTGTTCCATAATAAGCAAAAATTGCGCTATTTGTTCCATACTCATTCACAGGGGCCGGGTCCCGAACGTTATATATGGTCAAAAGGTAAATGTAGTACCGCAGATCGATGTTCTGAGCAATGCTGTCAACGAGACTGAACATCCGGACCACCTCTTTGGAACAAGCTGTAATGTTGTTGTATGTCCTGTAATACGAATTGGAACATTGAACGTGACCTTTTATGTTGCCTGGATGAGAGCTGTACAGGAAATTAGATAACCTGGGATTCATGCTGTCACTTGCTTCAGAGAGCAGGGGGTCTGTCCCCTCATTTTCACCGTCCCTGAATGTGGGCCCCGTTGCGTTGGGCTCGGCCACTATCTGAGAAACGACGTGTTCAAACCTGGGGGAATCCTGCAGGGGTCTGATTTCGTAGGCAAGGTCGTCCAGCTTCATGATGCCGCTGAGGCCTCCATAGCACGTGTCCACGGTGACCATGGACAGGGGCACCTCCTCCAGGTAGCCGAGGTAGTAGCAATCTGCGGGGATGTAGGGGTAATCCGTCTGCAAGGCGCCCTGGTCATCCTGCGTTGTCACCAGCAGATGGCTGGGCCAGAGAAGGTGTTTTCTGCGCATGTGAAGGACGTGTCTTTCACCCCCAAAATGCAGGCTGTAGGACAGCCAGCCAGGAAACTGAAGGCCTTTGCCACGGTGCGTCTCCCTCCGGGGGATCACCACCTCGGAGGATGCGTAGTGCCATGAAGGATGGCCTTCAGAACAGCAGATGGGAGCCAGGGGCGCCCAGAGCCCCAGCAGCAAGAGGGTGGCCCGAAGGATGACCTGCACCTCTGCCGGCCTCATGTCCCAGCCTGGGGATATTCATCCAGAGAGAATGGGAAAGGACCGTCCTCAGGGAAGCCAGGCCCCGACCATCTGCAGTGACCACGTCCCTCCCAGGGAGACCCTGACAGAGAACAAAGGGCCTCCCCAGGCTCCCGCATCACACTCCTGGGGCACCTGGACTCCCTGAGGGGATGAGGTAACAGTCCCAGGGCGGGGCAGCGGGCGGGTCTGGACAGGATGGCAGCCACTGCCTGCGGGCTGAGGCCAGGGTCATGGCTGTGAGGGCTCACCTGGAAGGGAAAGGGCGGGGGCAGCAGAGCTGTGTCTCTCTTACCACGCCAATGTGTTCTGTTGCCTTCTCAGTGCGGAGTGTTCAGTGACCTCGCCTGTGGCTCCATCACCGTGTTACTCTCGGTCTCTCTGTGGGTGAACATTCCTGCTCCCTGTGACTCACAGCTCACTTCTCTGTCATGCGGAGGCAGACACCGCCCCTGTCTCTCTGGAAGGCCGAATGGTTTTCAGGCTTAATAGGTGCCCTCGCTTTTTGGCTGATTTGTTTTGTTTAGGCTTTGAAGTTCTGTTTGGGGTCACCAGATTGTGAAAGGAAAATACCTTGGGCACCTTCAAGCTGGAAACACTCCGGGGAAATCTGCCTCCCACTCTCTTCAAAGGAGTCCCTCTGCCGGCAGAGACAGACGCATAATCTGATTGCCTCCTTTGGAAACACTTATCAGAAACTCAAAGGAGCATGACCCTGTCTGTCACCTGCCTGTGACCTGGAACCCCAGCGAGGCCTGGCTTTCAGTTTCTCAGCCTTTCTGGGTGGAGCTAAGGTACTTCTTCCGCGTATTCACTGATGTCTCCTGTTTCCCTGAAATGCATAAAACCAGGCTCTGCCTGACCTCCTCGGGCACATGTCATCAGGACTTCTTCAGGCATGTCCTCAGCCGTGGCAAAATAAACTTTCTAAATTAACTCAGATCTGGCTCAGACTTCCTGGGTTCACAACATGAATACTTGATACAGGGTCACTTTTTCTTCTGTGCTATGAAAAAGCTTTGTGAATCATTCTTTTTACCTCATCCACCTGTTGGGAACAGACGCTGTTCCTGACCCCACGGGAGCTCAGGTGCGGTGCCCGGGATGCTTCTGTGTGGTTCTCTCCTGGGCTTTGGTCATTTCTACAGCTGGATGAGCTGATCAGTTCCCAGGAAAGGACCCAGGGGGACCTCTGTGGGTGTCTCATGTCCGAGAACAAATATTTCACATATTTCTGTCAATTCTGTCAATGCTTCTGAGGGGAGGGAAAAATCCAAGGCCAGATCATATTCAGAAACACACGTGACTTTTTCCTCACAACGGTAAATATTCCCCTTTCCTGGCAGACGTGGTCTCTCTTTAAACTTAGCGTGATCATGGTGTGTTTCAAGGCTGTGTTGTGTCACACTTGGTCTCCTGGTGCCCCGTGATCCCATATTGCACCCCTTTGAATCCCACCTTTTTATGACAGATGAACAATCAGGAATGAAGCCGGTTTCCCTGTAGGAGTGTGCAGGTTGGACACCCTTTCCCTGGGCCTTTAGGGTTTTCCCAGGAAGGAGAAGGAGAATATTTGACCTCCCTGAAGAAGGCTGTTATGAGTGACTGTGTTCTTCCTAAATTCATGTGCTGAAATCCAACCCTGCTCCTTCAGAATGAAATCATAGTTGGGTTAGTGTCTTTAAGGAGGTGAATGAGTTACAGTGAGGTTCCTGGAGTGTGGCCCTCATACAATCTGACTGTTGGTGTGAGAGGGGAAGCAGCAGGGACGGTGAGCACACCCCGAGGGCCGGCCCTGTGAGGATTGGACAGGGAAGAGACGTCATCTGCAGGTCAGGAGCCAGGCCTCAGATGAAACCCACCCAGCTGGCCCCTGACCGTAGACTTCCACCCTCCAGAACTGTGAGGAAATCGGTTTTGTGTTGTGAGCCATCTGACCTGTGGTATTTTCTTATAAAAGCTCCGTACACCAAATACGGTAGATAATAGGAGGTCTTCTATATATATAGGAAGACTCAGATGGCCACACAAACCTGGATGCTCCTGTTCAGACCTGAGCAGGATGATGGACGTGCTTTGGGACAGGAGAGGGAAGAGATGAGCCCAGCATCCCAGACCCGGTGAGCCCATTCCTCAGCAGACCGTCCCTGGGCCGGAGTTTGCAGGGGTGTGGACGAGTTTGCCTTGGTCTTCAGGGGCTCCTGGAGTTGGAGGGAGGCTGCTGTAAACTCTTGCTCACACAGAAGAACACGTCAACGGTGTGCCTGTGTTTATGTGAATAGGGCATGTTTCTAGGGCATGCTCATCCCCAAAGAAGAATTAATCAGGTCTCTAGGGCTAGACAGAGGTTATGGCATTTGTGTGTATTAACAACTTGGCTGGACTGTACATTAGGTTAAAATGCTAATGGGAAGACACGGTGGCTCCTTCTTGTTACTGAAGGAGAAAACAATGGTAATTACTTAAATGAGATGCCTTTGAAGGTGTGGGCATCCACGTGTGCTCTCCATGGGGGACACCGTCTCATTTCAGGGCCTTGGCTCTGAGTCAAGGCTGTGAGGCTCCTGCCCCTCCAGACAGGGTCCTCTCTAAGTCTCGCCAGGGGCCATGTGACCCTGTGCTTTAGCCTAGAGAATGACAGCAGAAACTAACAGATGATGTTCCTTCTTCAGGAGAAATGAGGGTGGGACTCTGGAGAGCAGCAGGCTTCTCACAAGCCTTCTAATCAAAATCCTCTTTGATTAGGGAAAAAAGTGAACTTTAAAAAATTTTTTTTGAATGTTTTTAAGTGATAGAGGTTAAATCAACAAAACATTAAAAATGCATTAGGTAAAGAAGTATGTGCTTATCAGTGTGTCTGCACACCGGTGCCTTCCTGTAGAAATGCTCCGTGGATAATCAATTTGTCTTTGTGCCCTGTCAGCCCTTTAGGAAGAGCAGACTGTATCACTGACTTCCCTCTTCTCAGCCCATGAGTGAACAGAGGCTTTGAACAGGGTATTGGAGTGATTCCAGGGGAGCAGCTGTCTGACTGTTTGGATCCAGGGGGGCAGCTGGCTAACTGCTGGGATCCACGGGAGCAGCTGGCTGACTGCTGGGATCCACGGGAGCAGCTGGTTGACTGCTGGGATCCCAGGGGAGCAGCTGGCTGACTGTTTGCATCCCAGGGGAGCAGCTGGCTGACTGCTGGGATCCAGGGGGGCAGCTGGCTGACTGCTGGGATCCCGGGGGGGAGGCAGCTGGCTGACTGCTGGGATCCAGGGGAGCAGCTGGCTGACTGCTGGGATCCAGGGGAGCAGCTGGCTGACTGCTGGGATCCACGGGAGCAGCTGGTTGACTGCTGGGATCCACGGGAGCAGCTGGCTGACTGCTGGGATCCCGGGGGGGGGGGGCAGCTGGCTGACTGCTGGGATCCCGGGGGCGCAGCTGGCTGACTTCTGGGATCCCGGGGGTGCAGCTGGCTGACTGCTGGGATCCACGGGAGCAGCTGGCTGACTGTTTGGATCCCGGGGGAGCAGCTGGCTGACTGTTTGGATCCCGGGGGAGCAGCTGGCTGACTGTTTGGATCCCGGGGGAGCAGCTGGCTGACTGCTGGGATCCAGGGGGGCAGCTGGCTGACTGTTTAGATGCAGGGGGGCAGCTGGCTGACTGTTTGGATCCCGGGGGAGCAGCTGGCTAACCGCTGCAGCCTTGCTTTGCACCTGCACTGGAGGTGCTCATAAAGCCATGTGCTCATAAAGCCATGGAGACACCTGTCAGCTCAGATTGACTCATGACTACCTACAATAATGTGCAGTAACCGGAAATGTCTCCAGCAGTGAACATATACACACACACCTCCATGCTGGCCACTCTGAGCTCCGCAATTTAATGGAAGTTCTGCCGTAAAGTAGGATCATTATATAAGTCACAGTGTTGTTTTAAAACCATAGTTCTGCAATAATCAAAGGCTGGTGATTGACACTGGGCTTTACTGCTGAGGGTTCTGTTTCTCAGCTGCAGAAAGCAAGACCAAGAGGCAGTGAGATTATGAAATTATTGAAGATGCACAGGACTCTCAGATTTAGAGAAGGGCCTGGGCGTGGATCATGGAAGGAAAGACAGTAACGGTCAAAGGTGTAGCCAAGAAGCCCTGGGCCTTTACCTCACGGGCCTCAGAGAAGCTCAGCGAAAGCTGACTGTCCCCTCCCTGGGCCTTTACCTCACCAGCCTCAGAGAAGCTCAGCCAAAGCTGACTGTCCCCTCCCTGGGCCTTTACCTCACCAGCCTCAGAGAAGCTCAGCCAAAGCTGACTGTCCCCTCCTTGGGCCTTTACCTCACCAGCCTCAGAGAAGCTCAGCCAAAGCTGACTGTCCCCTCCTTGTCTTCAATAATGTTTCCAAGTCTGGGGAAGATTAAGATTGGGCTAAATTTGACCAATGTTTACTTTCAATTCATAATAAGAAAGGATTTTTTGAGTTAATTCTTAAGAGTAAAATAGGCCTGGCGCGGTGGCTCACGCCTGTAATCCCAGCACTTTGGGAGGCCGAGGTGGGTGGATCACGAGGTCAAGAGATCAAGACCATCCTGGTCAACATGGTGAAACCCCGTCTCTACTAAAAATACAAAAATTAGCTGGGCATAGTGGCGTGTGCCTGTAATCCCAGCTACTCAGGAGGCTGAGGCAGGAGAATTGCCTGAACCCAGGAGGCGGAGGTTGCAGTGAGCCGAGATTGCGCCACAGCACTCCAGCCTGGGCAACAAGAGCAAAACTCCGTCTCAAAAAAAAAAAAGAGTAAAATAACCACAAATTAGCTAAAATGTGCACCAATACCTGTGAGCAAATATACTATGGAAATAGGTGTGCTCTAACACAAAACTGTTAGAAGTTGGGTTGGTACTAAGTGAACCTCAACTGAGTTGTGTGACCTCCTTACTGCTGTGTCATTGTAGAGTCAACAGACTTTAGAAAACCATAGAATATAATTTAACGTTCATTCCTGATAGTCTCAAAAACTGGTTATACAAGAAAGATACCTCAAAAAATAAAGCTCATATATGAGACACACACAGCTTTCATTACACAAAGGCTGGAACAAGTGGAAACCTTTCCTCTAAGAAACGGAAAAAAGCAAAGATGCTCATTTTTATCACTTTTATTCAAGATAGAACTGAAATGCTAGCCAGAGTAGTTGGATAAGAGAAAAAAAAGGACGTCATATTTGGAACGGAGGAAGTCAGATTGCCTTTGCAGACGATAAGATCTTATATTAAAAAAGAAAACTAAGGACTTCTAAAAAATATTAGAATTGATAAGCAAATTAGGTAAAGTATGATTCACCATCTACATAAAAGAATTGGTGCATTTCTGTATGCTGACAGCAAAACATCTAAGAATGAAATCAAGGAAGCATTTCCTTTTACAATAGCTGCAAAGTATACCCAGGGAGAAATGTTTGTTACCAAATAAGAGAAAGATTTCAGAGCAAACTGACAAATATCGACAGAAAAAAATGAAGTGGACACACATCAATAGAAGAAATAGCCCAGATATTCTGCATTTATGAATTGGAAGAATTAATAGTACTAAAATTTTCATACGACCCAAAGTTATTTACAGAATAGATAATTTTTTAATCAAAATACTAATGACATTATTCACAAAAATAGGAAAAGCAATCTTACAATTCACTCTTAGGCAAAAAAGACCCAGAATGGTCAAGGCTGCCCCCCGAATGCGTGTCATTTACACATCCACAGTTCGTTCATTTGATCATAACAGTCCCCAAACTCTTAACTCATTTCATCATCAACTCTAAATTCTAAAGGTAAAACATAATTTAAATATCAACTAGAGCATATATGGGCAAGATTGGAGCTACAATTATTTCCGAAACAAGTTTCTCTCCAGGTCTGAGCCTGTAAAACCAGATATCTAATTTTATTGGGGCTATCTTTTTTCTTGTTTTTGAGACAGAGTCTTGCTCAGTCGCCAGGAGCCAGGCTGGAGTGCAATGGCACAATCTCGGCTCACTGCAACCTCTACCTCCTGGGTTCAAGCAATTCTCCTGCCTTAGCCTCCTGAGTAGCTGGGACTACAGGCGCCCACCACCATGCCCAGCTAATTTTTGTATTTTTAGTAGAGGCGGGGTTTCACTATGTTGGCCAGGATGGTCTGGATCTCTTGACCTCGTGATCCGCCCACCTTGGCCTCCCAAAGTGCTGGGATTACAGGCGTGAGCCACCGCGCCCGGCCTTGGGGTTGTCTTAACAAAGTGTCATAAAATGCATGACTTTAACAAGGCATATTTATTACTTGCAGTGCCGAGGGCCAGGAAGCCCAAGACAGTGATCAGTGTCTGTAAGGGTTTCATTCCTGGTTTGCAGATGGCCTAATCTTATGGTATCATCTCATGACGGAGAAGCACTAGAGAAAAGTTCTCTCATGCATTTTTATTAGAGCACTAATTTCATTTATGACGGCTTCACCCTTTTCACCTAATCACCCCTCAAATGGCCCACACCCCAATTATATCACATTGGTGATTAGAATTCCACGATATTAACTTTGGGATTACATACACATTCAGTCCATAGCACTGGACAAGTTATTTTATTTCAAATACAGTGGTGAGTTAGGCATAGAATATATATTTTCTCCCCCATAGAGAAAAATAGGAAAGAAAAGAGGGCTGATGTATCCCCAGCAAGTACGACGCATGATAAAAGAAACTGCCATAGGCCTTATGGCTCAAGTGGAATCTTCTCTGGGACAAGCTTCTTCCTTCTGAGCTCATTGCAGCAGCAGAATTAACTCCAGTGCTTTAGGCAGAGGCACAAGCCCTGGGTAACTGCTGGGTTAAGGTCCCATCCCAAAGACCGCATGCAGCCCTACACACAAGCTCGCTGGGAGTTCCTAAGTTCCAGGCTCTGGTGGGACGTCTTTTCCTCAGGGTTTTTTTAGCACAGGTTGTCTGGTCTGTTCGAATCAAGGTAGTGGTCATTACTTCTAAATAAGTTCAAAGTTTTTTTTTCTTCTGGAGCAATGGTGCACATTTGCAACCAAGTCTGTCCATCCTCTTAAATCCGAAGAATCTGACAACATTCATCCATTTTCTCTAGTCTCCATCCTCATTCTTTAAAACCTGCAGCACTGATTCTCCTATAATACCATAAATTCTTTTTTTAATTGCATTTTAGGTTTTGGGGTACATGTGCAGAACTTGCAAGATAGTTGCATAGGTACACACGTGGCAGTGTGTTTTGCTGCCTTCCTCCCCTTCACCCACATCTGGCATTTCTCCCCAGGCTATCCCTCCCCAGCTCCCCCCCCAGTTGTCCCTCCCCTATTCCCCCCAACAGACCCCAGTGTGTAGTGCTCCCTTCCTGTGTCCACATGTTCTCACTTTTCATAAATTCTTTATCAAGTGATATTACAGCCCCATACTCACCGTTCTCTTCAGAACACACTTTCTGGTTTTGCAAAACGGAAAGGTTGAGAATTATCCAAGCCTTTCAGTTTTGGATACTTTCCACGTTATAGTTTCATCTCAATTCATCTCTCTCTTATTACAGGTGCTCAGGAGAAACCAAACCACACCTTGAAAACTTGACTTAGAAGTGTTCTCAGCTGAATATCCAATTTCACTGCACACAAGTTCTCTTGTACTAAATAGGACAGCACAGTCTAGACAAGTCTTTTTGCCACTTTGTAACAAACATCACTATTCCTCCAGTTTCCAATAGCACTTTGCTCATTTCGGTCCATCAGAACGACCCTTAATATACACATTTCTTCGTCATGTCAGAACTATCCAGCCTTTGACACAGAACCCAATTCCAGGTACTTTCACAGTGTTGAAATAATCGTAACATCAGAACCCCACTTCTTCACCCCAAATTCTGTTTAGTCAGTTCAAGCTGAGATTAAGAACCAACATACTTGGTCACTTATGCAACCTTAATTTTATCTCAGTTCCTCAGTTCTGGAAATTCAAAGATCAAGATGCAGGCAATGTAGGTTTTACGTTGAGGCTTCTACAGGTTTTACATTGAGGCTTCTGCAGGTTTTACGTTGAGGCTTCTGCAGGTTTTACATTGAGGCTTCTGCAGGTTTTACGTTGAGGCTTCTGCAGGTTTTATGTTGAGGCTTCTGCAGGTTTTACGTTGAGGCTTCTACAGGTTTTACGTTGAGGCTTCTACAGGTTTTACGTTGAGGCTTCTGCAGGTTTTACGTTGAGGCTTCTGCAGGTTTTACGTTGAGGCTTCTGCAGGTTTTACGTTGAGGCTTCTGCAGGTTTTACGTTGAGGCTTCT
>CM052655.1:123765879-123782587 GCA_028533165.1 Leontopithecus rosalia
AGACAATTCTAAGCAAAAAACAACTAAACTGGAGGCATCATGCTACCTGACTTCAAACTATACTACAAGGCTACAGTAATCAAAACAGCATGGTACTGGTACCAAAATAGAGATACAGACCAAGGCAACAGAACAGAGGCCTCAAAAATAATGCCACACATCTACAGCCATCTGATCTCTGACAAACCTGACAAAAACAGTAAATGGGGAAAGGATTCCCTATTTCACAAATGGTGTTGAGAAAACTGGCTAGCCATATGCAGAAGGCTGAAACTGGATCCTTTCCTTACACTTTATACAAAAATTAACTCCAGATGGATTAAAGATTTAAACATAAGACCTAACACCATAAAAACCCTAGAAGAAAACCTAGGTGATACCATTCAGCGTATAGGCATGGGCAATAACTTCATGACTAAAACAGCAAAAGCAATGGCAACAAAAGTCAAAATAGGCAAATAGGATCTCATTAAACTAAAGGGCTTCTGCACAGTGAAAGCAACCATCATTAAAGTGAACTGGCAACTAACAGAATGGGAAAATTTTTTTTGCAATCTACCCGTCTGAGAAAGGGCTAATATCTGGAATCTACAAAGAACTTAAACAGGGTGAACCTGTTCCACCTGCATTCAACAGGCATTAAATTCTCGTAGGGAGTGCTCAGCCTAGATCCCTTGCATGCGCAGTTCACAATAGAATATGGCTCCTAGTAGAATCTAATTCACAGCTGATCTGACAGCAGGTGGAGCTCAGCCAGTGATGCTTCCTCACTCCCACTTACCTCCTGCTGTGCAGTCCAGTCCCTAACACACTGCACACCTTAAAGGGTCCACAGCCAGGGAGTTGGGAAACCCTACTGTAAATGCTTGGAGACTTTACCCTCTGGGAAGGGACATAGAAAACCAGGAGAAACAGGATCCCCGTCAATGTGCATTTTTTGGACCCTTGAGGAAGGAGTGTGAAGGGGAATGGCCCACCCACTTTCCCTCTGCCTGGCATCATTCCCAGTAACCCGGTTGAAGAATCTGAAGTGATTCAGGATAATTTGGGTTGTTGTACCAGGGAGCACCAGAAAAGAAAACACCCAATTTGTCTGTGCAGGTTCATCCACTGTAACTGCTTTATGACTCTGCTGCAGGTGTTGACAGCAGGGAAGGCTGAGCAGGTGTGCGGCAGGAGTACATGGGTCAGGAGAACGTGTGGGGCAGGAGTACATGGGGCAGGAGCACGTGTGGGGCAGGAGTACATGGGACAGGAGCACATGTGGGGCAGGAGTACACAGGGCAGGAGCACGTGTGGGGCAGGAGTACACGGGGCAGGAGCACGTGTGGGGCAGGAGTACACAGGGCAGGAACACGTGTGGGGCAGGAGTACCCGGGGCAGGGGTCCGTGTGGGGCTGGAGTACGTGGGGCAGGAGCATGTGTGGGGCAGGAGTACGCGGGGCAGGAGCACATGTGGGGCAGGAGTACAAGGGAACTTCGCCGCTTCTCCTCAGATCTGCTGTGATCCTAAAGCTGCCATAAAATGAATTCAGTGTAAAAGGAGGGGCTAAGACATTCTTGGAAAATTTGGCCACTTCTTATAAATGTTATTTCGTCCTACCGTGTGATGCAGCAATCCTGTTCCTGATGATTTATACGTTTGACTTTAAACCTGTGCCCCACAAGCCTCCGGGGGAACGTTTGCCTCAGCTTGATTGATTGCCGCCTTTCCCACTCTGTGACTGCTACGTACAGGGTGACAGGTGAAATACCGTTTCTTTATAATTACAACATATACATCTTTCTATTGCTTCTTTCCCTCAATTACTTAACCCATTTTCTAAACACGTTCAAGCGTCATACGTCCTGTCATCTCAGCCCCAGCACAGCTGCCTCCTCCCGGGGTTTCTGACACTGTCAGGATGTGGGTTTGACACCGTGTCTCTTGCACAGTAATACACGGCCGTGTCCTCAGGTCTCAGGCTGCTCAGCTCCATGTAGGCTGTGTTTGTAGATGTGTCTGCGGTCATGGTGACTCTGCCCTGGAACTTCTGTGCGTAGCTTGTACTACCATCTTCAGGATCAATACGTCCCATCCACTCAAGCCCTTGTCCAGGGGCCTGTCGCACCCAGCTCATGTAGTAGTCGGTGAAGGTGTATCCAGAAGCCTTGCAGGAGACCTTCACGGAGGCCCCAGGCTTCTTCACTTCAGCCCCAGACTGCACCAGCTGCACCTGGGAGTGGGCACCTGTGGAGAAGACACAGCAGTGGGTGAGATCTCACCTGACTGGAACCAGTTCCCACATCAGCTCTGGAACTGAGGATTCTCTTACTTGTAGATGCTGCCACCAAGAGGAGGATCCTCCAGGTCCAGTCCATGGTGAGATGCTGTGCTCTGGGCTTTCTGTAAGGGAAGGATGTGGTTGTTTTGTGATGCTCTCTGGGCAAGGACAGACCTGTATTTACCTCGGTAGACACCACTGAATTTGAATATTCATGAGGCAGGTATTTCATAGCTCAAGCCACCCCAGCCTGAGGAAGAAGAGAGGTGGCACCTGGACCACGCCACCGTGGGTTGCTGAGCTCCCTGGCCTGAACTTGGTTTAATGGTATTTGTCCTCTGGCGTGCTCAGAAGTCCATGAAGACAGAACTCCTCTCACAGAAACCCAGAGTCTCACAGGGCCTGGTCCTCAGTGTGAATCCTTGTTCCTATGGTTCACTGGCAACCTGAGCGTTTCCTGGACCTTTCCCTCTGCACATCTGACTTCTGGGATGAGTGTGTCTCCCGATAGTAACACCCACTGAATTAATAAAACCACCCTCGATTTCTAACTATAATGACCTTTGAGAGGCTTAGACATTTCTCCTTTTATGTGTGGTTTGCATTAAAGTATTAGGTTACGTATAGGCTGCATATGCAAGATAATACCTAAAGACAGATCAGTACTTCTAAATCTCATTGAGATTTTATGTCGTTATTGCTTTGAAAGAAGAAATATTCAATCCCAGAGGGAAAAAACCCTCCCCTCCTACTGTGCACCTGCTCCAGAGCTGGGTCCTTGGCTGGGTGCGTCCTGAGCGCCCCCTGCAGCTCAGCTCCTGCCCTGCAGGGAAGTTCCTGTCTGGGTTCACCTAGAATTCTCCCCGCAGCGTCTCAAGCACAGTCTGAAGCAGCTGTGCCCTGGCTCAGGATGCTCCTTCTGTAACAATTGATTCTCACACCCATCTTAAAATAGGACATCCACTTTAGAAAACCCAACATAATCCACAGGGTCACCTTAGCACAGCAAGCAAGGAATTCAATTTCCAGAACATATCCTGCTCCCCTGCCTCACACATCACCTCCTCACCAGTACGATTAATCTGGATTAGAGAAAAGTGTGGCAATGCAGAGACTCGGTGTGAGGACTAGAACTTAGGGAAACAGCTTTGCTGGAGCTCCAGGTGCACTGATACGGTCCAGACATACGGCGAGTCCAGGAACTGATGGGGATGTTGGGGGCAGCCACTTCTTTTTAGGATTCTTTGATAGAATATCACATCAGATTTTAACTTTAACCAGGAACCCTATGTTTCAAAGCCCACGTCAGACACGCTCACAGTGGTGTATTTGCACAGTAATGAGCCTCAATATTTCCCTTTTTTCTAGTGTGCTGCAAATGAATAGTGCTTCTGTCTGGGCGCGGTGGCTCACACCTGTAATCCAAGTACTTTGGGAGGCCGAGGCAGGCGGATCACGAGGTCAGGAGGTCGCAACCACCCTGGCTAACATGGTGAAATCCCATTTCTACTAAAAATACAAAAATCAGCTAGGGGTGGTGGCTCATGCTTGTAGTCCCAGGTACTCAGGAGGCTGAGGCACGAGAATTTCTTGAACTCGGGAGGCAGAGGTTTCAGCGAGCTGGGATTGCACCACTGCACTCCAGCCTGGGTGAGAGAGCAAGACTCTGTCTCAAATAAAAAACCTGCGCTTGGTCCTGGTTTAAATCCCTTCACTGTCCTTGACCTGTTTTCTCCTGCTGCCTTTGGTTTTCCTAAATTCTCAGAGAGAGTCTTCATCGCCACACGTTTCTCTTTAATCCAGATTAATCGTATTGGTGAGGAGGTGATATGACGGTCAGGGGAGCAGGGTACGTTCTGGGAATTGAATTCCAATGTTTTCTTGCTGTTCCTTCTCTATTCTGTGCCCATTACGAAGGGTCTCCAGTAGTTCAGCTGCTTTTCCTCCATCCTCTACTCCCCCTCTTGGCTGCAGCATCCACAGATTATTCTCTTGAATCTGACCCCAGTTGCTTTATTAATGATACAGTTTTTCATGACACAGGAAGGCTAAGATGAAACTGTGTGGGATGGAAAAGAATCCCTTCCCCTCACATAGAATAGAGATCTCGAAAAGTATTTTTTCTCTGTAGGATCTGTCCGGAGAATGTTCTAGGCTTTTCAGAGAAAAGTTCTGCTGGTGACAGAGCCATGAGGGAATCTCTTTGGAGTCTTGTGAACCCAGAAGGTTCTGGAGGGAAATTCCATGAAAGTGTGGGGTGTGTGCCCCCCCTCAGGATTTCTTACCCTATCCCTGTCCCCACCTGTCCTCTGGACATTTACAGAACTAACATGTAATGTTCCCACCAGCTTGTGCTTTTGGCTGAAGAATCACCCAATTTACAAACTTAGAAAGGAAACTTTATTTCTGATAAAGGGTTGAAGTTTCAGGAGGGCCTTGTTAGCAGGCTGGGAAGCAAAGCCTCCCACAGAGACTGTGAGCAGGCACTTCAGGAAGGGAAAGATGAGAAATGAACTCATATGAATGGATTGACCAGTGTCCACACTCATCAGGCTGTAGAAGGAGCTGTGGATGTTCACGTGGCAGGCAGGCTCTCATGTGTAATAGGCAAACACACCCGTCACATGCATTTCATGTTTGTTTTGCAGTGAGGACTTAAGAACTAAGTGAATTACAATTGGGCCCTGTACATCAGAAGCGCTGTGTGCAGGGTCAGAAAGACACACAGTGCACAGCCTCTGCAAATTGGCCAGGACAAGGCCATGGTCAGTGGTCTCTTCTCAGGAGAAATTTACTGAAATCAGTCTCTTGTCCTGTCAAAGCTCTATTTATGGCTGTGGAACATGGGCACAGTTACCCTGTGTCTGGAGTTCCATGAGCTGCAAATGTTTTAATATTGCTTTCTCAGGACCAGTGCTTGTATAGCTGCTAGAGGAAAAAAAGCCCTCTGGCAGTTACAACAGTATTTTTCTTTCTTTCTTTCTTTCTTTCTTTCTTTCTTTCTTTCTTTCTTTCTTTCTTTCTTTCTTTCTTTCTGGGACAGAATTTCCCTCTGTCACCAGGCTGGAGTGCAGTGGTGTGATCTTGGCTCACTGCACCCTCACTCCCTGGGTTCAGGTGATCCTCCTGCCTCTGCCTCCCCAGTAGCTGGGACTACAGGTGCATGCCTCTATGCCCAGGTAATTTTTTGAATATTAGTAGAGACCGGGTTTCACCATGTTGGACAGAATGGTCTCCATCTCCTGCGGGTTTCACCATGTTGGACAGAATGGTCTCGATCTCCTGTGGGTTTTACCATATTGGACAGAATGATCTTCATCTCCTGTGGGTTTCACCATGTTGGACAGAATGGTCTCGATCTCCTGACCTTCTGATTCACTCACCTTGGCTTCACAAAGTGCTGGGATTACAGGGGTGAGCCAGAGCACCCGGCCAACATAGTCTATGTTTTTTAAGTTTACAGATGAGTTACTTAATCCATGACCTTAGATCTTGTTTATAGTTTGATACGTTATTGCCATGGAAAGTTTGATCCATCAGGCTGATAATCTCTATTTTAATGTGTTTGTAGTTTTGAGGTCCTGGTTTCCCCACAATTTTCATTTCTTCAACAGATTCAAGAAATCATTGATAATCAATTTTCCAGGCTTTAATTATTGTAAGAATGTGGGCGATGATTAACATGCTCTTTACATATTAAAGCAGAAACCAGAAGCAGCTTCAGAGATCACCACTGACCTAATATGCAGCAGGAATCTCATCTCAGGTGTAAGTAGCACCACACAGACGTAGCTGAACATGCAGTGACACGGAAGACCCGCAGCACGGGACACATATGAGAAGTTTTTATGATTCCGAGGCTCTTTCCAGGAAGCTGGACGTCAGATGGGATATCTGCTTCCCAGCTGTACATCCACAGGGCAGGTGGCTATTCCTTTTTTTTTTTTTTGAGATGGAGTTTCACTCTTGTTACCCAGGCTGGAGTGCAATGGCACGATCTCAGCTCACTGCAAGCTCTGCCTTCTGGGTTCAAGCAATTCTGCTCCAGCCTCCCGAGTAGCTGGGACTACAGGCGTGCACCACCATGCCAAGCTAATTTTTTGTATTTTTAGTAGAGACGGGGTTTCATCTTGTTGACAAGAATGGTCTCGATCTCTTGACCTCGTGATCCACCCTCCTCAGCCTCCCAAAGTGCTGGGATTACAGGCGAGAGCCACCGCGCCCCACCTGCTGTTCCTAATTGTTGAGAGGGAGTTTGGCCTGGATCCACCCAGGTGGCCCTGCCCTGAGCACTGGGCTTCCTCCCACCAAGAAGAAAGGGTTAACTGAGTGCCCCCACTTCCCAGAAAGTCTAGAAGGCAAATTCAGCCAAATCTTAACATAGCGTTGCCATGCAATCTAGCAATTGACAAATATTTGTCAAAATGAGAAACACTCAAGAAGTCCTGCATGTGAGTAGATAAATATTCTGTGATAAATTGATAGAATAATATTCAGAAATTATAAACGAGAGCTATCAAACCATGAAAACGCATACATGAAGTTTAAATGCATATTGTTAAGTGAAAGAAACATGTCTGAAAAAGCTATAATATGTTATTTTATTTATTTGATATTCTGGAGAAGTCCAAACATACAAATTAAATAAATTTGTATTTCCAAGAAATTTAAGAAGATGATGAAAACGGGTAAAAATAGGAGATTTCAAAGGCGATTGAAGTATTTATAATATTTAACGGTAGATATGTGATATGAATTTGTTGAAATCTATACAACATGCATCACAAAGGGTTAATTCTAATTCATAAAAAATAAAAATAAATAGGAGATTAGGATTCCAGGAGAGAGTGCAGATTACATAGAAAATGTCTAATGTCATTACTAATGTATGAAATCAGAAGAACTGCCAAGCAGCTTCAGAAATAGTGAAGTCAGTCAGATAATAGAATTTAAGAAACTCCACATCAGCACTGCACTCCAGTTGATGATGTTCCACAAAAGAGCACAATTTACACAACCTGGTTCCACCCTACAGGAATCCTGGAACTGGACTAGGGAGAGAATGGACGGCATGTGGTGGGGAGAGTTCCTCGTGGTTGGAGTGTGAGGTCAGGGACGGGCATAGAAAGAAGGTGATAAACACTCACGTGGCTGTAACTTAGGGTGGATATGCAGTATATTTGCATATTTGTCGTAATGTAGTCATATAAATTAGATTAAAATAGTTTAGATGTGTGTGTGTATATGTGTTAATACACAAACACATAGTTTCAAGATTCATTACCTGAGAGGTTCTACAAGAAATGACAGCACATTCACAAAAAATACACCCAGACTCAAGATTTGAGTTTTTAATGCCGTCCTGGGGCAAAAGGAATCCGTTTTCTTAAGAGAAGTGACTAATTCTAGGCCTTGGTAAGATAATATAGGAGAAAACCTACAACTTCTTATGGTACCAGAGATTGAGAAAGGGTTCGAAAACAAAGAGTTGCTCCTTTTGCATTTTTATTTTTTGTCGGTAGATCTAGCTAGCAGTCTATCAATTCTGTCTATACTTTCTATTTGCTTTGATTTTTCTAGAGTCATGGTGTACATGTGCAGTTTTGTTACATGCATGTGTTCCATAATGGTGAGGCTTGGCCTTCTGCTGTACCTATTACCCAAATAGGAACACTGGAGCCAGCAGGTAATTCTCAACCCTCACTCCTCTCTCACCCTGTTCTCTTTTGCAGTCTCCAGCTTCTCCTAATTACCTCTATGTACATGTGTACCCATTGTTTATCTGAAAATGATAAGACAGAACGTGTTTTTAAATTTTTTTTGTTATTTTATTTAGGATAATGTCCTTCAGCTGTATTTGTGTTGCTGTGAAAGACACAACTGCATTTTTTATAGCTGCAGAGTATTTCAGAGTTTACATATATCATATTTCATCTATACAATCATCCATTAAGGGACGTTTAGATAGATTACACGGCTTTTCTAATGGAAATAGTGCTGCAATGAACAAAACAGTGCAGGCAACTTCTGATATAAAAGTTTCCTTTTGGGAGAAACATACTCAGTTGGGAGAATTATTGGGACAAAAGGCAATTTTATTTTAGATTTTTTGAGAAATCTCCGTATTGTTTTTCATAGAGGTTGTACCAACTTTTGTTCTCACCAAGCAGATATAAGCATTTTTTTCTCTGCATTCTTGCCAACATCGGCTGAATTTTTTATTATTATTTTAAATAACAGCCATTCCAACTACTGGAAAATGCTCTTTCATTTTGCTTCTAATTTACATTTATCAGATGGTTGATGACGCCGAGTATTTTTTTTTATTGTTATCGGCCACTTTTGAGTCTTCTTTTGCGAAATGTCTTGTTTTCACTCACTCCTTAAGAAGTCATTTGCTTTTTCCAGTTGAGTTACCTGTAGATTCTGTGTATTAACGCTTTGTAAGATGAATGGATTGCAAATATTTTCTCCCATTCTGTCAGTGGTGTGCTCATCTCGTTGATTATTTCTTTTTCTGTGCAGAAGATCTTAGTCTAATCGTCCTGTTTATATTTGTTTCCATTGCGTTTGCTTTTGAAGACTTAGTCATATTTTATTTGCCTAGGTCAATGTCCAGAGAACTTCTCAAGCAGTTTTAGAGTTTCCATTTATGCACTGAAATATTGAATCCGTATTCCATTAATTTTTGTCCATGGTTGTATAGACGTCTTGTTTTGCTCTTGTACCTGTGGCTCTCCGAGTCTCCCGGCATCGCTTAATGAATTCGGGGTTGTTTCTCCAGTGTGTACTTGTGTCAGCTTTGTCAGAGGACAGTTGGTTTTATTTCTGGTTTGTTATTGTGCTGCAGTATTTTTTTTTTTTTTTTGAGACGGAGTTTTGCTCTTGTTACCCAGGCTGGAGTGCAATGGCGCGATCTCGGCTCACCACAACCTCCGCCTCCTGGGTTCAGGGAATTCTTCTGCCTCAGCCTCCTGAGTAGCTGGGATTACAGGCACGCGCCACCATGCCCAGCTAATTTTTTGTATCTTTAGTAGAGACGGCATTTCACCATTTCAACCAGGATGGTCTCGATCTCATGACCTCGTGATCCGCCCGCCTCGGCCTCCCAAAGTGCTGGGATTACAGGCTTGAGCCACCGCGCCTGGCTGTGCTGCCGTATTCTGTCTGTTGTTGTTGATTTTGTCTTGGCACCATGCTGGATTTCTTACTGTAGCTGTGTAGTATAATTTGTAGTCAAGGAATGTGGTCTTCCTTATTTATCACCCCATTGTCAATTTCTTTGTCTGGGGTTGCCTTTGCTGTTCAGGTTCTTTTTTGATTCCATATCAATCAAATTTTTTTTCTAAATATGTAATCAATTATATTGGTTACTTGTTAAAAATTGTGTTGAATCTGTATAATGCTTTTGGCAGATTATTAGTCCATTTTGCATTGCTATAAATTAATCCCCGAGGCCAAGTGATTACAAAGAAAGGAGGCTTATTTAGCTTACAGTTCTGCAGGCTCTGTGAGAAGCAAGGGCACAGCATCTGCTTCTTGTGAGGCCTCAGGAAGCTGACAGTCATGGTGGAAGGCAAAGGGGATGCAGCCTATCACGTGGTGAAGGGGGGACATGAGAGGGTAGGAGGGTTGCCAGACTCTTGAATAATCAGATGTCACAGTAGCTAATACATAAATACTTCACTAATTACCATGGTGTGGACACCAAGCCATTCCTGAGAAATCTATCCCCAGTCAGCTCATCTCCAACGTTGTAAATCACATTTCACCATGAGATTTGGAGGGGAAAACATCTAAATTGTATCATTGCACTCACATGCTCCCTGATCTCATGTTCTCCTTAGATTACAAAATCATCTTTTTAGAAAAACAGTTTCCAAAAGTCTTAACTTAGTGAACCTCCCACTGAAAATTCAAAAGTCTCATTTGAGTCTGAAGGCAATTTTCCTCTAGCCGTGAGTTTGAAAAATGTTTTAAAGAGTATTCACTTCCAATTTGGTGTAGTGACACAGGCATTGGGTACATATTGTCAATACAAAAGGAATAAATTGCCCAAAGGAATTGCTAATAGGCTCCATACACACAGTTAAAGCCCAGCAGGGCAGATCTTAAATCTTAAAGCTACAAAATACTCTGCTGACTTCATGTGTTTCAATCAGGGCACACTGGAACAAAGGGGGTCCCCAAAACCTCAGGCATCTCATCCCTAAAGATGGGCACAGCTTATGTGGCTGCTCTCACAGGTTAGAGCCAAGGACCAGGACTTTGTCCAGGCTGAGAGTGCAAGCTGCATTTGGTTCTACCATTCTTGGACCTTGAGGGTTATAACCACATTCCCACAGCTCCTCTATGAAGTGCCCTAGTGGGGACTCTGAAGGGGGCTCCAACCCCATCTTTGCCTCTGACTTAATAGAGGTTGTCTGTGGTGCCTCTACTCCTGCAGCAGAGTTTTCTCTATACACATCTTCTGAAATCTAGGTAGAAACTACTCAGCCTCCATCACTCTTGCATTCATTATATCTGCCAGAATCCAGTTACCCAAGCACTGTGTAGTGAAGAGTTTTTTCCCCATTGCTTGTTTGTGTCAGCCTTATCAAATATCAGATGGTTGCAGGGGTGCAGCTTTCTTCTGTTTTCTACTTTGTTCCATTTTTCTGCATGTCTGCTCTTGCACGAGTACCAAGCTGTTTTTGTTACCATGACTTGATGGTGTAGTTTAAACTTGGGTATCATGGTGCCTCTGGGATTGTTCTTTTTGCTTAGTATTGCTTTGGTTATTCAGGGTATTTTTTTGGTTTGATTTAAATTTTATAATAGATTTTTTTTTCTAATTCTGTGAAGACTGATGGTGATAGTTTTATGTAAATAGTATTGAATCTGTAAATCGCTTTGGACAGTATGACAGTTTTTACAATACTGACTCTTTCAAACCATGAACATGAAATGTTTTCCCATTTTTTGTGTTATTTATAGCTGCTGTGTTTTGTAGTTCTCCTTGCAGAGATCTTCCACCTTGTTTGTTATCCGTATTACCAGGCATTTCATTTTGTGTGTATGTGTGAATATTGTAAGTGGGATAGGATTGTGTTCTTGATTTTACTCTCAGCTTGCATGTAGTTGGGGTATAGAAATACGGATTTTTGAACATTGATTATGTGCCCCGACACTTTACCAAAATTGTTTATTTATTCTAGAATTCTTTTGACATGATCTTTAGAATTTTCTAGGTATAGAATTATGTGATAAGTTTGGACTGATATATTGACTTCTTCCCCTATTTGGATGTTGTATTATTCCATTGCAGACTGTAAAGGAACACCTGAGACTGGGTAATTTATAAAGATTTTTAATTATCTCATGGTTCTGCAGGCTGTATGGGAAGCGTGGCTGGAGAGGCCTCAGGAACCTGACAATCATGATGGAAAAGGAAGCATCACGTCTGATATGGCTGGAGCAGGAGGGGGAGAGAGGAGGGAGATGCCACCTACGTTGAAACATTGAAACCAGATTTCCTGAAGGCTCTGTCATAAGAAAAGCACAAGAGAAGGAGACTCATCCCATGATCTAATCACCTTTGACCAGGCCCCACCTCCAACACTTAGAATTACAATTTGACATGAAATTTGTGTGGGGACATAAATTACAAACCATTTTAGCTGCCTTTTGTTTTCCCCATTGCCTGGCCAGTCTGACTAGGATTTTCAGTACTAGGTTTGGTGAGAGTGGTGAGAGGGGGCATCCTTGTCTCGTTTCCGTTCTCAAGGGGTTTAAGCTTCTGCTCGTTTAGTATGATGTTGACTGTGGGCTTATCACAGATGGCTCTTACGATTTTGAGGCATGATTTTTCGATGTTTAGTCTGTTGAGAGTTTTAATTATGAGGGTATGTTGGATCCTATCAAAAGCTTTCTCAGCATCCATTGAGATAATCTACAGTTTTTGCTTTTATTCTGCTTACATGGTGAATCAGTTACTGATTTTTGGATGTTGAGTGAACCTTGCCTTCCAGGGTTAAAGCCCACTTGATCATAATGTATTACTTTTTAAAATGTTTATGGATTCTATTTGCTGGTATTTTGTTGAGAACTTTTAGGCCTATGTTCATCAGGAATACTCATCTGATGCTTCTTTTTTAAATTATGAGTCTTCCTGAACAGAATGCAGAACACACAGTGAAGAAAGAAGAGTCTCCTCAATAAATGAGGTAAAAATGGAAAATCCATATGCAAAATAAATAAAATTAGGCCTTCTCTAACACCATATACAAAAATCACCTAACAATGAACATAACCTGAAACCATAAATTCATCGACAACATGCAAAAAAACTTCCTGTCATCGATTCAGAAATGATTTGAATTTAATACCAAATGCAAGCACAGGAAAAAAAACTATGTGCCATTATACATCTGACAAGAAGTTCTATTCAAATGTATGAATAACCCATACAACTCAGTAGCAAATAACAAGTGACCTGATACAAAAGGGCAAAAACCTGGATAGATTTTTTTTTCAGAATACACATATACGAAAAATAAAGCATAAAAAGGTTCTCAACATTATTAATTATCAGAGGAATTCAAGTTAAAAGCAAAATGAGATAACACCTCACACCACTTAAAATGGCTATTATCAGCAAGTTAAAAGATAAGAAATGTTGGCAAGAATGTGGTGAAAAGGGGATTCTTATATGGTGTGGTAGGATTGGTTACTCAATAAATTAAAAGATAAAGCTATCATATGATTTGATGATCCTACTTTTTGTTATATATTCAAATAAAATAAAATTATGTCAAACACAGGTTTATTTCAATAATATTTATAATACTATAGATTTGTAAAATAATTTAATGACCATAGATTGATGAATGAATAAAAAATTTGTATTCATGACACTGAATTTTATTTTGCTTTGAAAGAAAGAAATTTTGACACTTAACAACAACACGAATGGGCCTGGAGGACAGGATGCTAAGTAGAAGAAGCCAGATACAGAAAGAGAAATGCTTCATGATCTCGTTTACGTGTGGAATTTAAAATATCCAAGCTCTTGGCTGGGCGCGGTGGCTAAAGCCTGTAATCCCAGCACTTTGGGAGGCCGAGGCAGGTGGATCTCGAGGTCGAGAGATCGAGACCAACCTGGTCAACATGGTGAAACCCCGTCTCTACTAAAAATACAAAAAATTAGCTGGGCATGGTGGCGCGTGCCTGTAATCCCAGCTACTCAGGAGGCTGAGGCAGGAGAATTGCCTGAACCCAGAAGGCGGAGGTTGCGGTGAGCCGAGATTGCGCCATTGCACTCCAGCCTGGGTAACAAGAGCGAAACTCTGTCTCAAAAAAAAAAAAATCCAAGCTCTTAAAAGCAGATTGTTGACTAGTGGGTCCCAGGACCTGGGAGGAGAGTAAAATCTGATGATGTTGGTCAAATGGTACAGAGTCTCAGTTGTGCAGGTGGAATGAGTTCTGGAGATCTAATATACGGCAATGTTCCTGTATGTAATACTGAATTGTAAAAGTGATGTTGTGATAAAAGGGTAGCTCTTAGGTATTCTCATCAGACACACACACACACACACACACACACACACACACACACACACAGAGTACATAAAAAATAAAACGTAGCTCTGTTAGAAGACAGATATACAAATTACCCTGACCATGATGAGCATTTGACAGTCTGTGTCTGATACAGTTTGGATCTGTGTCCTGGCCCAAATCTCATGTTGTATTATAATCCTCAGTCCTGAAGGTGGGACCTGGTGGGAGGTGAATGGGCCATAGTGGGGGTGTTTCATGGACAGTTTAGCAACAACTCCTGGTGCTGTTCTCATGACAGCCTATGAGTTCTCACAAGATCTGGTTGTCTAACAGTGTGTTGAGCCCCGCTGTCCTGTGGCTTCTGCTCTGGCCACGTGATGTGGCTGCTCCCTTTGTCTTCTGCCATGATTCAAACTTTCCTGATTCTCCCCAGAAGAAGAAGCTGCTGCACTTCCTGTACAGCTTGCAGAACTGTTAGTCAATTAAATATCATTTTTCTTTTCAAATTACTCAGTCTCAGGCATTTCTTTATAGCAGTGTGAGAATGGACTAATACAATATCAAAACATCAAGTAGTGTACCTTAAATATATATATATTTTAAAACATTTCAATTATACCTCGATAAAACTGAAAAAAATCTTAAACTTACTATTATACTAAAGAAATGCATACTTCATATGTTTGCAATGAAAGTGAGACAACATAGGAAAACTTACACTAAGATATTCATAACAGCTTTGCTTATAATATTCATAAACTGGAAAGAAATTTAAAGTCCATTAACAGGAAAATAAATAAAAATGTAGTCATTTATTTACTTTATGGACTGACTCAGATACAAAAACTCCTTCCTCTCTCTCCGTATATACATAAAAAATTTGAGGTTTCATATCAGAGTCATTTAATTAGTTGAATAAATGACAACATGATGATCTAATTGTATACATTAAATAGCATGAATAAACCTAATAAATAGCAAAAGTAGCCTCTTACCAAAAGAAAAGCTCCATAATGTTTGATTCCATTCATATGAAGTACAAATCAGAAAAACTGGATCTGTAGTGGCAGAAACCCAAACATTTCTCCGTATAGGTGCTGACTGTAGGCACAGAGAAAGACCCGCGTTTGGGGGATGGACTTGCTCTTCAGGTTGCCTTAGATGTTGGGAACAGGGGTATTCACATTTGCCATAAAGTCTGTAGTGACACATTTCACATCTATGCATTTCTTCTGATATGTAAATTTTATCTCATGAAAACCAAAAATAAAAAAGTGTAGAATAGTTTAAAATTCAGTAAATAATACAATTAATATTAAAACCATATCCAAATTATGAACGGTATTATATGAATTAATAAAATGCATTCAAGTATACCTATTAAAATTAAATCCCAGAAATTTAGAAGATAAGGGTAACATCTGAAACTTAATAAGTATACATTCCATAGAGAAAAAAAAATAGTCAAGACATGTGGAACATGTATTTTTAAATTAAATGTCATTAAATTATTTATACAATATTTTAACCCATGTCATTAGTATAAATTACTAATATTTTGTGTGGTACTACAGGTGAGAACAACTTCTAAGGAAAAAGATATTCAAGAGCACGTGGACTAAATGGAATGTACTCTTAATGCTGGTCCAATTGAGAACAGCTTCTAAAGAAAATAAGATATTCAAGAGCACGTGAACTAAATGGAATGTATGTTCAATGCTGGTCCAATTGCTACACCTAAAGGTTCTCATAATACCCTGGTTGTGAGTGGAGGTTTGGAAAAACGAATTTTAAGAGATAAGTTAAAAGCGTTATCTGTAATAAAGAGACATCAGCATTCCATGTCAGAAAAAATTTGAAAATATGTCATACGTATGAATTCCCGAGAAGAAATATTGAAGCATAGAAAGGTCTCATGTATAGTAAGTGGTAATAGGTTTATTGTTAAAATTATTACCATTGTGTTGTTTTGAAAAATTAAAGCAAAGCATAATGAAATTAAGTGTTTTGTGCATATCTAGTACAAGAGCTTGTCAAGAAAACCTAACAGCTCTGTAATCCTGAGGAACTGCACTAATCCAAGGAGAGGCATCAGATTGAGATACATATAATTAAAATTTCATTGAAAATTGAGAAATTTTGGTTGTACTCCATATATTTATGGGGTACAAAGCTAAGTTATGATTTAATTTGATTGCAATATGAAATAATTGAATTGAGCTAATTGACATATATATTACATCAAATCCTAAAATTCTTATTATTTTTTTTTTTTTAGATGGAGTTTCACTCTCGTTACCCAGGTTGGAGTGCAATGGCGTGATCTCGGCTCACTGCAACCTCCACCTCCTGGGTTCAGGCAATTCTCCTGCCTCAGCCTCCTGAGTAGCTGGGATTACAGGCACGCGCCACCATGCCCAGCTAATTTTTTTTATTTTTATTAGAGACCGAGGTTTCACCATGTTGACCCGGATGGTCTTGATTTCTTGACCTCGTGATCCACCCGCCTCGGCCTCTCAAAGTGTTGGGATTACAGGCGTGAGCCACCGTGCCCGGCCTAAATTCTTATCGTATTTTAGTGACAAGAACATTTGAAATTTGTTCTTGGCTATTTTTAAATGACCAATACACTATGTTAAAGCTTACAAATAGACATTAATTTATGTAAAACATAGAGAATAATTGAAGTCAATTATGGATTACTGAAATTTACATTTAGTTCTTCATTAAGTTTAATTCTTTAGGACGTGTTTTAGAATTATTATAATGTTATACACAAGTTTGTGTATGCACAGGTTTGTGTATTTACAATGTGTCTGTGGATGTAAATTAATGTCCCCATAGCTGTGTAGTTGCAGATATCAACAGACTTTGATAACACTCTAGAAGAATAAGTGCAAGTT
>CM052655.1:123783087-123813334 GCA_028533165.1 Leontopithecus rosalia
AGTGATGATGAGCATTTTTCATATGTTTGTTGGCCTCACGTATGTCTTCTTTTGTAAAGTGTCTGTTCATGTCCTTTGCCCATTTTTGAATGGGCTTGTTTGTTTTTTTCCTGTAAATCTGTTTGAGTTCTTTGTAAATTCTGGATATCAGCCCTTTGTCAGATGGGTAAATTGCAAAAATTTCCTACATTTTTTCATAATTTTAAATCTTAGCTTATAGCTATAATCCATTTTGAGTTGATTTTCTTTTTCATATGGTGATAGTTGGGAGTAAAGTTTCCATCTTCTGCATATGTCTAGCAAGTTATACCAGCACCATTTATTGACTAGGTTGCCATTTACCCATTGCTTAAGTTTTTTCAGAGTTGTCAAAAAACAGAGGGTTGTAGGTGTGCAGCTTTATTTTTGAGTTTTCTATTCTATTTTATTGATCTATGTGTTTGTTCCTGTGTCAGTACCAAACAGGTATTTTGTTACTGTGGCTTTACAGTAGAGTTTAAAGTCAAATAGTGTGATCTTTCTGTCATTGTTCTTTTGGCCTAGAATTACTTTGGCTAGTTTGGCTCTTTTTTGGTTACATACAAATTTTAGAATAGTTTTAAGAATATTTCTCTGAAGAATAAAACTGGTATATTGATAGTAATAACATTGAATATGTAAAATTTGAAGGAAAATATTGCCATTTTGCAGTATTATTTCTTCCAATCCATGAGCATGGAATTGTTTTCCCTTTAATTTGTTTTCACTCTGATTTATTTTCACAGTGTTTTGTAGTTCTTCTCGTAGAGATCTTTCACCTCCTTTGTTAACTGTATTCCTAAGTGTGTCTTTTTTTGTAGATACTATAAGAGGGATTGTGTCCTTTATTTTGTTCTCACCTTGAATGTTGTTGGTGTATAAAAAAGCTACTGATTTTTGTATATTTATTCTGTATCCTGAAACATTATTCAAGTTGATTATCAAATCTAGGATTCTTCTGGAAGTGTCTGTAGAGTTTTCTATGCATAGAATCCTATCAACAGTAAATTGAGATAGTTTGAATACTTGTTTAATTATGTGAATGTCTTTTATTTCTTTCTCTGGCTTGATTTCTCTGGCTAGCACATCCAGTATGATGTTAAACAGTAGTGATCAGAGTGGGTACTCCTGTTTTGTTGCAGTTATGAAAGGGAATGATTTGAGCTTTGTTGATTCAATATGATGTTAGCTGTGGGTTTGTCATACATGCCTCTTATCATTTTAAGGTACGTTTCTTTGATGTCTAGTCTGCTGAGGGTTTTTATTATGAAAAATGTTGAATCTTATGAAAAGTTTCTCAGGATCTATTGAGATAATCATGTAATTTTTGGTTTTTATTCTGCTTATGTGATGAATCACCTTTATTGATTTGTGTACGTTGAGCTAACCTTGCATGAAAGGTGTAAAACCAACATGATCATAAGGTATGAATTTTCTAATGTGCTCGTATATTCAATATGCCAGTATGTTCTTGACGATTTTTAGGTCTATCATCAGGAATATTGCTCTAAAATTTTCCTCTTTTGTGTGTCTCTTCCAGATTTTGTGTTCCAAGAACACACAATGAGGAAAGGATAGCATTTTTAACAAATGGTGTAAAAACTGGGCATCCATGTGCAGAAAGAAAATGAGATATTATCTTACATCACATGCAAAAGTCACCTAAAAGTGTACTCAAGGCTTGAAAATAATATGATATATAAAACTGTAAACTCAGAAAAAAAGCATCCTGGAATTAGTCTGGAAAATGATTTATATGGATTTGACACCAAAATCACAGAAAAATAAATTATGTGCAATTATATATCTGACAAGGGGTTCTATCCAAATGAATGAAGGATCTATACAATAGCAAAAAATATAAATAAACTGATTTTTAAGAGGGCAAAACTTGTGCATAGACATTGTATTCTTGGGAAGACATACACAGTCAGCAGGACGTAGAAAGGTGATCAACGTTGCTCATCTTCAGAAGAATTACAATCAAAACCACAGTGAGATATCACCTCACATTACTTAACATGAGTATTATCACACAGACAAAAGACGACGAAATGCTGACAGTAAGCTGCTGAAAAGGGAATTATTCAGTGGTGTGGAAGTAAAAGTTATTTTATAAATTGAAAGTGAAACTATTATGTAATCTGGTGATCCCACTTCTGGCTATATATGCAAAGGAAATAAAATCAGTAAGTTAAAAACACAGGTCTATTACAAGATTATACATAATGGCCTCGAATTTTTTAAAGTTAATTGCATAGGTAAATAGGTGTATAACAGAAATGTATATACATAGAGTGGAATATGATTTGACCTTTAACAAAAAGGAAATTACAATATTTCCAAAAACATGGATGGGCCTGGAGAACATTATTCTAAATGGAATAAGCCAGACACAAAAGGACAAATGCTGCATTACTTCATTGTTATGTGGAATCTAAAATATTCAAATTCTTAGAAATGGAGAGTAGTAAAGTGGTTCTCAGGGCTGGAAGGAGGGGAAATGGAGTGACACTTGTCAAGGGCACCAAGTTTCGGTTGTGCAGTCTGAATGGGTTCTGGAGGTCTAATGTAAAGCAATGGACTGTAGTTACCCTGATCTCTGGAGGTCTAATGTAGAGCAATGGACTGTAGTTACCCTGATCTCTGGAGGTCTAATGTAGAGAAATGCACTGTAGTTATCCTGATCTCTGGAGGTCTAATGTAAAGCAATGGACTGTAGTTACCCTGATCTCTGGAGGTCTAATGTAAAACAATGGACTGTAGTTACCCTGATCTCTGGAGGTCTAATGTAAAGCAATGGACTGTATTGCAAACCTGATCTCAGGTAAAGGATAGAAATCAGGTGTTCTTACTGGACACAAACATAATAAATGAAAAGGAATAAAATGGTAACCGTGAGGTAGTAGATATTCTAACTCCTAGGTCATAGTGACAATTTAACAATTTATAACAAAACATCAAGTGGTGAACCTTAAATATATACAATTTTGATTGTCAATTATAGTTCCATAAAGATGAACAAATTAAGCTTAGTTTGGTGATGAAGAAATGCATACTTCCACATATTTTCGCAATAAAAATGAAAAAAAAAATATATATAAACAAAAAATATTTATAGCAGCTTTGCTTATGATATTAACAAACTGAGAACAAATTCAAAGTCCATCGACGGGAAAATGGATCAGATTATTGTCATTTATTGCTTAATGGACTGACTCAGGTATAAGATTTCTCTCTCTCTCTCTCTCTCCATATATGTTAAAACGTTGAGATTTTATATCAAAGGCATTCCATTAAGTGAATAATTGACAATATGTGGATGTAATTTTACATATGAAATAGCATAAATAAACGTCAAAAACAACAAAAGTAGACCCTTACCAGAAAAGGGGTCTATAATGCTTGAGTTCATTTATATGAAGCTCAAAACTTTAAAAAAGAAACTTCAGTGGCAGAGATCAAACCACTGTGTAAATGTGGGGACTGACTGAGAAGGGCATGGAGAAGTTCACTTGTGTTGTTTATTTTTTTACAAATAAAAAATTAAAAAATAGTGTATAAAAGTATTTTAAAAATTAGTAAATAATACAACTATCAATAAAATCATACTCAAAATGTGAACAATATAATATGAATTAGTAAAATATATTCAACAATAGCTGCTAGAATTAAATACCAGAAATCAGAAGGGTGATGTCTGATAATAAGTTAACAAACACATTTCATAGAGAAATCAGAATGTTCAAAAATATGTGGAACATGCATTTTGGTTATTATCAAATGTCTTTAAATAATTGATACAATATTTTAACCTGTCTTATTAGTATTAATTACAAATATCATGTACAAAATCATAACCTGTAACAACCTTAGGGACATAAGAATATTCGAGAGCACATATACTAAGTGAAACATATTCTCAATGTTTTTCCAGCTGTTACTGCTAACATTTTAATTGTATCCCGGATCTCTAACAGAAGCCATATGGGCCCTTGGGCAAATTAATTTTCAGAAACGACTTAGAAAAATAATCTCTAATATGGAGATATTAATATCTCAGAAAGAAATTGAAACTGTGTAATACATGTAAACTCCTCAGAAGAAACCTTAGTACATAAGAAAGGACTTATTCACAGTAGGTTTGTGCTATTATTACCTTGATTTTTCAGGGAAAATTAAAGCAAAGCCCGATGAATTGAAGTGTGATATTTCTTGTTTGGTACAACAGCAGGGTGAGGATAATGAAGAGCCCTGTGATTCCGAGGGGAGCCCCTAATTTAAGAGGGAGGCTCCAGGTCCTGTGGATTGACATGGGGCACCTGCTTCTGCCCGTCATGGAGCCATGCTCAGAAGCCTTCAGGAGGCAGGAGTGGATGAGTTTCTCAAGACAATCCAATCAGACCTGGACAAGGGAAATAACATTATGACCCAGGGTGCATTAAATCATTGTCTTGAAAATAGATAAACTGTTACATATTTATGAGGTACAAAGAAAGGTTGTGATTTATTAGTACAATATGGAATAATAAAATAAAGCTAATTAGCATATTCATCACCTCAAAATATTTTCATTTTTTGTGTCAAGGCCATTAGAAATTTACCTTAGCTATTTTGAATGGACCAATATACAATGTTTAAGTAAATAGGTATTAATATAAACAATTAATGAAATCAATTATGAATTGATTTCATAGAACTCCAATAATTTATATTTAGTTCATCAATAAGTTTGATCATTTAGAACATATTTTAAAATTTATTGTATTATAATTTTAAATATAAATGAGTACACGTTTACGAAGAGGTTTGTCGTATTTAGACTACTGTCTACAGTTGTCAATTTATGTTCTCATAGCCATAGTTGCTGATAGCAATAGATGATAAAACTCTGGAAGAATAACTGCGAATAATTAGAAATAATTATTCCTTGAGTATGTATTATATATATATAATTTTGAGACAGAGTTTCGCTCTTGTTGCCTAGGCTGGAGTGTAGTGGCGTGACCTCGGTTCACTGCAATCTCCGGCCCCTGGGTTTAATCGATTCTCCTGCCTCAGTCTCCCAGGTAGCTGTGAGTACAGGCATGCGCCACCATGCCCAGGTAATTTTGTATTTTTAGTAGAGACGGGGTTTCTCCGTGTTGGTCAGGCTGGTCTCAAACTCCCAACCTCATGAGATCCACCTGCCTCGGCCTCCCAAAGTGCTAGGATTACAGGCGTGAGCCACTGCGCTCAACCTTAAGTATATATATATATATATTTAAAATAACACTGCATAAAATGTTTAAAATTATTAAAACTTAAGTACCAATGATAACAAATACATACTAAATAACAGTATAAAATATAGCAACCTGCAAGACTCCAGAATTCTGACTTCTCCAGCTGCGGAGAAAGGAAACCTCCCCCTGCACCTGCTGCTGGGACCTGCCCCGTCCTGAGTGGGTCCCGCGCGCCCCCTGGTGGCCCCGCGCGCCCCTGCAGGGAGGTTTGTGTCCGGGCTCACCCTGACCTCCACTCACTGTGGGTTTAGCACAGTAATACACGGCCGTGTCCTCGGTTTTCAGGCTGCTCATTTGCAGATACAGCGTGTTCTTTGAATCATCTCTTGAGATGGTGAACCGGCCTTTCACAGACGCGGCGTATTCTGTAGCGTAACTGTTAGATTTGCTTCTGATACGGCCAACCCACTCCAGGCCCTTCCCCGGAGCCTGGCGGACCCAGTGCATCTGGTAGTCACTGAAGGTGAATCCAGAGGCTGCACAGGAGAGTCTCAGGGACCCCCCGGGCTGAACCAAGCCTCCCCCAGACTCCACTAGCTGCACCTCACAGTGGACACCTGCAAACACAGAGACACCCTTGTCATTAACTGCCACACACATCCACTGTTTCTCTCACTCATGTTCCCTCGCACCCAGTATCTGTAGTTCTCTATAAATCACCTTTAAAAATAGCAACAAGAAAAACCCAGCTCAGCCCAGACTCCATGGTGAGCCCTCTGTGTTCAGTGCTGATCACCAAGTGGAGACAGCTGGGAATCCCAGGGCTGGGGCTCCTCTCCCAGAGCTGCAGGGTCAGGGCCGGGCTGCTTTTCATCAGCAAAAAGGCGGGTCTTATTTGCATGTCTTCTACTACATAGCAAGCTGTGGGGTGGGACGCCTGAGGAGACGTCTTTGCGCAGAGTAGGTGAGGACGTCCTGGGGGCTAGTGGTAGTAATCCTATCGTTCAGGAAAATGCAATTTCACATGATGTAAGTGTGGCTTGATAATCATTTAGCAGTCATCTTATTTCATTTTTGCATATTTGCACACTGTATTTCCCCTTATATATTTCTGAAGTCCCTTGGCCTGTCTGACTGAGTGATGTCTCTTTCCTCGACACTGTGAGGGTATGATGTCATCGCTGACAGGTGCAGTGCTGGATGTGCACGCGGTTTCCATGGAAACGCTGTCAGTTGGCGGAGTTGCCTTTGAGAGCCTAGTTACCTGATTTTCCGGCGTGACCGTTGGTGTCTCTTAGCATACCACCTAGATGGCACGCTCTGCTCATTTCCGGCATAGTGACGCTGTTTTGTAACATAAATTGATCAACAATTTGATGCAATTAAATCTGGGTTTCTTTTCAGGGGCAGTTTTCGAGGTTTGTCCTGACCCCAAAATGTTACTGCTTTTTTTTTTTCTCCCAAGAAATGGAGAATGTTTCCAGGCTGGGCTCAAAATCCAGGGCTTAAGTGATCCTCTTACCTCAAACTCCCAAGTAAATGGAACTACAGGCAGTGCCACAGTGCCCAGCTGCTGATGCTTACATTATGGATCTTCTTAGTTAAAATGAGTGGACTATTGTTTCGTATATTGCTCTCATGGAGCAGTCGGCTTTCTGTTAACTACTTACCGTGAAACCGCTAACATTTTATATGAGCTTTAGGATTGAAATTATTCTCAATAGACTGCAAATCAAGTCGCCCCCTTTAGAGAACTTCGTATCACTGTTTTTATGCCCTGCCTCTATCATTATAAAAATATACCAGGCTCTACCTTGGTGAGGAAGAAAGGGTTCAAGTGTCTCAGAGGGACACCCCTGTTTTAAGAACAGGAAACTGTATGTGAGGGTGGGCTCTTAGAGTCTCACTGTGCCTCTCCCAGAAAGTGCTCCAGATCCTCTACCCTACAGGTGATTTTACATATGTGTGTATATATATATATTAGGTGTAATGTTAATTCTGTCAAATACTATATAAAATATGATTTCTATTTCTATACTATATATAGTAATACATATTTGTAGTATTTGGTAGAACTATCTCTCTGTCTCTCTATCTCTATCTCTCTATCTCTCTGTTCCTCTGTCCCTCTGTCTCTCTATCTCTCCACCTCAACTTATCCTAGCCCTCTCATAAAATGAATATTGAGATGATTTATAGATTAACTGGATAACGGCCACATGGGCACCATTTACTTTCCTTATACTTCACTCACAATTTGTAAATTAACCAATTCCCACCCAT
Organism: Leontopithecus rosalia; assembly: GCA_028533165.1. Taxonomy (NCBI): domain Eukaryota; kingdom Metazoa; phylum Chordata; class Mammalia; order Primates; family Cebidae; genus Leontopithecus; species Leontopithecus rosalia. Next base: position 123,790,614 of record CM052655.1, read on the forward strand.
AAATTCTGATATGGTTTGTCTCTGTGTGTTCACCCAAAGCTCATCTGGAATTGTAAACCCCAAGTGTCAGGTGAGGGGTCTGGTGGGAGGTGATTAGATTGTGGGAGTGGTTTCCTCCAGGCTGTTCTCCTGATAGAGTTCTCAGGAGATCCGGTTGTTTGTTAAGTTTGTGGCTCTTTCTCCTCCCTCTCATTCTCTCTCTCTCTCTCTCTCTCTCTCTCTCTCTCTCTCTCTCTCTGTCCTGCTGCCTTGTGAAGAAGGTACTTGCTTACCTTTCACCTTCCACCATGACTGTAAGTTTCCTGAGGCTACCCAGCCATACAGAACTGTGAGTCAGTTAAACCTTTTTGCTTTAAAAATTTCCCAGTCTCAGGTGATATATTTATAGCAATGTGAAAATGAACCAATACAGGTGCTTTCCCATAAAATGTAACTGTTAATTAAATAAACATTTTACCATGAGATAAAACACAGTCTTCATGCTGACTAAATATGCGTGTTGATTTTGACATAAGAACCATCAAGCTGTAGATGATGTCATACTCAGAAAAATAACCCAGGTTCAAGGAGCTAACTGCAGAGTCATATTTACCTCGGTTTTGCCTTGGAACAAGAAAGTTGGGAGTTACAGATGATGCAGTGGGTGATCTCCTTAGGGCTGGATGGTGTTAAGCAAAGGAAGACAACCCAATATTGTAGTTAGAGGTTCTCCGGCTGGTTCCTCACTTCACCTGCTCCTAGCTGGGGCTATGTCTTGGCTGAGTTCTGAGCATCTCCTTCTGGTCCTCTGCTGCCCATGAAGACCAGCTAAAAGAGGTCTGGGGATCTCCTTCCAAGACACCCAATCCTATGTCTGGGTCCTGGCCAGGAGTTCCACCAGGCTTGTGAGCTGCCCCTTGGACTTCTCTTATGTGACCTCACCTGTGCACTGAGCATCCTCATAGCAAGGTGACAGGGTCAGCCTCACGGACATTACTGCAGGAAATTTTCAGCAAATCTAATTGTAGTTCGACTATAGAATTCAGGAATCATGTTCATTGGGGTGTAACTGAATGAAATAACCACACACACATACAAAACCGTATGGACGTTCATTTACATTGCCCCCAAACTGGGCACATTATGTATTATGCTTTGTCTGTTCATAAAATTCCAAGGTTTGAATCATAAAGTAAAATATAACATTTCTATAACAAATGAATAAGGTGAGTATGGTCAGAAATATCAAGATTGAGTTATTACCTGCAGTCTAATGGTGGCAAGTTACATAATGAAGCTGTGCTGAAATAGGCTTCCAAGTGCTCTAGTTGATAACCTCTCGATGACAGCTGAGCAGCAATCTCTGGCAGTTGGAAAGCTAGAGCTTTCTCCACGTGGGGCAGCACTCTGTCTTCAGAGAAATTCACTGGGTTTCTCTGCAGGCTCTGAGGTGTGCAGACTCCTACCCCAGATTCTGCAGTCAGACAAGTTTCTGCTCTTTCCCAGGGGACACAAGGGATAGTGTGGATAAGCACCAGACATGCTCTACTCAAAGTCTCTGCACATGGAGAAAAACAGTGAAAGTGGAAAATTCATGTTCTCGATTCACTGAATAATACCTATAAAAATGCAACGCTGTTTCAGGAACTCATGCAGAATTAAAAATGGATGCAATTAAAATAAATGTGAAAACTAAAATTGTTTACAGGTACACATTTGTTTATATGTTTTCCAATAAAATAAAGTAAAAGCAGGTCTTCTCTGTCAAAATCCAAAACCAGTGTGCTGACCCTGAGAATGCACCTCCCTGCCTCCTCCTACAGGCAGCAACATGCACGTGGATCTGGTACCCAGCAGCTGCTTTCTGACACCTGTGGCATGGCGTGTGCTGAGGCCCATGTCCACTCTAATGAAAGGACTGACTCCGCAGTGACTCGTAAGCAGAGCCATTTCGGAGAGTCACCAGGACCCCTGCCAGGTAGCACTGACTTGCACAAGACTTAAATATGTTTTGCATCTTCCTTGCACAGCACAGAAGTATAGAAACCTTCCACCCAATCCTCCCTCCCTCTCTCCTTCACTCAGGGTCAGGTTTCCCTCATATGCCATCAGCTTCACAGCCTCATCCCACCTGCTGGGCATTTCTCAAAGGGTGAATGTATTTCTTACAAAAATTCAGGGAACCTTCATCCCATCTTGGAGTTTTCTGCTTAGAAAACCAATAACAACAGAAAAGTTACCAGAAAGGGGTCCCAATTCGCGGCAAATCCACAGAGTGAAATGAAAACAAGTTTATTACACAAGTAAAAGTACAAAAAAATGGCTACTCTACAGGCAGAGCAGAGGTATGATCTGCCATTTATCCATTTTTATGATTATTTCTTGATTGTTAAACAAGAGATGGATTACTCATGAATTCCCCAGGCAACTCCCGAAGCTAAGGGTTCCTCCACTCCTTTTTAGACCATACAGGGAAACTTCCTGATGTTGCCATGGCATTTGTAAACTGGCACGGAGCAGGAGGGGAGTGTCTTTCAGCATGCTATGCATTATAATTAGCATATAATAACAGAGGTGACTTTTGCTGCTGTCTTGGTTTTGGTGGGCTTTGGCCAGCTTCTTTCCTGTAACTTTTATCAGCAAGGTCTTTACTACTGTGTCTAGTGCAGACCTCCGATCTCATCCTGTGACTAAGAACACCTTAACTAACTGGAAGTGTAGCCCAGCAGGACTCCTTCTTAGTTTGCCTAGCCCCTTTTCAAAATAAAGTTGTTCTGATTCCAAAGTTTTTGGCCAAAAAAATGTAGCACGCATATTTATAATATGAGCATGACTATACTGCCAAATATAAAATAAATTAAAATAATGGAAACAAATAATTTTACTTGTCACCTTGACTAGACCACAGTCTCTCAATCACACACTAAGCCGGGTGTTGCTCCAATGGCATCAGGCAGGTGTTAGGGAGCCTGCCATTATTTCTTCCTAAGTCACAAAGAGTGTTCTAGGTAATCCAGGTGGGGCTGACTCAATCAGAACCTAACAGAAGACAATGGATGCCATGGTGGACGGCAGATGCAGGTCTTCCTGGGAATCCCAGCCTGCCTTTCCCAATGGCCAGCAGTATTGACCTTAGGCATGCCTAGTCAGACCCTACAATTACTGTTACCCAGAGCTCACAGCACAGTGGAGTGTCCAATCTTAGCTTTCCTCAAAGTCGGATGTGAGAGTCCAAACTCTGTGACAGTGTGAGAAGCACAAGATCAGTTCGGCATCAATATCCCGTTGGAGAAAACTAGTATTGCCTTTACATCTGATGTCCACTTCGTTTGCCAAATGCCTCCATGCTCAGAAGAGAGCAGGAATGTCCAGGCAATGGGGAGTGAGAAAGTCCCTCAGCCTACCCAGGTCCTACAGACCTGAGCCCTGGGATTTTGACTAAAGATGACTAATTCTCTGTTTTCAGGGAAGAGAAGAAGGAAACTGTGAGAATCAAGTCTGCAGAGAGGGAAAATGGATTAGCAGAAAGAGGGTCAACTGAATCAGTCTGAGTCAGATATGCACAGTTTTACAAGACAAGGGGGAGATAGCTGTGATACCATCAGGTTTAAAGGACCCTGACCCTGGGTGAGCTGCCTCTTGGCTCCTGTGAGAACTCAAAGCCTGTTATAATAGAGATTCCCATGGAGGTCTCTGTCCTAAGTCTAATTGGAAAACACTCCCAGGTTCCCTTGAGATTCCTTGGGGCTTTCATTCTGCTGACCACAGAAAAATTATCTGCCCCCAAAGTGACACTGTGGCTCCTGTCGAGGTGAAGATGTGTCCTCCTGTTACAAAAACAAAAAAGGACAAAAAGTTTTGCATTTAGAGACATCAAAGGTTAGTACAGAACTGTAAATCTGGGAAGTTCCCTGGGGAAATGTGACGAGGCAGCCCCAGACCATGACAGGAATCCAGCCCTTAGCAGCACCTGCACCTGCCCCCAGACAGCCCCGTGCCCAGCGCCCGGGTGCCCCCTGGTGGTGGCGGGGACCCCTGCAGGAGGTTTGTGTCCGGGCTCACACTGACTTCCCCTCACTGTGTCTCGCACAGTAATACACGGCCGTTTCCTCGGCTCTCAGGTTGTTCATCTGCAGATATAGCGAGTTCTTGGCGTTGTCTCTGGAGATGGTAAATCGGCCCTTCACGGAGTCTGCGTAGTATGTGCTACCACCAGTATCAATACTTGAGACCCACTCCAGCCCCTTTCCTGGAGCCTGGCGGACCCAGCCCATGTCATAGCTACTGAAGGTGAATCCAGAGGCTGCACAGGAGAGTCTCATGGACCCCCCAGGCTGAACCAAGCCTCCCCCAGACTCCACCAGCTGCACCTCACACTGGACACCTGCAAACACAGAGACACCCTGGTCAGAAACGGCCACACATATCCACTGTTTCTCTCACTCATGTCCACACACACTCAGTCTCTCTAGTTTTCCATGAATCACCTTCTAAAACGGCAACAAGGAAAACCCAGCTCAGCCCCCACTCCATGCTGAGTCCTCTGTGTTCAGTGCTGATCAGCAGGTGGAAATGCCTTGGAACACCAGGGCTAAGGCTCCTCTCTCAGAGCTGCAGGGTCAGGGCTGGGCTGGTTTTCATCAGTACAGGGGGGGCCCTATTTGCATGTCTCCTACTATATAGCAAGCTCTAGGGTGGGACGCTTGAGGAGGAGGCTGTGCCCAGAGAAGATGAGTGTCCTGCAGAAGTTTGCTGACAATGACGGCATTTGGAACATATGCTGACTCATGAAATTGTGCTTTGATAAACACTTTGCCCTGATCACCCTATTTCATGTTTAAATATTTGTGTAAATTGTGTTATGTAGGAGTAAATATCTTCTCCATTACAGATGTGGAAGAGTACCCACACATGGAGGGGCTCTGTATGCATCTAGGAGCTCATGTCTGGGAAGAGTGGACCCTGGTATCTGGCCCTGTGCCCTCATCACTGGCTCTGCCTGCTCCCTAAACCAACTCCAGGACAAAGCTGGACCTGCCTAGTGTGGTTTTCAGAACCCACTTTCTGTAGTAAGAGCATGTGTGATGTTGTCCCACTCCAGTACTCACCTGAAAATATGGAGAAAATTAGGGTTCAGCACATTAATTTTCAAGTAGTTCTGACATTAACATATTTTTCAACCTTTTTATTACTCCTTCCTTGTCTAATTTTCCATTTGTTTGCTTGTAATACATTTTATGACACTGAATTGAAAGACAATACGCTTCACATATTTAAAATGTATAATAAATAAACATAATGAAACTGTCATAATTATCAAGAAAGTGGACAAATGAATTCTTCTCAGTATTTCCTCTTGTTCTCCTATATTCCTCCTCCTCTCCCCTCCTCTTCTTCTTTCATGTCCCCAGGCAACTACTGATTGTCCTTAGATTACTTTAGATGCATTTTTTTTATTTATCAGAATGTATAAAAGTGAAGTAATATAGTATATTTTTTATTTGTTTGGTTTGTTTTATGCAACATAGGTACTTAGGTATTTACCTTCTTGTTCTGTCTGTACGGCATTCATTTATCACAAATGATGGCTGGTATTCCAGTGAGCACATTTACCATAACTTGTTCTTCTATTTAACAGCTTAATAACATTTGCATCCTTTTATTACTCTGAGTCTTACCTAAAAGATCTGCAACTCAGCTTCAAAACGTGCATAGATGAAGAATATGTTTTACTTGTTTTTTTTTTTTACAACAAAATCAACAATAACAGATAAACAGAGAAGATGGAATTTTCCAAATTTGTAAAAACTACTTTAAATATTTAAAGTTTTAAGATAAACATCAAATGTGAAATCTAGGGAGAGAAAGTTCCTGTATATAGTAACAAAGCTCAGGTATGAGCTGAACTAGAACAGGGTCTGGCATGAAAATGTAGCTATTGTAAGAGAAACACACTCACACATATCGGATTGCTTGAAGTCAAGTGTGGTAAATGTGTTGTGGTGTGAGTTTCTCAGGGACCACATACTAAAGAGCTTTCCTAGACTTTTGAATCCCTTTTCCCAAAAATGGGGATAATAACAACAATCTTTCTGCCCAATGTGTCTGTCTGGGAGAGGAAAAGAGCCCACACTCTGAAATGCATTTAGACCCACCTCCCTTATCCCCACCGAACAACTAAGAAATTACTCAGCAGGGACCAGCCACCAAAACCAGTATCTTAGGGGCACTGGGGCAGTCCCTTAGGGACTGAGATGGGAAAAGAGGTCTTCACTTAAATTTCATTGAGAAGTACCTCCTCTCTCCTTTCTTTCTTTCTTTCCTTCTTTCTTCTCTTTCTTTTTTTTCTTTCTTCTTTCTTTCTCTTCTTTCTTTCTATTTCTTTCTTCTTTCTTTTTCCTTCTTTTCCTTTCTCTTTCTTCTTTGTAGTTACACACAGTTTTATTTACATAATTTAGTATGCATAACTTTTAATAAAATAATCGCATACTCTATAAATACACAATCTGGGTTTTGTTTGTTTGTTTGTTTTTTGAGACAGAGTCTTGCTCTGTTGCCCAGGCTGGAGTGCAGTGTGGCAGTCTCGGCTCACTGCAACCTCCACCTCCTGGGTTCAAGTGATTCTCCTACCTCAGTCTCCTGAGTAGCTAGGACTACAGGCACCTGCCACCACGCTCAGCTAATATTTTTTTGTAGGGGTAGGGTTTCACTATGTTGGCCAGGCTGGTCTCGAACTCCTGACCTCGTGATCCACCCACCTCGGCCTCCAAAAGTGCTGGGATTACAGGTGTGAGTCACCGCATCCAGCCTGGACAATCTGTTTTGAAACATACATTTTTTACAACATAATTTGAAAAGTTTTCACATTATTTGTAGATTTACCTAATTTAAAAAATGTTCAGAAGAGGGGTCAGCAAACTACAACCTGCGGGCCAGCCATCTTATTTTTGTAAATAAAGTTGTTTTTTAAAAATTGTACTTTAGGTTCTGGGGTACATGTGCAGATCATGCAGGATTATTGCATAGGTACATACATGGCAAGGCGGTTTGCTGCCTTCATCCCCCCATCACCTGTATCTAGCATTTCTCCCCATGTTACCTCTCCCAAACCTCCCCATCCCCTTCTGTCCCTCCTCTAGTTCCCCTCAACAGACCCCAGTGTGTGATGCTCCCCTCCGTGTCCATGTGTTCTCACTGTTCAACACTCACCTATGAGTGACAACATGTGGTGTTTGATTTTCTGTTCTTGTCAGTTTGCTGAGAATTATGGTTTCTAGATTCATCCATGTCCCTACAAAGGACACAAACTCATCCATTTTATGGTTGCATAGTATTTCATTATGTATATGTGCCACATGTTCCTTGTCCAGTCTATCATCGATGGGCATTTGGGTTAATTTCAGGTCTTTGCTATTGTCAGCAGTGCCACAATGAACATATGTGTGCATGCATCTTTATAATAGAATGGTTCATAATCCTGTGGGTATATACCCGGTAATGGGATTGCTGGGTCAAGTGGTATTTCTATTTCTAGATCCTTGAGGAATCGCCACACTGTCTTCCACAATGGTTGAACTAATTTATACTCCCACCAACAGTGTGAAAGTGTTCCTGTTTCTCCATATCCTCTCCAGCATCTGCTGTCTCCAGATTTTTTAATGATTGCCATTCTAACTGGCATGAGATGGTATTGCAATGTGGTTCTGATTTGCATTTCTCTAATGACCAGTGATGATGAGCATTTTTTCATATGTTTGTTGGCTTCATGAATGTCTTCTTTTGAAAAGTGTCTGTTCATATCCTTCAACCACTTTTGAATGGGTTTGTTTTTTTCTTGTAAATCTGTTTTAGTTCTTTGTAGATGCTAGATATCAGCCTTTTGTCAGTTGGGTAGATCACAATTTTTTCCCCATTCTGTTGGTTGCTGGTTCACTCTAATGATTTTTTCTTTTGCTATAGAGAAGCTCTTAAGTTTAATTAGATTCCATTGGTCTATTTTGGCTTTTGTTGCCATTGCTTTTGGTGTTTTAGTCATGAAGTCCTTGCTTATGTCTAGGTTCTGAATAGTGTTGCCTAGGTTTTCTTATAGGGTTTTTATGCTGTTAGGTCTTATGTTTAAGTCTTTAATCCATCTGCAGTTAATTTTAGTGTAAGGTGTCAGGAAGGAGTCCTGTTCAGCTTTCTGCACATGGCTAGCCAGTTTTCCTAACACCATTTATTAAACAGGGAATCCTTTCCCCATTGCTTGTTTTTGTCAGGTTTGTCAAAGATCAGATGGCTGTAAATGTGTGGTGTTGCCTCCAAGGCCTCTGTTCTGTTCCCTTGGTCTGTATCTCTGTTTTGGTATCAGTGCCATGCTGTTTTAATTACTGTAGCCTGGTAGTATAGTTTGAAGTCAGGCAGCATGATGTTTCCAGATTTGTTCTTTTTGCTTAGGATTGTCTTGGCTATGCTGGCTCTCTTTTCATTCCATATGAAGTTTAAGGTGATTGTTTTTCCAGTTTTGTGAAGAAGGTCATCGGTAGCTTGATGGGGATATCGTTGAATCTGTAAAATTTGGGCAGTATGGTCATTATCATGATATTGATTCTTTCTAACCATGGGTATGGGATATTTTTCCATCTGTTTCTGTCCTCTCTTATTTCCTTGGGCAGTGGTTTGTAGTTCTCCTTGAAGAGGTCCTTTACATCCTTTGTTAGTTGTATTCCTAGGTATTTTATTCTCTTTGTAGCAATTGTGAATGGCAGTTCATGCTTCATTTGGTTTTCTGTTTGTCTGTTATTGGTGTATAGGAATGCTTGTGATTTCCGCATATTGATTTTGTATCCTGAGACTTTGCTGAAGTTGCTTATCAGCTTAAGGAGATTTGGGGCTGAGATGATGGGGTCTTCTAAATATACAATCATGCCTTCAAATAGAGACATCTTCAAATACAGACAATTTAACTTCCTCTTTTTCTAATTGAATACCCTTTATTTCTTTTTCTTGCCTGATTACTCTGGCTAGAAACTATATTGAATAGAAGTGGTGAGAGAAGGAATCCTTGTCTAGTGCCAGTTTTCAAAGGGAATGCTTCCAGTTTTTGCCCATTCAGTATGATATTGGCTGTGGGTTTCTTGTAAATAGCTTTTATTATTTTGAGATACGTTCTATTGATACCTAGTTTATTGAGTTTTTAGCATAAAGTGCTGTTGAATTTTGTCAAAGGCCTTCTCTGCATCTATTGAGATAATCATATGGTTTCTGTCTTTAGTTCTGTTTATGTAGTGGATTACGTTTATAGACTTGTGTGTGTTGAACCAGCCTTGCATCTCTGGGATGTAGCCTACTTGATTATGATGGATAAACTTTTTGATGTGCTGTGGCAATCAGTTTGCCAGTATTTTATTGAAGATCCTTGCATCTATGTTCATCATGAATATTGGCTTGAAGTTTTATTTTTTTGTTGAATCTCTGCTGGGTTTTGGTATCAGGATGATGTTGGTCTCATAAAATAATTTGGGAGAGATTCCCTCTTTTTGTATTCTTTGGAATAGTTTCAGAAGGTGTGGTACCAGCTCCTCTTTGTACGTCTGGTAGAATTCGGCTGTGAACTCATCTGGACCTGGACTTTTTTTTACTGGTAAGTTATTAATTGCTGCCTCAACTTCAGACCTTGTTATTGGTCTATTCAGGCTTTCAACTTCTTCCTGGTTTAGTCTTGGGAGGGCGCAAGTGTCCAGGAAATCATCCATTTCTCCCAGGTTTACTGGTTTATGTGCATAGAGTTGTTTGTAGTAATCTCTGAATGGTAGTTTGTATTTCTGAGGAATCGGTGGTGATATCTGTTTATCCTTTTTATTGCATCAATTTGATTCTTCTCTCTTTTCTTTTTTATTAATCTGTCTAGTGGTCTGTTTTGTTGATCTTTTCAAAAAACCAGTGCCTGGATTTATTAATATTTTGAAGGGTTTTTTGTGTCTCTATCTCCTTCGGTTCTGCTCTGATCTTAGTTATTTCTTGTCTTCTGCTAGCTAGCTTTTGAGTTTTTTTTTTTTGATGTTGCTCTTCTAGCTCTTTCAGTTTTGATGATAGGGTGTTGATTTAAGATCTTTCTGCACTTCTCATGTGGGCATTTATTGCTATAAATTCCCCTCTAGACACTGTGTCCCAGAGATTTGGTACATTGTGTCTTCATTCTGGTTGGTTTTGAGAATATCTTTATTTCTGCTTTCATTTCATTGTTTTTCCTGTTGATATTCAGGAGCCAGTTGTTCAGTTTCCATGAAGTTGAGTGGTTCTCAGTTTCCCAATTCTAAATTCTAATTTGATTGCACTGTGGTCCGAGAGACTGTTTGTTATAATTTCTGTTCTTTGGCATTTGCTGAGGAGTGATTTACTTCCAATTATGTAGTCTATTTTAAAGTAGGAGTGATATGGTGCTGAGAAGAATATATATTCTGTGGATTTGCAGTGGAGAGTTCCGCACATGTCTATTAGGTTCACTTGGTCCAGATCTGAGTTCAAGTCTTGGATATCCTTGTTAATTTTCTGTCTTGCTGATCTGTCTAATATTGACACCGGAGTGTTAAAGTGTCCCACTATAATCGTGTGGGAGTCTAAGTCTCTTTGTAGATCATTAAGAACTTGCTTTATGTATCTGGGTGCTCCTGTGTGGGGTGCATATATATTTAGGATAGTTAACTCTTTTTGTTGGATTGATCCTTTTACCATTAAGTAATGTCCTTGTCTCTTTTGATCTTTGTTGGTTTAAATTCCATTTTATCAGAGACTAGGATTGCAACTCCTGCTTTTTTTTTTTCTCTCCATTTGCTTGGTAAATCTTCCTCCATCCCTTTATTTTTGGCCTATGTGTGTCCTTGCATGTGAGGTGGGTTTCCTGAATACAGCACACTGATGGATTTTGACTTTTTATCCAATTTGCCAGTCTGTGTCTTTTGATCAGGGCATTTAGCCCATTTACATTTAAGATTAATATTGTTATGTGTGAATTTGATCCTTCCATTCTGATGCTAGCAGGTTGTTTTGCCCGTTAGTTGATTCAGTTTTTTAATTGTGTCAATGGTCTTTATCATTTGTTACATTTTTGGAGTGGTGGGTACTGGTTGTTCCTTTCCATGTTTAGTGCTTTTTCTTTTTTTTTTTTGAGACAGAGTCTTACTCCGTCACCAGGCTGGATGCAGTGGCAAATCTTGGCTCACTGCAACCTCTGCCTCCTGGATTCAAGCGATTCTTCCACCTTAGCCTTCCGAGTAGCTGGGACCACAGGTATGTGCCACCATGCCTGGCTAATTTTTGTATTTTTAGTAGAGATGGGATTTCACCATGTTGGCCAGGATGGTCTCTATCTCTTGACCTAATGATCTGCCCACCTCGGCCTCCCAAAGTGCTGGGATTATAGGCATGAGCCACTGCGCCCAGCTGTTTAGTGCTTCTTTCAGGAGCTCTTGTAAGGCAGGTCTGATGGTGATGAAATCTCTCAGCAATTGCTTCTCTGTAAAGGAGTTTATTTCTCCTTTGCGTACGGAGCTTAATTTGGCTGGATATGAAATTCTAGGTTGAAAGTTCTTTTCTTTAAGGATGTTGAATATTGGCCCCTACTCTGTCCTGGCTTGTAGAGTTTCTGCTGAGAGATCCACTGTGAGTCTGATGGGCTTCCTTCTGTGAGTAACCTGACCTTTCTCTCTGGCTGTGCTTAGCAATTTTTTCTTCATTTCAATCCTGGTGAATCTGATGATTATATGCCTTGGGGTGGCTCTTATTGAGAAATATCTTTGTGGTGTTCTCTGTATTTCCTGGACTTGAAAGTTGGCCTGCCTTGCTAGGTTGGGAAAGTTCTGGATAATATGCTGAAGATTGTTTTCCAGCTTGGATTCTTTCTCCCTGTCACATTCAGGTACACCTATCAAACGTAGATTAGGTCTTTTCACATAATCCCATATTTCTTGGAGGATTTGTTTATTTCTTTTTACTCTTTTTCCTCTTATATTGCCTTCTAGTTTTATTTCATTGAGTTGATCTTCAATCTCTGATATCCTTTCTTCTACTTGGTTGATTCGGCTATTGGAACTTGTGTATGCTTCGCCAAGTTCTCGTGGTGTGTTTTTCAGCTCCATCAAGTCGTTTATGTTCTCTAAGCTGGTTATTCTAGTTATCATTTTGTCTAACCTTTTTTCAAGGTTCTTAGTTTCTTTGCATTGGGTTAGACTGTGTTCTTTTAGATCAGAGAAGTTTGTTATTACCCACCTTCTGAAGCCTGCTTCAGTCAATTCATCAGATCACTTGTAGGAAGAGAAGTGTTCTGGTTTTTGGAGTTTTCGTCCTTTTTGTGTTGGTTCCTTCCCATCTTCGTGGATTTATCTACTGTGGTCTTTGAAGTTGGTGACTTAAAGATGGGGTCTCTGAGTGGATGTCCTTTTCGTTGATGTTGAAGCTATTTCTTTCTGTTTGTTAGTTTTCCATCTAACGGTCAGGCTCCTCTTAGGCAGGACTGCTGGAGGTCCACTCCACACCCTGCTTGCCTGAGAATTACCCACAAGGGCTGCAGAAGAGTAAGGGTTGCTGCCAGTTTCTTCTTCTGTTATCTTCATCCCAGAAGGATACCCACCAGATGTCAGCCAGAGCTCTCCTTTATGAGATGCCTCTTTGGATATATGGAGGTCAGGGAGCCACTTAAGGAGACAATCTCTCCCTTATCAGAGCTCAAATGCTGTGCTGAGAGCTCCATTGTTCCATTCAGAGCTGTTGGGCAGGTACATTTAATTTTGCTGCAGCAGAACTCATAACCACCTCTTTTCCCAGGTGCTTTGTCCTTGTAAGCTGGGGCTTTATTTACAAGTTCCTAATATACTGCTGCCTTTTTTCCGAGATGTCCTGCCCTGCACAGAGGTAGTCTAGTCACAGTCTGCCAGGAGAGGCATTGCTTAGCTGCTGTGGTCTCTGCCCAGCTGCTGTGTAAACTTCCTTGCAGTTATGTTTATAGAGGTACCTTTAGAACTGCCTCGGTAATGGCAGTCTGCCTCAGTAATGGTGAATTGCCTTGGTAATGGCGGACTGCCTCAGTAATGGTGGACTTCCTTGGTAATGGTGGTCTGCATCAGGGATGGTGGACTGCCTCGATAGTGGTGGACTGCCTCAGTAATGGTGGACACCCTTTCTCACACAGAGCTGGACCATCATGTGTCCAGTTATGCTTGCTTTGAAACTCTCAATCCAGAGTGCTTCAGATTGCTGGTCTTTGTGGGGATGGGACATGCTGAGCCAGATCACCTGGCTCCCTGCTTTTTCAGTTGAGTGGGTGGCTCTGTCTCCCAGGTGTTCCAGGTGCCAGTTGAAATGGCTGCCCAGATTTGTGTGAGTTTTTGTGTGGAAACCCATGACGCCAGCTGAAACAGCTGTGCTGGAAACTCACGGCACTTTTCGGACTGGGAATCTCCTGTTCTGTGGGCAGTAAAAACTGTGGGAGAAGCCCAGTGTCTGAACTGCCATGCTAGAGTGGATGGAAAAACACTCGATGGCCTCCACTGGGTAGGGATGGGTGTCCTCCGGGGATTGCACTTCCTGGGTGAGGCAGCACCCTGCCTCACCTCGGCTTGCCCTTCTGGGCTATACCCACTGTGCAACCAGTTCCACTGAGATGCACTGGTACCTCACTTGGAAATGCAGTGATCAGTCACCCTCTGTGTTGCTCTTGTTGGGAACTGCACTCCAGAGCTGTACTTATTCGGTCATCTTGAATTTCTCCCGAGGTGTTTTTTTTTTTTTTTTTTTTTTTTTTTGGCATGTGCTAATGGTGTTAGAGTGTGAAACTACTAGTGCTTTCAGGCTTTTCCGATGAATCTGACACATCCACAGTGAACTCCTTTATTTGCTGTCCTGTGGTGTTGACAGGGAGAGAAGAACAGCAAGGACTGTTGAATGCCTGAATTCACCTCCATTATCCCCAGGGAAAATCCACTAAAACCTGTGTCCTGTGCTGTGGGCTGTGAACGAGTCAAAATGAACAAAAGAAAATAAAGGATTCCCAGGAAACTCCATCCAGATGAAATCTTTAATCTGCAGGGTAAGTACAATGGGTGAGAAGCTGAGGCCACTAATAAGAAAACTTTGTGGTTGGGAAAGGAAACTCTAACCCTGGGGGAAGAGGAAAGTACAGGAAAAGTTGGAAGCTCACCCTAGAGCCATGATGACTACTTATGATTAAGAAGGACACTTATTGGAAAGGTTGCAGAATGTCCCCATGTGTTCAGGCCCCTTCACCACATGGTCAACTAGGTCTGCAGAGTAATGACCTAGCTGCATTGACTCCATTCTGGCCTCTGTCTTCTGACAGTTCTTTGTAGATTTCCTTTCTCGTCTCTCATGATTTATTACTTCTTTCAACTCCTAGCTCAATTCTCCTTTTAATTCTTAGTTTATTGAAGAGATTCACATTTAGCTTAGAACATTAAAATCTTTAAAGACATTTTCATCTTAAACCCATCAAATCTAATCATCTCTCTCCAGGAGTGTCCATCTCCATTTGTTTCCTCCTTTCCTTGGTGTATGGCCCTTGTTTCTACCTGAGTCCAGCTCTTACTTTCATGGGCATGAGTCCAACCATCACACATTCAGAAACATCCTGTAGGAATGAATCCTACCATCCATCTTCCCAGCCTTCATGTGCACAGTGTCCATGCCTTCAGCTGTGATACGTGATTAGGGATTTCCATTGACACAAGAACAGAAAAGGAAACACCGTATATACTCACTCATAAGCGGGTGATGAACAATAAGAACACATGGACACAGGGAAGGGAGTACCACACACTGAGGTCTATTGGGGGAAATAGGGGAAGGACAGCGGCGGGGAGCAGGGGAGGGATGGCATGGGGAGAAATGCCAAATATGAGTGAAGGGGCAGAAGGCAGCAAAACACACTGCAACGTGTGTACCTATGCAACTATCTTGCATGTTCTGCACATGTACCCCAAAACCTAAAATGCAATAAAAAATAAAATAAAAAATGTTTTTCTTTATCCTTCAAAATAAAGTTATTGGACCTTAAATACCTTCAAGATTCAGTATTCTTCTCTGTCCCTATTGTTTTATTCCGTTAAAATTCACTGGGAACATCAGTGACATAGAAGTGACCTGCCTACCCATTGCATTGTCTGACTTCTGCCTAACTGATCACCCAGGAGCTTGTAGTTGATGGGGCCATCTGGATCTTTATCAATAAAAGGTTTGTAATTTATTAGGGAACGACTGAGATCAGCAGGTGCCTGAGCTCCTAAGAACACAGGTGTGGTCCTGCAGTAGAGTCTGTGTTACTGAAATCCCATCTGTGTATAATTTGTGGCCTCAGCCAAGAAGCTGCTGCCAGCTTCTGGCCATTCCTGGGAGGCCCGATGTGGGTTGTCCACAGAAGGTTGGATGCAGGATATGGATATCAGAAAGTGACGTGGTGTTGGAGGCTTTGACAGCCAAATTTCATTGAAAGTCTCTTCTGCCCTTGGTACTTGGGGATATCTTGGAAGAAGGGAACAAAACTCAGACCCCATGTAGCTCCTTATTAAGTTAGAGAGTCAGTACAATTTTAGAAAGTTGAAGAAATAAACTATACTTTCAGGGATCATGTCTATAGTTCATTTGACAAAGTTGAAGAAAAACAGTGATGTGGGTGATTTGGTGTGGTTTTGTGACATACTTATGAGACAGCAGAAGATGGTTGGTGGTCAGTCTCCATCCAGCTGGTACTCATTGTCCATTTGTTACTTCCAAATAAAAAATAAAAGACATCTTGTGTGACACAGACACCAAGGATCGTTTCAGAGACCTTGAGCAAAAATGGCCAACAGGACCATGACACAATTTTATATGAGAGCTACTATTTTTGCCGACTTAAGAGCTGTGCCCAGCCTCAGGGGGCTGCTTCTTCCAGGAGACAGAGCTAACAGAGTTATGTGGGATTAGTCTGTGTGGGTCTTCATAAGAAGACAACAGTTGTGGATGGTTTAAAGAACAAACACTGATTTTTATTACAATTCTGCAGTCTGAATGTTGAAGATCAAGGTGCTGTCACGGTTGGTTCTTGGTGAGGCTTCTTCCTGGCTTGCACAGGGCCACCTTCTAGTGCACTACGTCTCAACATGGCTCTTCTCTGTGTGCACGCGAAAAATGAGAGGTCTCTGGTGTTATTTCGTCTTCTTACAAAGAAAACAGGTCTATTGCATTAGTTTCTCACATTTATGACCACATTTAACCTTAATTATATCCTTACAATTCTGTTCTCCAAAATAGATCCATTGGATTTAAGGTTTCAGTATACGAATTTCAAAGAAGGCACAATTCACTTGATGACACAAATCAAGAGATGCTGAGAAGCATTAGTATTTTTTTTGAATCCATAAAGTATAATGGGTCATGGAGTCACATGTTGGAAAGTTCCTAGTAATTGTTGAAACTTCAGCTGTAAGAGAAAAATTTGTCTCCCTCCTTTCTTTGCTGGCACAAGGATGTGAGGAGGCAGAACCACAGATAATAAAGGAGCCCTGGAGACAGCTGAGGTGCTGGCGGGGAGGGAGACCACTGAGCAGATGAGGAAGCCCCACCCTCCCTGCACCTGCCCCGGACCCGGCCTCGGGCTCTGTGGACCCTGCGCGCCCCCTGCTGGCCCTGAGCAGCACCTGCGCCCGCCCCACCGCCTCCCTACAGGGAGGTTTGTGTCTGGGCTGAGGCTCACCTCCCCTCACTGTGTCTCCCACAGTAATACACGGCTGTGTCTGCGGCGGTCAGAGCTCAGCCTCAGGAAGAACTGGTTCTTGGACGTGTCTGCTGATACGGTGGCTCGACTCTTGAGGGACGGGTTGTAGTAGGTGCTCCCACTATAATAGATTCTCCCAATCCACTCCAGCCCCTTCCCTGGAGGCTGGTGGATCCAGCTCCACCAGTAACCACTGCTGATGGAGTAACCAGAGACAGAGCAGATCAGGGACAGGGTCTCCAAAGGCTTCACCAGTCCTGGGCCCGACTCCTGCAGCTGCACCTGGGACAGGACCCCTGTGAATAGAGAGACACCCGGTGAGCCCTGGGCTTAGAGGCAGCCCCCCCATATCTTCATATCTGCACCCGAGATACTCACGTCTGGGAGCTGCCACCAGGAGGAGGAAGAACCACAGGTGTTTCATACTGTTGCATGTGAGGTCCATGACTCTCAGAAAGCACTTCCCATGTGAGTAGGATCCTGAATTTAAGGAAACGTGTGGTGGTTTTCTGTGGGCACCTAAGTGAGGATTTGCATGTGGGTGGTGCCTTTGTATGGAGCGGTGAAAAGGGATGATGAGGCCCCAGTCTTTCAGGCTCTCCCTGGGAAGAGGATGCTGGCTGTGCCCTCTGAGAACTCAGTTCTCTTCCTGGGGCCTCCCCGCCACAAGCTCAGAGTCCTCTTCCTCCAGGTAGGGAGATGTGCTGAAGGAGCTGGTCTGGGAGATGAGTGTGATCATGGATGAAGGACAGATTGTGGAATAGGGTCAATACTGCTCTACCCTTAAAAATTCACGTAAGACAAACCTCATATTCAGGTCATCTAAATTGTCATTTACCCATTTAGACACAATGAAACAGGAGCTGAATGTAATAATCACAATGAATTCAGACAAACCTGGATCCATCTGGTGTTTATTTTAGTTTAGAACACCCATCATTAGAGGGAATCTCCCTGTCCCAGGAAGTGGGTCATTTTAAAAAAGCACCTGAGAGTGGCTCTCTGCAACCTTTTGAAGTTCAGGATTCTGTCTGAGATCTCAGGAGAAGGTAGTGGGACATATCACCATCCTTCTCAATGTATGAATCTGAAGATGTGGCCAGACCTCTAAACACTTTTGTGTGAAAATATGTAGATTGGAGATTGCAGTGACAGCTTCAGACAAAAACTCTATAACAGGTCAGCTCTGCAGGACAGTCTCCAAGATCTGTGCAACTGCCATTCCTGGGAACCAGAGATGACCTCTGTGAGCCCTCCCTTCTGAGAGCACAAGGATCTCTGGTCCTTCCCTGACAGACCATACCTGTGAAACATGGCTGGACAATGATACTCAAGCCCAGAGTCCTTACACACATATTTATCAATTCAGACCCATCTGTGTCTGAAAGACTTTCTCCTCCACTGAATTGTATAAACATACCCTGGGGTGGGTGGTATTGGAACTTGGGTATTTGACATTAGTTTGGTGAAATGTCAAAGTCAGTATATACTAATTTATCTTTCTTTTTTCTGTTACAGACAGATACTTGTTCCATTAATAAATAACATATCTCCATGGATGTAGGTAACAGGAGAGTCATCAGAAGTTGGGTATGTCATAAACTCAGGACAAACTTGGGCTCTCTTCCTGGGACCTGAACAAGTGAACTGACCTTCTGTGAGGTAACAGAGGGGAAGAGACAGACTCAACATCCAGAGCCAGGTGAGCTCCTTACCTACCAGGTGGTCTCATGGGCCTTTTGTTTGAACAGATCCAGGAAGACCTTCATCCCCTGGCTCCTTTCTCACCCTCAGGAGAATTATGAACATTGAGGGAAATTGAGATAAATTTTTATTTACAGAGAATAATTCATAGGCTTGTAGACATTTATGTGGGTATGTACAGGGAGGGTAGGACATGCTCATATGCAGAACGTAAAAAACTATGGTTCGTGGAGAGAAAACCAAAGAGCTTCTGAATTTGTAGGTAACTGTTTACCACAAATGTGTCAGGTCACTAGATCATGTTATAATGCTAGAGGTAAAACTTCCCAACATTTCCATAGAGACAAAATGAAAAAGAGTAAAGACTCAAGTGAGATTCCTTTGAAAATCACCAATAATGAACAGGCCAAAAGAAATGAATCATTATGTAAAGCGTGGTAATTAAATAAAAACACAATGACTTCTATTGTGTTCTCTGAGCAAGACAAACTCTTATCTGCTTTAGAACCTTTTCAGTTCTCTGCTCTACATGCTCTTCTCTAGGCTTGTAGCAAGCTAAACTGGTACTTCATCAGAGAAGCTTCTGCCCACATTGTCAAGAGTAGCAGAATTCAGTTCTCTACTTTCCAACACATCACCTTCTTTCTACCATATCACTATTGCAGTTTGTAATTATTAATTGTTATTTTCTTTTACTAACTTACTATCTTCTTCCCCCCATATTATAAGTTCCACGAAGGCAAGAATCATACTTGTTACCATGGTTTATTTTACCACCATTCACTAAGTGAAACAGACGAATGTATCACTGTATGCTGCGGTTTGATATGCATTCAATTATGCTTAAAATGATTTGTCAAACATAATTATTTCCCTAGTCGTCATAGTGTGGCTTTAGTCATTTAAAACTACTGTTGTTACTACTACAACTATTATTGCCTTTTAAATATTCTGTAATAAAATAACTGATATCTCCTAACAGGCATTTGGAAACAAGAGCATGGTTCTTTGACTGGGCAGACCTGGTGGGAATTACCAGTGTTGGTGGTATCTCATACTGTCAGAGTTAGGACTGTGTCAGTAGCATTTTAAGAGCTACTGATGATGACTGCCTTGAAAGTTCAGTCATTCAGAAAGCTGAGACAAGCTACATTAACTTAGGAGAAATATTTAGCTTCTATGCATAGATCAGCACCTTTTCTGGGTTGTGTACTTTGTAATCATGCACATCTAAATTTTATGTCCAAAGCTCTGACAAAATAGCTAATCCAAATATCCTTTGCCTTTTATGGTCTTGGTCCATGAAGCATGATACTGCATGAGACAAGCATCACACAGAATTTTCACTTGCCCTGAGGCCTGGAAAGACCTAATGACATTAATTTGTTTTACTTGGAGCACTACTGGCTCAAGCATATTGGATTCATCCAGAAGCTTACCTCTGAAATCCTAGAAATAACTGCTTCGACATTAAGTTTTCCCTTCATTAAGTTTTTCCTTCCTCCTTTTTCCTTCTGTTTTATATCATAGTGACTGTTATAAATAGTTGTGGAAATTATTTAAAATTAAACCTGTGGTGGTTAAAATTTTACATTAGACTTTCAAAGTTTCCTCAAATTTATGCAATGAAAGATAATTCAAGAGAGTCTTTCTCCCAGGAAACTTTCTTAGAAAATAATTTTAAGTTAATCAATGGAGTGCTTGTATTTTTTTCTTATTAAATATTCTCCAGAATTAATTTTCACAGTCACTTTTTACCTTTACACCTTTCAGTGAAACCTTGAGTCTGATAAATGTGTTAAATAGCTCAGACTGGCAGATATTAACGTGGAAATTGACACCCATCAGCCCCAATTCCTACATTTATGTCTGTGTGCCTTGGGCCAAGTTATTGAAACTTTCTGAGGCTCTAGTTTTTCTACTGTAAAATAAGAATACTGTACTAATACTGTCTGTTATGGCATATAATCCTCAAGGATTAATGGAAATAAGCAAAGGCCTTAACCAGGGGCTTGGCACTACATGTCCAATCCCTGCAGCCAGAAGCAGCTCCCGCCACCTACCTTCCCCCGGCCAAGTTGTCCTGCAGCTGGCACCTGAGGGTGTGGCAGGAGGGCCCATGGGCCCTTTGAGAAGACAGGCTTTGTGTGAATGTTAACACAGTGTGTACAAACTGCGTTAGTTTAATAACACTACTTCCGTCATACACTGGCAACCTGTTTAACACCTGGAAAGATCTGGTGTTGTAAACAGGACTTGTTCACCCCCTACGTACACGATATCCATAGATAAGTAAAACATATGCACAGACAGAAGAGGTGATCTTTAATCTCGCCTCCCTGTGAGCACAGGCCTAGAACTCTGCACTTTCTCCTCTTCTCCTCTGAACCAGAGTGCAAACACAGTGGGTGAGACTCAACCAGGGATCTGGACATTACTCACCACCACAAAAAATTTCAAAAAGATATTTACAAAATATAGTATTTTACTACCTGTAATTTTAACATTTATCAGACACTTAGAACATCCAGAAAGACTAGATATTTCAAAGTAATACTTAGCATTACCAATGATGTACACTAGTGAGAAATTAAATGGAATCAACAAAACCATGGCAATTATATGAAAATGTCTTCTGAATATGACCAGCCTGGCATGGAACCCTGTCCCTTCCTGCCCAGGTCTCCCCTCCATGTCCTCTCTCCCACTGGACAAAGGTCGCCGTGTGGCTCCTGTGCTCCTTTCAGGGCTGGTCTGATAACTACATTTCAAAATGTCATTTCCACAAGATCCACATTTTCTATGATTTTTTAAAAAGCAGATGATAACTTACAAGATGTGTAATTATCTGAGTCTATCATACCTTGGAACCTCCTGACCTCCAGGTGGGACAGACGCAGCAAATATTTTCTTTTAAAAGATGGGGAAGCGAGGAGTTCATGTCCTAGAACACGTGGACACAGGGAGGGGAGCATCACACACTGTGGTCAGTGGGGGGCAGGGTGGGGGGCCAGGGGAGGAACAGGGGGGCTGGGGAGGATGAAGAGAGGAGAAACACCGGATGCAGGTGACGGGGGATGACGGCAGCAAACTGCCTTGCCGTGTATGCACCTTTGCAGCAATTCTGCATGGTCTGCACACGTACCCCAGAACCTAAAGTACAATAATAAAAAAAAAAAGATGGGGAAGGCCGAGGGCGGCTTTTTCATGTGTCATACGCAGGCCTTCCAGAAACGGCCGGTTAAGGGTGGAGAGCACGTCCAATGGGACAAACGTGGAAGGTTCTTCTCCGTTTCTCCCCAGCCATGGCAAGGTCTGGCAGAAGAATGACCACTGCCCGGTGGTCGCCACCCGTTCTCCCGTCATCCTCCAGGATTCTGCTCGCCTTTCTGGCCCTAAGGCCTTTGTCCCTTGTCAGGACTGAGTGGGTCTCTTCCAATTGGGACAGGAGTCACCCCAGGATCCGGAGTTTCAGGGCTGCATGGCCTGAGGGAGGACGGAGCAACGGCCCAGATCCCCCTTCCCGGCGGCCCCCGCGCCCCAGACCACCCAGGTCCCATCAGCCCCTGCGCCTTCCCGATAGTGCGCGTCCCATCAGCCCCTGCGCCTCCCCGATAGTGCGCGTCCCATCAGCCCCTGCGCCTCCCCGATAGTGCGCGTCCCATCAGCCCCTGTGTCTCCCCGGACCGCGTGTCCCGCCGGCCTCTGCGCGTCCCCAGACCGCCCACGTCCTCCGGCCCCCGCACGTCCCAGGACCGCTGGCATCCCATCAGCCCCCGCGCCTCCCCGATAGTGCGCGTCCCATCAGCCCCCGCGCCTCCCTGGACCGCCAGTGTCCCGCCGGCCTCTGCGCGTCCCCAGACCGCCCACGTCCTCCAGCCCCCGCACGTCCCAGGACCGCTGGCATCCCATCAGCCCCCGCGCCTCCCCGATAGTGCGCGTCCCATCAGCCCCCGCGCCTCTCCCGACCACCCACTTCCTGCCGGACACCGCGCGTCACTGTTGCGGCTGCCCCGGTGCTTTCCGTCCCGCCGCGCCGGCCCATCCAACGGCCTGTGCCCGTGTAGGTCGGCGGCGACTTCCTTTAAGTTGTGCAGGTTTTGGTCTGGAGACCTGGAGGCCGCGGTGTCCAGCTGGGAGAGGCGGCGCCGCCATCAGGTCCCCGAGGTGGATAGAGAGGTTCCCGCGGCTCTGAGGTCAAGGCTCGCGGGCGTCCCCAGGCTCACCTGAGGCTCAGGGCAGACGGTCCCGGGAGTTGACCTCGCCCCGCTTCTCACCACGCCCCCAGTGTCCG
>CM052655.1:123813434-123831844 GCA_028533165.1 Leontopithecus rosalia
GCTTCCTCGGGAATCCACCCATGAACTTCACAGAACGCCGTGTCTATGAACCCCCAACATGCCATTCAGTTTCGAAACTCACTCAGCTCCAGATGCCCGTCACTTGCAGAATCCAATTAACAAGGGCAAGATCTGGTACAAAGATGAGTGTATTAACCATAGCAGGTGAGGGGGAAGTGACTGGATTCCCATCCAAAGCAACCAATTTTGAGGAAAAGGCAGGGGTTAAAAAAAGGAAAAGTTGATAAGAAAGGCATGCAGAAGTTGGGCTTCTACAAGGTCTGTGTGTCTTGCTCTGTTTGCTCTCTGGCGTCCCAGTCCACCTGGATCTTAGGCTGGCATCATCTCAGCAAGGCCTGGGTTATTAACTGGCGACTTTGAAGTCACCTGGAATTTTGCAGCTGGGTCTCCAGTCTTTGTCTGTCTCAAAATTAACTTCTGGAACTTCCAAAAAGGTACATAATTTGATACAAGCATACCGTTAGATAAATGTGAAGAGAGTATTTATGGTAAAAGGGAGAGAGGTGAGTCTATTTTGAGGCTTAAGAAAATTGATTCTGCTCTTTGCCTTAAGATTATATCTCTACACCCAAGAGAGAGAAAAAAGTTTAACCTCCCCCTTCTGCTCCCCCTTGTAAGACTGCCTTGCTTCCCCTTTGTCTTCCGCCATGATTGTACGTTTCCTGAGGCATGCCAAACCATGCAGAACTCTTTGGTGTGGAGATCACCAATGAAATGTTTGACTTACTACTTGACAGAATCCCCACTGATGAAGATGAAAATGTCAGAGACCTTTAATTCATGACCATGTTGGATTCTTGGCAGCTGTCTACCCAAGGATCCCATGTCCAAGAGCAGGATTCTCCTTCCAAAGCGTGGGTGTGGACATGAGGAGCAGCCTTTAGAAGATGGGGCTGCCCGTAGTTGATATAACCTCCTTTGATTTCTTGGAGGTTTGCAATCTTCAGGCTGTCTGTCATCCAGGACCTTGGCTGTTTGTCAGACAGTCTGCATCCTTTTGGGTGAAGAACTCTGTATCAATTTCCTAGGGCTGCCAAAATCAAATACTATGAACTAAGTGGCTTAAAAGGACAGAC
The DNA here is from genome assembly GCA_028533165.1 of Leontopithecus rosalia. Taxonomy (NCBI): domain Eukaryota; kingdom Metazoa; phylum Chordata; class Mammalia; order Primates; family Cebidae; genus Leontopithecus; species Leontopithecus rosalia. The sequence goes on from CM052655.1 coordinate 123,814,532, forward strand.
ATGTATTATCTTACAGTTGGAGACTGGAAGTTCGAAATCTGGTGTAAGCTCTGCTGCACTCCCTCTGAGACTCAGGAGAATGCTTGCTTGCCCTTTCCTCACTTGTGGAAAGGGTGAGGGGGTGACCGATCCCTGACATGCCTTGGCTGGCTGCTGCACCACTCTAATCTTTGCCTTTGCTGTCATATGGCACACTGTGTGTCTCTGTGTCTGTGTCCACATTTTCTTGTTCTTATAAAGACACCAGTCTTCCCAGATTGAGGGCCCACCATGCATGACTATGACCTCATCTTCACTAATAACATCTCCAGGTGCCATATTTCCAAGCAAGGAATTATTCTAAGGTGCTTCTAGTAAGGACTTTGACATATCATTTGGTGACACAATTTGACATGTGACAAACCCTGTTGCAAACCTACCATGTCTAGTTTCTTACACATTTTGTTGGGTGGGAGAGGTAAAAACAAGAATGAACTCCTGTGTGTTCTCTGACAATAGCAGTAGTGAAGGCTGCACTGTTGGTTTTTCTACTTTTGAGGTTTTGGGACCTGGACTGGGACTCCTTGCTCCTCAGTTGCAGATGTCCTATTGTGGGACTTCAGCTTGTGATCATTTGACTCAATACTCCTTAATAAACTCCCCTTCCAATGCATACTTCTATCCTATAGTTCTGTCCTTCTAGATAATCTTGACTAATACAGTGGGAAAAGTGAAGACCTCAGTACATCAATCACATTTCACTGATGAGAACTTGTCCCACAGAGAGCAGAGGATGTGCAGGAAATAGAGAGGGGTTGGGGGATATTGTCCATAAAAAACAGATGCAGCATAACTGAACTCCCCATGAAATGAGGGTTTAATTGTTAGTTCACAGCTAGTGATGGCTTATGTCACGACCTCCACAAGGTTTCAGAAATAGTTTCTATTAACGTATGTAATATTTTATTAATTTTTCTTTCATAGTTTATTTTTTGCTCTCTAGGCAGCACCCTAGGATGTTTTCAGAATTCTCCCCAATCCTCTTTGAGTTCCTGGAAAAAAAAGCCTGCATGGGGAAGTGGCCCTCCTCATGTGCAGCCCTGAGGCTGTCACATCACCTCACCCACCACTGCCCTTCAGTCACTTGGTCAACATTTCTGAGTTAACCTTCCTGAAACATGGCATTTGGCAGTGCCTTCCCTATATTTTTAAATACTTAAGTTCTGTTTGTCCCTGCGGACACCTGTCACTTTCTGGAATACAGTTTTTGAGTGTGTAGTAACTGACCATTAATAGAAGGTTTGTGCGCATCTTGTCATCTTCTAGAGTGTACCTGCCATTGGGTTGACATCATCAAGCAAGCAAGGGAAGTCGCTCCACTGGAGGACAGCAGGCATTTCGATAGCCAGTGATCCCAGCGGGGCTTTCACTCTCCAAGACCTATGAGGCTCATGCCTCTGGCTAATATGCAGCCAGCAAGGGGACCAGTGCTCAGCCACGAGACACTTTCTTCTATGTCCCTCCCACTTTGTAAATGGAAGCTTTGGCTTCTGCCTGGATGTTGTGCATGTGTTTTCATTTTCCGTACAAAGGGCCTCTTACAGAAACACCCACAAAGCTTAGAGTGAATCCAATGGAAGTATAGAGAATCATACATGATGTGCCTCATGGCCAAGGTCTCCACTTCTTTTTGAAGGACATTCCTGATGGAATTCACCAGAAGTTGTGTTCTTTCCATAGACATGGATCTACCTCTAAACATTTAGAGACCTTGTCCTCTGATAAGGGACACAGGAAATCAGGAGTCACAGAACCTGTCTGAGAATATACATTTCATGAATCCTCTAAAAAGAGTCCAAGTAGGAATACCCCACTCACTTTTCCTCTTAACCGGCATCATTACCAGGAATGCACTCGAAGAACCTGTGGTGCTTTAAGATAATTTAGGCTTGGTATGCCAAGGGACCACCAAAAAAAGAACCAGTCCTTCCATATAAGTTCACTCGTTGTAACATATTTATGCCTCTTGGGAAGGATGGTAATAGTGGGCAAGGCTGTGCGTGTGTGAAGCAGGGGCACAGAGTAACTCTACACCTTCTGTTCTATTTTGTAGTGGTCTTTAAACTACTTTTTAATACATTTTTATATAAAAGGAGTGGCAGAGATACTTTGGAATACATTTGGGGCAGTTTTTAGAAATCAAATTTAGTCTTAGGCATGTTACCAGAAATCTTGCTCCAAATTATATATCTATTTGATTTTAAAACTTAGGTCTGCACAAAGCCTCCATGGGAATCTTTGCATCAGCCTGATTGATTGCTGCCCTTACCACTCTGTGAATTTTGCATATGGGGTCTCCATTGATATGAATAGTTCCTATATAGAGTGCATACACATTTCTCAATTGTTTAGCCCACTTTCTAAACAACTTTAAACATTGTAAGCTCTGCAATCTCAAATTCAGTGCAGCTGCCTCCTCCCTGGGTTTTCTGATGCTCTCAGAATGTGGGTTTTCACACAGTGTATCTTGCACAGTAATACACAGCTGTGTCCTCAGATCTCAGAGTCCTCAGCTCCATATAGATTGTGCTCATGGACCTGTCTCTGGTAATGGTGACTCTGCCTTCGAACTTCTGTGCATAGTTGGTGTTACCATTGTAAGGCGTGATCCATCCCATCCACTCAAGCCCTTGTCCAGGGGCCTGTCGCACCCAGTGCATGTAGCGGTAGGTGAAGGTGTATCCGGAAGCCTTGCAGGAGACCTTCACTGAGGCTCCAGGCTTCTTCACCTCAGCCCCTGACTGCACCAGCTGCATCTGGGAGTGGGCACCTGTGGGGAGGACACAGGAGTAGATAAAAGCCCCCTTGGCTGGACTCAATCCTCTCCAAATCACTGGGACGTGGGAACCTCTTACCGGTAGCTGCTGCCACCAAGAAGAGGATCCTCCAGGTCCAGTCCATGGTGAGGAGCTGAGCTCTCAGGGGATTCTCTAGATGAGGGTGTGGTTGTTGGGTGAGGCTCTCAGGGAGCAGAACACATTTACCTCAGAGGATCTCAGTTTATTTGCATATTCATAAGACAGAGCATCTCATAGCTCAAAGACTGATCCATGATAAGAAAGGGAAGATAAATGACACATAAGCCTTGCAGGAGCGGGATGCTGATGGTCCAAGCCCTAGTCCTGCTTGAGAAATGCAGGCCCTGGTCCATTTAGAAATATTTCTGGACAGAGGTCCTTTCACTGAAGAATAAGCCCCCTCAGAACAGGCTCCTCACTGTGAACCTATGTTTGATTAGCATAGAAAGCACCTGGATCATTTTTGGGACCATCAATCTTCATGACACTGAGTAGGTGCCTTGGCCTTATCCTGAGTCTGTTCGGCACCAACATAGCTCACTGGTGACTCTCAGGAAGTGACTGCTGCGGTTCCACGTGAGTGTCCAGCAGGTTCATATGAGATTCACTGGGTGCTCCTGAGACAGTATCTCTAGCACCTGCCTGGTGCCTGATCTCCCAGGATCTTCAATGGAAACACTCTTGGTTACTGATTTGCCCTGTGATGCATAATTGGAGATGATTTTCTTATATTGTGGACACTAGGAATTGGAAGTTGAAAGTTTGGAGTTCTTTAGTAACTCACTGCTCCAAAAATAATTTCCAAGTAATTTGTGTATTGAAGTTTGGGCTTTGCTTCCTACTCCATTTAATAGAATTTCATGAAATGATTACATACTTTTAGTTCATGTCCATAGATCCTCATCTTTTCGTATTGATTTCTGACTGACTAGGTCTGTGCACCTGCCACACTGTCAGATCCACCTGTCACTCACACAATGCAGGAAACATTACTTAACACAGATATCTGAATTTATTATTCATAGAAATATAGTGACTCCCACAATCCTATATTAATTGAATGAGTGAAACCATCCCTATTGTTCATATTCTCACTATTAATATACTGATAATACTAGAAGCCCACTATAAAAGTAGTTCTCATTGCCTTAAATCCTTTGCGTGGTTAAGATGTAATGTAATATTTAAGGGCACATCAACAACTTGTTGAACTCTTAGTTTAGCTTTTTTTACAACAAAGGAAGACCCATCGTCCCCTGAGACGAAAACTTCTCAGCAGCCTCCTGTGCACCTGCTCCTGGGCTGGAATCTGTGCTGCGTGGCTCCTGAGCGCCTCCTCCAGCCCAGCCCTTGCCTTGCAAGGAGGTTCCTGTTGGGGCTCACAAAGCACTTTACCCCAGTTTCTGTAGCCCAGCATGAAGTGGCTGTGTCCTGGTTTAGAAAACCCCTTCAGTGACACCATATGCTGCTGACACCATCTCTAAAAATAATTGATTAGCCTTGCTAAAACTATTGGACTCTGCAGAGAGACCCAAATCAAGGATTCTATGACGCAGGAGGGAACTCCTCGGAAGCTCCAGATGCACTTACTTATTGGACCCACAAGAACAGAAAATGAAACACCGTATATTCTTACTCATAGGCGGGTGATGAACAATGAGAACACATGGACACAGGGAAGGGAGTACTACACACTGGGGTCTATTGGGGGGAATAGGGGAGCGACAGCGGGGGGGGATCTGGGGAGGGATAGCATGGGGAGAAATGCCAAATGTGGATGAAGGGGTGGAAGGCAGCAAAGCACACTGCCACGTGTGTACCTATGCAACTATCTTACATGTTCTGCACATGTACCCCAAAACCTAAAACGCAATACAAAATAAAAAATTAAAAAAAAATTATTGGACCCACAATAAATACAGAAACTTACAGGACATTTGGGAGTGCCTTGTTTCTTCATTGGGCTCTTGCATGTGAATGTTGCATGTGAATACCAGCAGGTGCAGATACTTTGGGATGAAATCTCACTCCATATCCACTGTTCTATTGACATATTTTCACTTCTTCCTTGCACCTAGCCTGTAGAAAGTGCCTCCTACCCTGACACTAGGCCCAGGTGTCTGAATTTTTTCCCTTAGAGATCTAAAGAAATCAGGAAACAAGTGGAGACTTGGGAAGAGCATACAAGTTGTTATTTTCACTTTCTCAGCTAGGAACTCAGCAAAGGCCCATGAAAAAAGAAGCTGAAGTCCATGAGGGAGTTTTCAAGATCTTGATCTTAAACATGGTGCTGTCAGAGGTTTCATTTTGCTCTACTTTCCTTGTCTTACTCTCTACCATTGTCTTTTAGTTTCCCTGTGTCCTCCTCAGATAGAGACTGTGCATTTCCACACTTCCATGTTCGATCCAGAGCCATCATCCTGGTTAGAATGGATTGTGCAGTGAGGGTGAGCATGGCCTGTTCTGACACTGGAAACCTAGAGACTCGATCAGCTTCCTCTTCTGGGCTGTGACCTTGGCTGGGCATCTCCAGGGGAAAAGCTCATTTTTGGTCACCTCTGCCTGTTGTGATTGCAGTGTTCCTGGACTATTTACTTTCATCTTACCCTATTGGTTAACTTTACTTATTTGTATAATAATGGAAGAATGAGAGAGAAATTAGGAATGGGATATTTGTGTTCCTTCATATAGGATAAGGTTCCGGAAAAGTCCTTCCCTGTAGAAGCTTTTGAAGAAGGATCCTGGTATGTTTCTCAGTAACCAATCATCTCCAATCTGACACATAGTAAATGCATTTGGATTGTATTTTTTAGAATCTAGAGGTTTCTGGATAGAAAGTCCAGAAAACATAGGACAAGACCGTCTGGAACTGTCATATTTACCGAGTCCACATCTGTCTCTCAGACATCTATAATGCTTACCATAGAGGTGCCCTCAGCAGCTTGTGGCTTCTGCAGCTTCTGTTCCAGTTAAGCAAGTGTCAATTGCCATTTTGGACATGTCCGTCTCTCCCAGTTTTTGAGTGGGTTTTTTTTTTTCAATTTCAATTACTTAATAGATTCCAAAAGTATTGAGATTCAGATTATGAAGAATTCTTTGGACATAAAAATGAGGGCAGTAAATTTTATACTCTACATCTTGGAGCATAAACCAAAAACACAATCAAAGATAGTCGAATTCTAATCTTACTACGTATAACTGACACCTGTTCTGACATAAATGAACAGGCAAGAAAATGGAGAAAGGATATGGCACCAGGTTTATGAAAAAGTCTCAACAATTTTAATTTTCTTTTGAGGAAGCTGAAATTGTTGAAGTGAAACAATGTGACTGGTCATGTCTCAGGTGATGTGCTCTGCAAAGTATCTCCAGTCCTGGGCTAGATACAGTAGGTGCATCTGGACACCCAAAACTGAAATAGGGACTCTTATTTTTTAAACATGAGACATTCCAATGAGAAAGCTGTTCTCAGGTGAGTTGCAGAGCAGGGAGTAAAAGATGGAGCTGTCCTTGGTTGCCCAGAGTTGCTGAAACTTGAAGACCAAGGCCACCTCTGAGGAGCAGAGATCCACCTATGAGAACACCACATCAGCTCTGTCTTCTGGAATCTTTGGTTGTGTGGAAAGGTAAGAAATACAGTTTATTCCTTTCTGCTAATGCAGTGTTTTTCAGAGAAAATGAAATTAAAAATTCAATAAATATTTTTTGCCATATTAGTGGAGAGAACATGTATACATGATGGCAATACAAGTGCTCACTCCATAGCTTGCAGAAGGAGCAGGTGCACAATTGAGAGAAGGAAGCGCCCTGCCCCAGGAAGCAGGTGCCCTAAGATCATCCCCTGAGAACTGCCCTTTAGATGCCGTGTGCCAGTGGAACCTGAATTCTGCCTGGGATGTTGTAAGTAGAGTGGAGAGCAGAGCACAGTTCCGTTCCTCCTCACTGTGAGACCTAGGGTGTGGCCTCTTCCTCTGAGCTTAATCTGAACAAGGTGTTAATATAGAATTGAAGCATCAAATTTAATTGTAACCTTTCCATTAGGAGCCAGTGCTGCTCCGTATTGTCATCGCTATTTCTGCCCCCACCCTTAGAAACCAGAACAGTACCTGTGTGTCCTCCTCATTTCAGGCCTCGGATGATGACTTTTTAGAGAACACACCTGCTTTGTTTCTGTCACAAACATGGTACTGGATACCGGAAAGTATGTGCACCTTGTTATAGATTCTATGTTAATTAGGTTGCAACAGACAAAATTAGAATTATAAATGACACTTAAAAATTTAGCTTAAAAATCTAAGCATAGTGTGGATGATGTTTTTTGGTTTCTCCTTGCTTAATATAGTATGAGTGGAGAGAGATAAAGAGTAGCTATTCAGCAACGTGTAATAAGGTATTTTATAAGTAAAAAAAGGTTCTCACATCTTCTGGAAAACTTACACACTTTTTAAAAAATGAAGGAATCATTCTCAGCAAATTGACACAAGAACAGAAAAGGAAACACCGTATATACTCACTCATAGGTGGGGGATGAACAATGAGAACACATGGACACAGGGAAGGGAGCACCACACACTGAAGTCTTTTGGGGGAAATAGGGGAAGGACAGCGGGGGGGGGAGCAGGGGAGGGATGGCATGGGGAGAAATGCCAAAATGCCAAATATGGGTGAGGGGGCAGAAGGCAGCAAAACACACTGCCACGTGTGTACCTATGCAACTATCTTGCATTTTCTGCACATGTACCCCAAAACCTAAAATGCAATAAAAATTTAAAAAATGAAGGAATTTTAAGGCATTTCTGTATTCTAGATACATGACTAATATAAACTTAGATTTAACTGTAAAAAGAGATACACGGAAAATGAAAATTCTATAGCAGATCATTTTGCCAAAGAGGCAGCTTTATACTAGTTGTCATTTTACCTAAATATTCAAAATATAAACTCTATAGACATTCAAATAAGAAATTATAACATTTCAATGTTAGATGAGTGGTTAAGAGAATGTTGAACTAACATTATTTTGATGAATCATACTTCAATAATAAAACTGTGTCTGATGGTTCACCTATTTAAGAGGCTGATAGGGTAAATAGTTTCGGCCTTCCCTACTTGGGAGTCCTGGCACAACCCAACATTCTCTAAACATGGTGGCCACACAAAACAGACAGAAGTTTGAATATTCTGACATAATTATGAAGTCTTGAGAGATCCACAGTTGCTGACTGGGGTGATTGTTGGGGTGGTCTCTATGAACCCAGTCTTTGAAGACTGGGGCCCTTTGTTTTGATGATCTTAGAGCTGTTTGTTATGATGAACAGATAGCAACAAAGACGGTCAAGGAAAATGAAGAAACAGGGAACATAGTCGAAGCAGAGGGACAACATAAAGGTGCAGAGACTGGCATGAATGAAAAAAAAGCGTGGATTTCCTGGCAGAACATTTGAAGCAAATACGAGAAGCATGTTTAATAAGTTGGTGCCATTGCTTTTGGTGTTTTAGTCATGAAGTACTTGTCCATGACTGTGTCCTGAAAGGTAAATGCCAAAATAAACAAATGGGGTCTAGTTAAGAGCTTCTTCACAGCAAAAGAAACTATCATTAGAGAGAACCGGCAACCAACAGAATGGGAAAACATTTTTGCAATCTACCCATCTGACAAAGGGCTAATATCCAGAATCTACAAAGAGCTTAAACAAATTTACAAGAAAAAAACAACCCCCCCCATCAAAGAGTGGGGAAAGTATATGAACCGACATTTCTCAAAATAAGACACTGATGCAACCAACAAACATATGACAAAATCTCATCATCACTGGTCATTAGAGAAATGCAAATCAAAACCACATTGAGATACTACCTCACGCCAGTTAGAATGGCGATCATTAAAAATTAGGAGACAACAGATGCTGGAGAGGAGGTAGAGAAATAGGAACACTTTTACACTGTTGGTGGGAGTGTAAATTAGTTCAATCATTGTGGAAGACAGTGTGGTGATTCCTCAAGGATCTAGCAATAGAAATAACATTTTACCCAGCAATCCCATTACTGGGTATATCTCCAAAGGATTGTAAATCATTCTATTATAAAGACACATGCATGCATATGTTTATTGTGGCACTGTTCACAATAGCAAAGACTTGGAACCAACACAAATCCCCACCAATGATAGACTGCATAAAGAAAATGTGGCACATATACATCACGGAATACTATGTAGCCATAAAAATGATGAGTTAATATCCTTTGCAGGGACATGGATGAACGTGGAAACCATCATTCTCAGCAAACTGGCACAAGAACAGAAAACCAAGCACCGTATGTTCTCACTCGCAAGTGGGTGTTGAAAAATGAGAACACGTGAACACAGGGCGGGAAACATCACACATCAGGGCCTGTCAGTGAATGGTGGGCTAGGGGAGGGATATCAGGGGGTAGGGGAATTGGGGTGGGATAGCATTAGGAGAAATACCTAATGTAGTTGACAGGGTGATGGATGCAGCAAACCACCAGGGCATATGTATACCTAAATAAAAAACCTGCACATTCTGCACATGTACCCCAGAACTTAAGTTACATAAAAAAGAAAGAAAGAAAAAAAATTAAGCTAGTGGCAGCATGCAAGAACAATGTGAAAATTTTAATAGAAATAAAAAAATTAAAAGAAGACTAAAGAAACATACGGTACACACTGCCACGTGTGTACCTATGCAACTATCTTGCATGTTCTGCACATGTACCCCAAAACCTGAAATGCAATAAAAATTAAAAAAAAGAAACATATTGGTGTTGAAGAATACAATGAGTCAGCCAAAAATTTTACTAGAGCATCCTGTGGGAAAGGCTCAGGCTTTCCTCCCACCTAGAGCAGGTAGCCCTGAAATTTCCCTAGACATTAATCACCATTTCCTCCTTTCCACCTTCTAGATTCTCCTCAGAGATGCCCCGGACTCCAGAGTTCAGGTTGTCACATGTTGTGTGACTTTGGGTGAAAACACCCTGAAACACTGAGTGGCTGTTGGCCTTGATCACTTGATCATCATCCACATTGTAGTTGATGAGATTGTTTACCTTATTTTGGAGGAAATAAGACAAACCCATAGACTCTACCTAGGGCAGAGTTACTTCTCTCTCTTTCCCTCGGTAGCTGTGAATGTAGCCCCAGATATAGTAGGAATCAATGAACCCTGCATCTCTCACAGCACTTTCTTGGGTAGCTGGTACAACAGTGTGAGGACCACAGCAGCAACATTATTTCATGAGACTAATTCTGTACCCACTGCAGACACATTTCTCCTTATGTACCGGAACTGTGGCAGCCTGTGATTAGGGAGAAGGAAAGAACCATCCTTGAAATTTTCATCATACATGTGGTAAGAGAAACTGATATTTCTGTTCACTGGTTTCCAGACCCAGGTGTTGTAGCTCCTGGCCACCGGGCACTGTGGTACTTTCTGTTTTGAGTTATTTAAGTATCCTGGAGAATAGTTTTATCCACACAATAAACCTTCATTAGAGATTAAATTTCCTACTACAAACAGTGGAATATAACAGCTGGCGAATGTCTCATATTAGATTATGGAGACTTAACCCTTTCGTTGTTCTACTGGGGTCTTTGTTTCTGGGCAAACGTGAAGGAGAAAGAACTGCTGGATCGCATACTCATGTTTCCGTGTTCAAATCTCCTGTCTCCTAACTATAGCTACATTCCCTCCTGTCAGAGGACATTATGCAGTGTCTCATTCTAGGGAATAAGATATTCAGTAACTTGGAAATTGGCACAAGTAACTTATCTATGACTAAGAAGAAAATACATATGAAGGTAAGATTTAATTCTTCTAAGTATAAATTACTACCTATCAGGTTTGAACCTTGACTAAACTTTTCAAATTGTCTTCATATGACTGGTGGGTATCCTGACAGGATGTAATTACTTTGTTAGACAAATGTGATATCTGCCACTATCAGCTCAGGCACTTGATGAGAGGTGCTGTGTCAGTCTGCTTGGAGGTATCTACTGGGATTCACTTGGGGTGGCTGGCAAAATATTAAGAGAAATACTAGGGAAAGATATAAGATATCTTTTGGAAGGCTGAAAGGTTTTTATTAACTTATGGTATGGGCTGAAGGCAACCAGTTCTTATGCTAGAGCTTTAGGTCATAGAGTGCAGATTAGGAATAATAAAAGCTTCCCCAGTTAATTCTGTTTACACCACATTCCTTTGTCCCTACTCGAATTCGTTTACTCATGTAAACTTTGTGCTGGGCAACCCTCTCACAGGTCAGTCAAACAGAAATTACCCATTAGTGGTGTTTCTTCTGGGCCCCAGAACTAAGACCTTTTATCATTCGTAAAACAACTTTTAATCATGTTATTTATCGACAAGCATGTTGACTTAGAACCTCAGTTATTAAATATATACTGAATAAATGTGAGAAGGACCAGTGAGTAGTGGTCTGTTAGCTGCAATCACCTTCTGAAAGTAGCAGACCACCATCCCTAGCCCACTCTAATCACTGTACTGGGTGTAAGAGTGTATTTTGTTCATCCATCACTGTCAGGGTCTGCAGGATGGACCTCCGCAGGTGGTGCTCAACGTCTCAGTGTCTGTGCTCAGTCTTTATTGTACATGTTATGGGAAAGCGCTAATATAAAGAGAGGATTCTATCACTTGTGTAGCGGGATCAATTAAACTGCAGAAGATCATCATGCTATGAGGATTCCATACCCTCCTATGCAGCAGAATAGATTTCCCTGGTTTTCATCTGCTGGCTTTCTTACATTAAATATTACTGCATTTACTTTTGCATACTTTTTTTATTCTAAGGTATTGACTGTTTATTTCATTAATGTAAGCAACTGTAAAATTAAAAATTAACTATCAATTATCTGTAAAAGGAAACATAAAATGGGCATGGCAAAGATGCCAAGAACAGATACCAGAAAATGAAACTAAGAAAGAAACACATTGTGTAAGTTTAGAGTAGTCAGTGGGCACTGAAGTCGTGAGGGGCTGGTGCTGACTTTTATACGAGGAAGATCAATTATATTTGACATCAAGAAGGCTGGTCACACCAGTGAGAAAAGTCTGTAGAGCGATCTGCACAGATCAGAAATTAGACAGTGATAAAGCCACAAACTTGCAACACCAGCAGACATTCAGTGTATTCAGCATTCAGCTCTGTTTCTTCAGGAAAATAGATGGGTTATATCTGCAGAGAAAATGGGACATGTAGTTTTTAAGCTAATTCTCCTGGGAAGTTGCTGATAAAATACTCAAGTGATGCTCTGACCCAGGATTGTGAAGAGGTCTTTGGCCCCCAGTGGTTGAACCCCACGGGATGCTCGACCCTGGTGGGTGCCTTTGTTACTGATTTGTCCACAAGAGATTTAGGCTGTTGTGTGCTGCATGCAGGTGAGTTTTTGAGCCTCAGATGAGGAAAACAACATGACCACACAGAAGATGAGAAAACTGAAGACCTCACTTCATCAACTGCATTCCACTGAAGAGAACTTTTTACACAGAGAGCCAGGAATGAGCTGGGAAGAGGAAGGGGCTGGGGAAGATCATCCATTGGAGGACACACCCAGCCGCTTGGACTCCCTGTGGAAGGAGGGTTTAAATATCCTCAGCTAATCAGAGGTATTTCAAGTATTTCCCAAGCTTTCAGAAAGACAGTTTTCATGGACAAATGTGCAAACTTTACTCAGTTGCATTTTTTCTTAATTAATTCTTCCTCTCTAGGCAGCAAGCACCACAGTAGGATGTTCTCAGAATTCTCCCTGATCCTTCTTGAGCTCCTGGTGCAGGTCCTGGAGGAAAAGCCTGCATGGGAAGGGAGCCCTCCTCACGTGCAGCCCTGAGGTTGTCAGGTCGCCTCACCCACCATCACCCTGCAGTCACTTGGTAAACATCTCTGAGCTAATCTTACTGCAAAGTGTGGTTTTGGGCAGTATATTCACCAGGTGAGAAAACCGTTAAGCTCTGTTTCTTTCCGCAGCCAAGTATCCCTATCTGGAGCACAGGCTGGTTCTGAGTGTGTGGTGCTGGGTAGTTAGTGGGAGGAGTTTGTGTGCGTCCTGTCATCTCCCAGAGTGCACCCGCCATGGGGGTGACACCCACAAGCAAGCAGATGGACTTGCTCAGCTGGAGGATGACAAACATTTTCATAACCTATGACCTCAGTGCTGCTCTTTCCCTGTAAGACCAAGTGTGATCATGCCTCTGGATAATGTGCAGTCAGCAAGGTTGACCAGTGCCCACCCTGTGAGGGCTCCTTCCAGGTGCCCGCCACTGTGTAAAGGGAAGCTTCTGTTCCTGCCTGTGTTTGCATGTGTTTGCACTTGCTGCATGAGCTGCCTTGTTCAGAGCCACCACCCAAGAGCGTCCAGTTTGTCTGACCCACCTCTAGGGCATTACACATGGAGTCTCTCATTGCCAGGGTCTCCGATTCTCATTCAAGGATGTCCATTATGCAATTCACCAGAACTTGCTGGTCTTTTAGAGACATGAACCTGCCTCTAGAAGCTTAAAAATCCTACTCTCTGGGAAGGGGCATTGTAAACCAAAAATAAGATAAGCTCCAAATCAATGTATATTTTGTGGATTTTGGAGGAAAAAGTTCAAGTTGTTTTAGCCCCACCCACTTTCCCTCTAACTAATATCACTGCTAGAATGCCACTGTAAAAAGCTGTGGTGCTCCGAGGTAACTTAGACTTGTTGCATTAGCAGATCAGCAGAAAAAGAGCCAGGTGTCCTCGCAGGTTCATCCACTGAAAGTTATTTGTGACTGGGGTAGGATGGTCATAGTGGAGAAGGCTCTGCCTGTGCAGGGCAGGGATTCATGGGAGTTCTCAAACCTTTTGTACAATTTTATTATAATCCTAAAACTGCTCTAAAGTGAATTTTATGATAAGGAGTGATAGAAACATTTGAAATAAATTTTAGCTTCTTTTTAAGAATCACACTTAGTCTTACCACATGATCAAATAAGCTTGCTGCAGATAATTGATTCATCTAATCTGGAAACATGTTCAAAGTATCACCTTCATGGTGTCTGCATCAACTGTACTGAGTGTGGCCTTTCCCACTCTGTGAATCTGGCTTATATAATGACTCTAGAATGGAATATTTCTCTTAAAATGAAAATGTGCACTTGTTTCCACTGTTATTTTCTCTCAAATATATAACCCAGTTTATAAACAGCCTTAAACCTGGTAGCTCCTGTCGTCTCCTTAGCTCAGCACAGCAGCCTCCTCCCTGGGTTTTCTGACACTCTCAGGATGTGGTTTTCACACTGTGTCTCTCGCACAGTAATACACGGCCGTGTCCTCAGGTCTCAGGCTGCTCAGCTCCATGTAGGCTGTGCTTGTGGACGTGTCCCTGGTCATGGTGACTCTGCCCTGGAACTTCTGTGCGTAGCCTGTGTCACCAGTGTTGGTGTTGATCCATCCCATCCACTCAAGCCCTTGTCCAGGGGCCTGTCGCACCCACTGCATACCATAGCTGGTGAAGGTGTATCCTGAAGCCTTGCAAGAGACCTTCACGAAGGCCCCAGGCTTCTTCACCTCAGCCCCAGACTGCACCAGCTGCACCTGGGACTGGGCACCTGTGGGGAGGACACAGGAGTGAATAAAATCCTCTTTGACTGAACCAGGATCCCATCCTCAGGTTTGGGACTAGGAAGCCCCTTACCTGTAGCTGCTGCCACCAAGAAGAGGATCCTCCAGGTCCAGTCCATGGTGATGAGCTGTGTCCACTGGGGCTTCTTTAGAGGAGGGATGTGGTTGTTGGGTGAGGCTTGCAGGGAACCAATGCATCTATATTTATCTCAGAAGACCTCAGATTGTTTGCATATTCATGAGGCACGGTATTTCACAGCTTAAAGCCTGCTCTAGGATGAGAAAGAAAACACAGATGCCACCTCAGCTATACAACAGTGGGATGCTGAGAGACCAAGCTCTAATCCTGTCTGAGGAAATGCATCCCCTGCCCCATGTCTAAGCTTTCTGTGGACAGCACTCTTCCCACTGAATAGCAAGTCCCACTCCAGGACGTGCTCCTCACTGTGAACCCACATTTTATTGGCGTAGAGATTACCTGGATTGTATCTGGGACCATCACTCTCTCTGACACTGAGCAGGAAACTTGACTCCATCCTGGTCCCATTAGGAACAGTCAGAACTCACTGGTAACAGTGAAAAGTGGCCAGTGGTTATCCACATGAGTGTCCAGCAGGGCCCATGGACAGTTCTGAGATCTGCTGGGCTCTCCCACGACAGGGTCCCCAGCACCTGCCTGAGAGTCCTGAGCTCCCAGGCCCTTCAGTGAAAATACTCTGGTTTACAGATTTGCCCTGTAATGTGTGATTAGTTCTCAATTTTCCCTCCCGTTGACAGTAGGAATCAGGGATTGAAATATAAATAGGAAATTGAATTTCTTGATAAACCCATAGGTTCCCAAATAATTACCAAGTAATTTTTGTTTTGAATAAGTTTAGGTTTTATTTCAAACTCCATTAAATGGAATAATTTGAAGTATTTACATACTTTTCATTCATACCCATAAATCGTCTTTACATATTGATTTCTAATCCTCTTGGTCTGTGCACCTGCCACACTCTGGAATCCACCAATGCCAAGTCACACAAACCATGTACGAAACATCACCTGGCTCTGAAATCTGAATATCTTATCCATTGGAATATAGTGTCTCCCACAGGTATGTACCTATTGAATTAATAAAACCATCCATTTCCTTCATATTCTTACTATTAAGATATTTATTATCCTATAATCTCACTTTAAAATACAGTTCTCATTGCTTTATTCAGTGATATAAGTGGTCCATATAAAATAGGATGTTTAAAGGCATATTGACAACTAGTTGAACAGTTAATTTAGAATGATTTTTTGAATAAGGAAGACTCAGAGCCTGAGAGAATATTTCTCATTACTTATCTTCCACAAATAAGTGAGAACATATAGTATGCTTTTTTTTTTTTTGTTCTTGCTTTAGTGTGCTAAGAGTAATGAACTCCAGTTTCATTACGTTTTTTCAAGGGACATAATTTAATCCTTCCTTAGCTGCATAGCAGTCCACGGTTATACGCACCACGTTTTTCTCTGTCTGTTCTGCCAGTGATGAGCATTTAGGTAATTCCACGTCTATGCTATTGTGAATAGGGTTGCAATGAACCTACATGTTTATATTCCTTTAGGTATGTGTCTAGTTGTGGAATTATTGGGTCAAATTAAACTCCTGTTTTAGGTTATTTGAGGGACCACCACACTGCTTTCCACAATGGTTGAACTAATTTATGTTCTCACCAGAAGTGTATAAATGTTTTCTTTCTTCCTGCAACCTTAGCAGCATCTGTGATTTTATTTTTTTAAGATTAGCCGGCGGGGCGCGGTGGCTCATGCCTGTAATCCCAGCCCTTTGGGAGGCAGGTGGATCATGAGGTCAAGAGATCGAGACCATCCTGGTCAACAAGGTGAAACCCCGTCTCTATTAAAAATAGAAAAAATTAGTTGGGCATGGTGGTGCGCGCCTGTAGTCCCAGCTACTTGGGAGGCTGAGGCAGGAGAATTGCCGGAACCCAGGAGGTGGAGGTTTCGATCACGCCATTGCACTCCAGCCTGGGTAACAAGAGCGAAACTCTGTCTCAAAACAGAAAAAAGATTAGCCATTCTGACTGATGTCAGATGGTACCTCACTGTGGTTTTGATATGTATTTCTCTAATGATAGTGATATTCAGCATTTTACTTCTTATTGGCCACATGTAGGTCTTTTTTTAAAGTGTCTTTTTATGTCTTTTGGCCACTTTTTTTTCTTGTATGTTTGTTTAAGTTCCATCTATGTTTTAAATATTAGACCTTTGTCAGATGTACAGGTTTCAAATATTTTATTCCCATTCCATTGGTTGCCTTTTAACTCTGCTGATAGTATCTTTTGCTATGCAGAAGCTCTTCCGTTTATTTACATTCATTTGTTAATTTTGATTTTGGTTAAATTGCTTCTAGCATTTTCATCATAGTCTTTGCAGTTCTTGTGTCCCAAATTGTATTTCCTAGGTTATTATCCAAAGTTTTTTACAGTTTTAGGTTTTACATTTACATCTTTACTCCACATATCATATTTTTCAATTGATGCTGAAAAAGCATCTGATGAAACTCAACATCCTTTCATGAAAAAAAATCTTTAAAAATGGGTATAGAAAGAACACATCTTAACGTAATAAAAGTTATATCAGAAAGACTTTCAGGGAGTACCATATTGAATGAGAATAACTGGGTCTTTTCTCTGAGATCCAGAACATGATGAATTTCCTACTTGAACCGCTCGTAAAGCATAAACCCTTCCGCTGCCACCGCAGGCGGCTCTACCCTGCAAGCACCACCTACTGGCCTGATGTTGAAACTGCACGACCTCATACAAAGTCACTACCATGAGTGCACAGCACGTGAAAATGATG
>CM052655.1:123831944-123845243 GCA_028533165.1 Leontopithecus rosalia
GTCTATTGGGGGAAATAGGGGAGGGACAGCGGGGGGGGAGCGGGGGAGGGATGGCATGGGGAGAAATGCCAAATATGGGTGAGGGGGCAGAAGGCAGCAAAACACACTGCCACGTGTGTACCTATGCAACTATCTTGCATGTTCTGCACATGTACCCCAAAACCTAAAATGCAATAAAAATTAAAAAAAAAAAAAGAAAATGATACTGGCTTCTCAACCCTTCTGTGATTCCAGCTCCACAAAGTCCACGGGGCGACTCACAGACCCAGTATGCTACTACCACAACTGAAATTTAAAAACAAAACACCACACTAAAGTTATTACTAACAAAAGAAATCATGCAGAATAAATGCGTCTCACCTGATCATTCAAAAGCCTGGTGCTTTTGCTTGCCAGGCTCAGTGGTTCATCTATGTTCAGCTTTGCTTTTTCCCTATCTCAGGGGCTGAGCAGAGAATTTAGGTCGCTGTGAATTTCATAGAACAGCCCATTCCCGAGGCAACGAAGAGCTTCTCCCTGTGCACAGATATCAGGCATATACATATCTGCTTCTACCAGTCAGTTCAAATCTGTAAGGACTACCTACTAACGTGAAGGGAGTACTTACAATCCAATACAAAATCTGCTGAAACGAACGCATTTCAAATTAGAAATGGTTCCTGAGGCCTCAACTATCTAGGGGTGTAGGAGGCAGTGAGCCTGCTCACAGGCCCAGTACATTGTCACTACAACCATCATTTCAGAAAGTCACTAAGTAATGGCTGTCTATAGACAAGAAACTCTGTGAGTCTTTGCCATTGAGTAGTACCAACTCAAAAGACCCACACAATATAAATTATATTTACATTCTAAAGGGAATATAATTTTCATTAAAATCAAAATGAATTCAAAAATAATAAGAAAAGATAGTTTAGCCAATGAAAATCAAACAGATAAGCAATGATTGAAGTATGAAAAAACAGTTACAAGACCCCGGACATAACCTTAACTCTCTAGCAATAGTATCTAAACCACGTGATATATTTGAAATGTCAGATAAACAATTCAAAATGTTGATTTTAAGAAGCTCAATTAAATTCAAAAGAAGGTTGAGAAGCAACACAAATCAGAAAAACTCAAGATTTAAGTAAGACTTTGATTTTTAAAAAATGATCTTCAGGTAATAAAGACTTCATTGAATTAATTACAAAATACAGTTTAAAGCTTTACCAGGGGACTATACTAAAAAGAAGAAGGAACGTACAATGTAAGACAGATATTTCCAATTAACTCAGTCACATAAAGATAAAAAGGAACAAAATTATTGGGAGGTACTGGATAATGTGAAACAATTGAGCCAATGAATCATGGATATTCCTAAGGGATGAATCTAGATGGATTAAAGATTTAAACATGAGATCTAACAGCATAAAAACTCTAGAAGAAAACCTAGGTAATACCATCCAGGACATTGGCATGGGCAAGGACTTCATGACTAAAACACCAAAAGCAATGGCAACATAAGCCAGAATATACAGGTGGTATCTAATTAAACTTCTGCACAGCAAAAGAAACTATCAGTTGAGTGAACCAGCAACCAACAGAATGGGAAACAATTTTTGCAATCTACTCATCAGACAAAGCGCTAATATTTAGAATCTACAGAGAACTTAAACAAATTTACAAGAAAAAAAACAAATAACGCCATCAAAAAGTGGGCAAGGTATATGAACAGGCAGTCTTCAAAGGAATACGTTTATGCAGCCAACAAACATATGAAAAAATTCTCATCATCACTGATCATTAGAGAAACGCAAATCAAAACCACATTAAGATACCACCTCATGCCAGTTAGAATGGCAATCAGTAAAAAGATCAGGAGAAAACAGATGCTGGAGAGGATGCGGAGAAATAGGAATGCTTTTACACTATTGGTGGGAGTGTAAATTAATTCAACCATTGTGGAGACACTGTGGTGATTCCTCAAGGATATACAAATAGAAATGCCATTTGACTCAGCAATCCCATTACTGGGTATATACCCAAAGGATTATAAATCATTCTGTTATAAAGACACATGCACACATATGTTAATTGCGGCACAGTTTACAATGGCAAAGACTTGGAATCAACCCAAATGCCCATCAGAGATAGAATGGATAAAGAAAATGTGGCACATATACACCGTGGAATACTACGCAGCCGCAAAAGATGAGTTCATGCCCTTTGCAGGGACATGGATGAAACTGGAAACCATCATTCTCATCAAACTGACACAACAACAGAGAAGCAAACACTTCATATTATGACTCATAAATGAGTGTTGAACAACGAGAACACATGAATACAGGGAGGGGAACATCACACACAGGGGCCTGCTGGGGAGTAGGGGGCTAGGGAAGGGATAGCATTGGGAAAAATACCTAATGCAGATGATGGGGTGATGGATGCAGCAAACCACCATGGCTTGTGTATACCTGTGTAACAAACCTACACGCTCTGCACATGTGCCCTAGAACTTAAAGTACATGTATATAACAAAAAGAGAACGTCCCCCTGCCCTTGTTCCCGGGACCCGTCACATCATCAGGGGTGCCCGAGCGCCCCCTGGTGGCCCCGCCCCGTCCCTGCTGGAGGTTTGTGTCTGGGCTCACAGTGACCTCCCTTAACTGTGTGTCTTGCACAGTAATACACGGCCGTGTCCTCGGTTTTCAGGCTGTTCATTTGCAGCTACAGCGCGTTATTTGAATCATCTCTTGAGATGGTGAATCTGCCTTTCACAGATGCAGTGTATTCTGTCGTGTGACTTTCAGCTTTATTTCTAGTATGTGCAACCCACTCCAGCCCCTTCCCTGGAGCCTGGTGGAACCAGCCCACGTGCTGGCCACTGAAGGTGAATCCAGAAACTGGTAGGAGAGTCTCAGGGACCCACCAGCTTGTTTCAAGCCTCCCCAGACTCCACCAGCTGAATCTCACACTGGATACTTGCAAACACAGAGACACCCTGGTCAGAAAGGGCCATGCATATCCACTGTCTCTCTCACTTGTCCACTCACCCTCAATATCGCTAGTTCTCCATGAATCGCCCTTTAAAATAGCAACAAAGAATACCCACCTCAGCCCAAACTCCATGGTGAGTCCTCTGAGTTCAGGGCTGACCATCGAATGAAAACATCTGGGAATTCTGGGGTGGGCCCCTCTCCCGGAGCTACAAAATCAGGGCTGGGCTGGTTTTTATCAGCAGAGGGAGGGCCCTACTTGCATGTCTCCTGCTGTATAGCAAGCTCTGGAGTGGGACAGGCGAGGAGAGGCAGGGCCCAGAGCAGATGAGAGTGTCCTGGAAAACATTGGAGGTAATCCTGTCTCTCAGGAAAGTATAACTTCAGATTATGCCATTGTGCCTTTATAATCCTTTAGCAGTTATCACCTTATTTAACTTTTACATATTTACAGAATATGTTTAATTTGACTGTCAGTGTTACATTTTTAGAGGAGATAAATTACACACAGCACAGAGCAGTTGTGCCATGTGTCTAATATCCCACATCTGGACAAAGTTAGCCACTGTGTGGCCTGTGTCTGTAAACACTAGAGGAGACTGCTCCCCTGAGACAGCCCCAGGGCGGTGTGGGACATGCCCAGTGAGGTTTTCAGGGTGACCCACCTGTCACAACAACTTTATGTAATTTTGATTTCTCTTGCATTTACCTAAAATATATAAAGAATCGGCGTTAACATGTGTGTATTTTTAGGAGTCTGTGATGATTCAAGGGTCAGTATTCATCACTTTCTTGCTTCTTCTCATCCAATGTATCCACTTTTGCTTGCTGCTTTATTCAAGAAATCAATTAATAATGAATTCAAATTGATAGTGTTCAATTTAGAAAATGTTGATATATGCACGCAGTCATTAAATCTCTGTTAAGTCTTAAAAGGCTTATTTGACTATTACTTTGCCTGAAATTAACATAGCTACTCAATCTTTCCTTTGGTTTATATTTTTATGGTGTATGTTTTCCCATCTTATGATTTCTATTTGTGAATATGTAGAGTAACTTTCTTGTACATAGATTATAGTTGGGTCTTGGTTTTATTAATTAACTATAATAAGTTCTATTTTAAGTGGTATGTTTCTGTTAATTTTTGTTAAAATTAGCATTTCATGATGATTATATCTTTATAACTTATTGAATTCAATTTTTATAAATATTTTATTGGTTACCATAAGATTTACAATAAGAATTGCATGTAGTTAGATTCTAATTCAAATACTGTGAACCGTTCATGTGTAGTATAGAGATACTGTAACTGTGAGCTCTGAATTTTTCCCTTTTATGACTTTTTCTTGTTTGTTCTCAGTTTACACTGATTTACATCAGAGAATGAAGTAAACATTCATAAATCATTAGTGAAATTAATAGATGATTAATTTAAAAAAATGGAAAGAATTACGCCTCTCCTGACATGAGAATCCCAAATATGTTAAGCTGATAGTCCTTCCATGAAGGAGGTGAAGTTTAAATACTCACGAGTTGATTGTGATCTGAAATTAGAGACGTGGAAAATAACGCTCAGTGTTAGTGGATTTTATTATGAGTTTTCAGACATAATGCAAAAGCATAATCAATGAAATAATAAAATTTTACATGTTACTTTATCCAAATTTACACACACACACACACACACACAGAGGTAAATATAAATTTTTCTGCAGTACACACTGAGAAGTGAGTTAAAAGACAACCACAGACTCGAAGAGTATACTTGTAAATCAGATATTTGGTAAATGGCATTTTTAAAAATTTGGTAAATAATTTTATATCAGTATGAAAGCAAACATAAAACTGATTAAAAAATAAAAATGGGTCCAAGATCAAAACAGATACTTTATCAAAATCTACATAAAACTGTAAATATGAATATTTAATTCTGGATATGCACATTTGAACAATAATTGCACATCATATTAACCTGTTACACTGGTTAAAATAGACAAGGGGGCTGGGGAGGGAGAGCATTAGAAGAAAAACCTAATGTAGATGAGGGTTGATGGATGCAGCAAACCATCATGGCACATGAATGCCTATGTAACAAAGCTACACATTCTGCACAGGTACCGCAGAGCTTAAAGTATAATAAAATAAAATAAAAATACACAATACCCATGATGTCAAATGGCAATGAGAATGTGGAAGAAGAAGAACTAACGTGCAGTGCTGGGGAATCCAAATCGTACCCTCAGAAAAGTTTGGTACTTTTCTTAATGAAGAATAAAGTAGCATTGAAAGTAGTGGCTTTCTTCCAAAACATTTACAAGACTCATTCAAAAACTGATGTTAACACAGATAATTTCAGAGAAAATCTGACATCTGTTCTATTAATTTGGCTTATTTCCCACTCCCTAAATTTTCCTTACAGAACAAATGCTGCAAGTATAATTTCCCAAATAATTAGTGTCTTTAGATTATTTCAGGGACCTTCACTGTCCATGACTCTGAGTACCTGCCTTGGCCCCATCCTGGACCCATCAGGCGCCAGCACAGCTCACTGGTGACTCTGACAGAGTGACTGCTGGATGTCCCACGTGAGTGCCCAGCAGGTTCACAGACAGCTCTGAGATCTTCGGGGAGATGCTGAGACTGTGTCCCCAGCACAAGCCTGGGTGTCCTGAGAACCAGCTCTTCAGTAGAAACACTCTTGGTTTACAGGTTTGGCCTGTGATGTTTGTTTGGGGCTTACTTTCTCATCAGAATGGCAATAGGAATCATGGGTTTGAATGGTAATTCAGAGCCCTTCACGACCTACAAGCTCACAAAATAATTGCTAGGAAATTTGTGTTTTGAATATGTTTGGGTTTTACTTCCAGCTCCATTTAATAACATTTATAAAGTATTTATGCATTTTCAGTTGATAAGCATAGATCCTCAGCTTCACACAGATTTCTTGTCCTCTGGGTCTGTGCATTTGCAATACTCAAGAGTTCGTCACTGCCCTTCAACTCACACGCAATGTGGGCAGCATTACTTATCTCTCACATCTTAATTTCCTATTCATAGGAATGTAGTGTATCCCATAATTCTGTATACTTGGCATTAGTAAAACCATCCCTATCATTCATATTATTACTATTATTTGTAATCTCAAGGAACTCAATCTTAAATATAGTTCTCACATGCGAACTTGGTGAACACTTACTTTACATTTTTTTTTCTGACAAAGGAAGACCCAGATCTTTAAAGGAAACTTCCTTCCCAGCTGCCAGTACCCCTGCTCCGGGCTCGAGCCTGTGCTGGGTGGCTCCCAGGCGGCCCCTCCCCGTCAAAGCTTGCTTTGTAAGGAGGTTGCTGTAGGGATTGTAGAGTGTCCTCTCCCAGCATCTCTAGCCCAGGGTGAAGTGGCTGTGTCCTGGTTTAGAAAGCTCCTTCAGCGACACCATGTGCTATGCAGGGGAAATCTTTCTTTCCTCACATAGTATAAGGTTCTGGAAAATCTTATTCCCTATAGGATTGTTTGTTTTTAAGTAGGCTCTTGGTACATTTCTCAGTAATGAATCCTCCCCAATTCAGACCTGTAAGAAATGTGTTTGGATTGTATCTTTGAGAATCTGGAAACTTTTGGAGGGAAAGTTCAGACAATGATGGAGTGTAGGTCCCCAGGAATCTCTCCCTGGTCCACATCTGCCTTTTGGGCTTTCACGGCGTTTACTATGTATGTTTTCCCACTAGCTCGTGCTGTCTGCAGCTTCTGTTCCAGTTCAGCTGATGTCAGCACTGATTCTGGACATGCCTGTATCTTCAGCATTTGGACTGGGTAATTTCCCTCGAAATTTCTGTTCTTTGATAGATTTCAAAAATGGTTTATTTTCAAATTGTGCAGATTTTTAAAATATAAGACAGAGTCGATGACTTTCATAATCTTTACATTAAAGGTGATGTCATGTGTGTATCATAAATGCTAAACATCTTATGTGTTTATATAAAGGTTATGTATCAGATGATGTCAGATATTTGAGTGTCCCCAGTCCTGGGCTGGATACTGTCGGGGAACCTGGGCCTTCACACCTGCAAAAGGAACTCTTATTCCTTAAACACAAGACACTCTAATGAGAAAGCTGGCATCAGGTGAGCTGTAAAGCAGTGTGGTGGAGACGGAGGTGTCCCTGAATTCTGGAATTGCTGAAACTTGAATATCAAGGTCACCTCTGAAAGGTGGCTGCCTATCTGTGAGGACATCAATCACCTCTGCCTTCAGGAATCTTTGGGTGTGTGGAAAGGATTAGAGTGTAATATATTTTCTTCTGCTCATCCGATGTACTTAAGAGAAAACTAAAATGAAAATTCAATAAGCATGTTCAATATACATGTTAAGGGAGAGAACATGTATAATTCATGGCACTAGAAATGCACACTTAATAGCTTGCAGAAGGAGCAAGTGCACGGTTGACAGGAGGATGCTCCCTGCCCAGGACTCAGGTCCCTAGAACCCTCCCCTGAGAACTGCTCTCCAGATGCCATGCGTCAGTGGAAGCTGAGCTGGTGCCTGGGATCTTGTGTGCGGTGTGGAGAGCAGGGAACAGCTCCATTCCTCCTCACTCTGGGACCGATGATGTGGACCTTCCTCTGAGCTTTATTCTAGTAAGGGGTAAATGTGAAACAGGAGAAGTAGTTTTACCTGTCAGCTTTTGAGGAGGGCTAGTGTTGTTCAGAATCATTCATTATTACTGTCATTGTCTCTACCCTTCTAACCCAGAAAAACACCTGTGTGACCCTCAACTCAGAGCTCAGATGGCCCCTTTGCAGGGGTACACCTGCTTTGTTTCTGTCACCATGTTACTGGATACTGGAGAATATGTGTAATTTGCTGCCAAATTCATCTTAATTATGTTACATTAGTTCAAATTGGGATTAGTATATGATACCTTTTGGAATTTAGCTGAAGATATTTCCTCTTTTTTTTTTAAAATAGAGTTTCACTCGTGTTTCCCAGGCTGGAGTTCCATGGCACAATCTTGGCTCACTGCAACCTCCGCCACCCAGGTTCAAGCAATTATCCTGCCTCAGCCTCCCAGTGGCTGGGATTACAGGCATGAGCCACCACACCTGGCTAATTTTGTATTTTTAGTAGAATGGGGTTTCACCGTGTTCGTCAGGCTGGTCTCGAACTCCTGACCTCAGGTGATCCACACACCTTGGCTTCTCAAAGTGCTGGGATTATAGGCGTGAGCCACTGTGTCCAGCAGCTGAAGATATTTCTCAGCAAAATGTTGGTGGTTTGTCCTGACATCTCCTTGATTATTATAGTACAATATGAGAGGAGAAAAAACTGAGGAGAAAACTATTAAACAATATGGAACCCAGTATTTTATAAACAAAGGAGGTGTTCCCTTCTTTTGGAAACACTATCAAAATGAAAAATTTAAGAATATAAAAATATATAACATGGAAAATAATATTCTGCAGCAGATCATTTTCTCTAATAGGTAGCTTAAAACTAATTTATATTTGTACCTAAATATTCAAAAGATAAACTTCAGAGAGAACCAAAGAAGGAATTATAACATTTCAATATTTAATAACTGGTTGAGAGAAGCTTGAACTAACAGTATTTTGATGTATAGCACCTCAATCATAAAACTATGTCCAACTGTTGAAACTTTCCAAGGTGCTGCCTGAGGAAATAATTTCTCTCTCTCCTACTTCAAGGTGCTGCCACAACCCGACACCCTCTAAAGCCTGGGGTCTACTATAGACAAGATAGATGTTATAATTAGCATGAAGTTTTTAAAGACCTCACTCCCTGACTGGGCCGGTTGGTGAATATGTCCTCTATGAGCCGATGCTCTGAACAGTAGGCACGGCCTCTGCTCATAATAATGAACAGATAAGAACAGAGTAAAGAAAATGAAGAAACAGGGACACTAGGCACGGCCTCTGCTCGTAATGATGAACAGATAAAGACAGAGTAAAGAAAAATGAGGAAACAGGGATACTAGGCACAGCCTCTGCTTGTAATGATGAACAGATAAAAACAGAATAAAGAAAATGAGGAAACAGGGACACTAGGCACGGCCTCTGCTCGTAATAATGAACAGATAAAAACAGAATAAAGAAAATGAAGACACAGGGATACATGATCTAAACAAAGGAACAACCCAAAGTTCCAGAAACTGACACAATAAAGAGAAACTTGAATTACTAGGCTATGTTAAATGAGTTAATAGAAGAATAAAGGCAATATAATTTTAATAAAACAAAAATCTTAATTCTGAAGAATACAATATCCAAACCAAAAAAAGTAGCAAACAAACAAACAAAAAAAAAAAAACCAACAGAGAATTTTACAGTACACCAGACCAAGTAAAAGAAAGAATCAGTATACTCAAAGAAAAACCATTTGAAATAATTCAGAGAAAAAGAGAAATATATAAATGAAAGAGAATGAAGAAGCCAAAAAAACTTATGGATGAGGAATCACACTAAAAACTAAATTATGCACTTAAGGAGTTTTACATATATGAGACAGAAGGGTAATTGGTGGGGGGAGAGAGAGAGGAGAGCGAGCGAGAGAGAGATCCAGAACTCTGTGGAAGCAACTATTTATCAACATTTAAGAAACTATAAATTTTAAATAAGATAAACCCAATGAAAAAAGAAGTTTCAGAAAACATTAAAGAAGAGAGCAGATTTCTTAGCAGAATGCTTTCAGTTCAGAATGTAGAGGGACTGTCCTCGTTGATGTGCGGCTTAGTCACAGGGCTCTTTTGAGCAATGAGTCCTTAGGCAATTTCATCACTGTGCAAGCACCATAGTCTGAAATCACACAGCTGTTCATGGAACACCGCACTACACAGTAGGTGATGGGGTCAGCACAGTGCTGCCAGGAACTCACCTGCACAGCATGTTACTGCACTGAACACAGTAGGTGATGGGGTCAGCACAGTGCTGCCAGGAACTCACC
This sequence comes from Leontopithecus rosalia, assembly GCA_028533165.1. NCBI lineage: Eukaryota > Metazoa > Chordata > Mammalia > Primates > Cebidae > Leontopithecus > Leontopithecus rosalia. Next base: position 123,841,881 of record CM052655.1, read on the forward strand.
TGCACAGCATGTTACTGCACTGAACACAGTAGGTGATGGGGTCAGCACAGTGCTGCCGGGAACTCAGCTATACAGCATGTTACTGCACTGAACACAGTAGGTGATGGGGTCAGCACAGTGCTGCCGGGAACTCACCTACACTGCATGTTACTGCACTGAACACAGTAAGTGAAGAAGGTCAGCACAGTGCTGCGGGAACTCACCTGCACAGCATGTTACTGCACTGAACACAGTAGGTGATGGGATCAGCACAGTGCTGCGGGAACTCACCTGCACAGCATGTTACTGCACTGAACACAGTAAGTGAAGAAGGTCAGCACAGTGCTGTCGGGAACTCACCTATACAGCATGTTACTGCACTGAACACAGTAAGTGATGGGGTCAGCACAGTGCTGCCAGGAACTCACCTGCACAGCATGTTACTGCACTGAACACAGTAGGTGATGGGGTCAGCACAGTGCTGCGGGAACTCACCTGCACAGCATGTTTCTGCACTGAACACAGTAGGAAACTGAAGCTCCGTGGTAAGAATCTCAGTACTCACATCTAAGCTTGGGAAAAGTTGAGTGAAAATGTGCTATTACAATTTCATGGGGCCGCCGATACTTACATTGCCTATTGCAGGGTCTCAATGCAAAAGTGCCGTTCATCATCTCCCCACGCACAGCTCTCGGACCCTAAATTACCTCCAAGACCCAGTATTGTTTTCTGTCCCTTTGTTGAGAATATTGTTTTATTAAATTAAATGGGGCAAATCTCAGCCCTGCTGCATGGCTGCCTGCATGTAATCTCGGTTCTGTCAGGAGAGCGTGGCAGGAGTGAGACTGGTCTTTCTGGCTGCCTGGGAGCTGGCTGAGGCCTGTCACTGCAGGGAGCCATTATCTCCCACGCATGGAGCTCCAGTGGCCCGAGTACACCAGCCCAACCCCCACAGTGGCTGCAGCCAGGCCCATCCAAGGAGACTGAGCCAGACCCACCTAACCCTGCCTCCACCCGAGGGCTGTTTTACTCACCCTCGTAGACAAAGACAAAGGACTTGAGTTCTTCGGCACTCCATGGCCCTGTCCACCTCCTGGGTAACCCAGCTACTCATCCTGGCATGTCCAGGGCAAGATTGTATCCTCTTTCTACTACTGCCATTGGCACGTCTTGAAAGTGTCACCCCCCTGGCTGGAGGTCATCCAAATCAAGCCATTACAGCAACTTTCCACAGAACAGCTCTGCTCCAAAGGAGAACACAACAGCCAGTTCCACCAGCTGGTGAACCCTGGCTAACCAGGGGTCTTGGGTCCGTTCAAGTGAAAACTTCTTTTCTACCATACCCAGCACACTAAACAAAACTGTAATCAAGAGCCCCAAAACACACCACTTGACTCCCCTGCCGCCTCCACAGGAGCAGATGCTGGTATCCATGACTGGGAGGCCCAAAGATGGACCACGTCACAAGACTGCAGAGGCTTCCCAGCCCCAGCCTGGAGCCTAGAAGCCCCGTGGGATGGGTAGACACGGAAGGGCGGCAACCAACACTGTGGTCTGGAGTTCAGAAAGCCCCATGTCTAGGGGAAGGCGGCGAGCACCACATCAGGGGAGAACCCTGTGGGGCAAAAGCTCTAAACAGCAGCCTTGAGTTCTAGATCTTTCCACTGAAACAGTATACCTATTTCCAAACTGCAGTAATGAAGATACTGTTTTACAGTTATTTTGTTAACTATAATAGGATGGATACAATATGCTATGATCATAACCATTTCCTTGTCCAATAGTGTGCATGTGTATATTTTATCATTTGTGTGCTGATTTCTGCTGTGAGCAGCAGCTACCACACAGTTCCCTCCTGTCTCCCTGCAGGGAGGTTTGTGTCTGGGCTCATGCAGATGTCCCCTGTGTCCATCACAGTGATACATGTCCTTGTCCTCGGCTCTCAGGTTGGTCATTTTGAGGGAGACTGTGCTGATAAGGGTGTCCCTGAGGACTCTGATTCTTCTTTGCATTGGTGAAGGTTTCCACTAATAAATCCTGCTGGAATCACTCACTGCTGCCTCCCACACCAAACCCTGCCCTGAAGCCTGCTGGGCTGAGCTCATGCCACAGTCAGTGAAGGCAGATCCAGAGGCTTTGTAAAGAAGGCTCAGAGAATTCATGGGCTGTAACATTTCTATCCAGATTCCACCAGTGAACTTTACACAAGACACTGAGAAACACAGAGGGAAGAGATGAGAAGCAGTCACAGCTGGACTTGGTCCACAGGGACCCTCCTTCTGAGAGTGACAAAAGGAGAAACCCGGATGAGCACAGACCTCAAGGTGTGGACACTGGGGAAGGGCACAGACCTCAGGTGTCTTCCCACAGGACCTGCATGGACAGGGAATTAGCTGGATGTTATGCGCATGGGGGGGGGCACATTTACACCTGCTTCTCCCTGTGGACAAGGGTGCACTGCTCAACAGGGCTCTTCCCTCTTCTGCCTCTGGCTTCTTCTTGGGAGGGCAGCGTCAAAGAATCACTGGAACTGGATGCTCAGGGACCATCTACCAGGTTTAATCACTCTCTTATTTTTCTCTAATGTGAATCCATTTGGGTATTTTAATGGAATCAGCATTCAAGAACAAATATGTCCAGGAAATACACAAAAAGGAGCCTGACCTGAGGAAAATGCACATCTGCCTGTGATCTGTGACCTTAGAGCCTGGCCCAACGAAAATGCACATCTACCTGTGATCTGTGAACCTAGAGCTGGAATCACCTCTTAACAATAAGGCAATGTGTTCACATAGAAGGAGAGAAAATGCAGGCTACACATTCTCAGGGCTGGAGTTCATAATTTCCTGGGCATCGAGCTCAGGTTTCCACTCTGTCCCTCCACACCCCAGGGACAGGTCACCTCAGTGTGCCCCTGCATACTCCCTGTGCAGGGTATAAAGTGGGTGAAGGCTCGCCGTGTCTAGGAAAGCATCTGGAGACCCCTGCTAACAGTGTTGCTACCTGCTCTTGATTCTCCTGCCTCTGTCTCATCTCCTGCAGGGGCCAGTGGTTCCAGAGGAACCTCGTGACTTCCTGGGACAGTTCTCCTGGAGAAGTTCTCATATAACAAGCAAACGTTGCTGCGATCTTCTCTGAGGATACACTCAGATACTCGGCACAACTTTGACTTCAAACACTGTCAAATGTGTCATAGGATAAGGAACTGCAGACTTACATGTCTGGTGAGGATAGAGATCCTAAAGAAATTGCAACAGCCAGATATCATCGTAATTATGATTATGTAATTATTATAATTATTACTTTTCAGTGCAGTATATAATAGTGGATAATTAGTGGGAGGAGGTTTGTGTGCAACATGTCACCTTCCAGGGCCCATCATGG
>CM052655.1:123845743-123861988 GCA_028533165.1 Leontopithecus rosalia
AAAAAAATAATAAAAAAAGAAATTCTCAACAAACTTGCTTATAAGAAACATATCTCAAAATAATAAAGTACAGATATGCAAAACGCACAGCTTGCATTGTACCAAAGCTTGAAAAACTGAAAGCCTTTCCTCTAAGATGTGGAACAAGAAAAAATGTTCTTCACCAGCACTGCTACATAGTACTGTAATTCTAGCCAATGCAATTACACAAGATTAAAACACATAAATTGCCTGAAATTTGGAATAGAGGAAATCAAGTTCTCTATTTGCAGACAATACAATATTATATATGAAAAAAACCTGAAGACTCCTTTATAAATTATTATAATTGATAAAAAAATTCTGTAAAGTTGCAGATTACAACATCTACAATTATTGGTGATACTGCTAAATGCCAACAGCAAAAAATTAATAAGGCATTTATTTTATAATAGCCAAAAAATATACCTAGGAATGAACATTACCAAACAAGTGAAAGATTTCTAAAAACCAGAAATGATAATGATTGATAATAAGACATAATGTGAACACACACAAATTGAAAATATGTTAGAAATGTTTCATGTTCATGGCTTGGAAGAATTAACAGTTTTAAAGTGTCTATACTGCCCAATGTTATTTACAAAATAGGTAAATTTTCTATCAGAATACTAATGGCCTCCTTCACAAAAATAGAAAAAGCAACCCTAAAATTTATGGGGAGACACAAAAGATCCATAATAGTCAAAGCCATCCTGACCAAATAAAAGAAAATAGTTTTATACTATATAACCTCAAATTCTGGTACATGGTGGCTCACGCCTGTAATCCCAACACTTTGGGAGGCCGAGGAGGGTGGATCACGAGGTCAAGACATTGAGACCATCCTGGTCAACATGGTGAAACCCCGTCTCTACTAAAGAAACAAAAATTAGCTGGGCATGGTGGCGCGTGCCTGTAGTCTCAGCTACTCGCGAGGCTGAGGCAGGAGAATTGTTTGAACCCAGGAGGCGGACGTTGTGGTCAGCCGAGATCGTGCCATTGCACTCCAGCCTGGGTAACAAGAGCGAAACTCCGTCTCAAAAAAAAAAAAAATTCTGGTCAAAATATACAATAACCAAAGCAGTATGGTAGTCACAAAACAACAACAACAAACAATACAAAACAAAACAAACAAACACACACACACAAAACAAACCAAACACACACACACAAACCAAACACACACACACAAAGCCAAACACACATACACATGCACACACACAGACATGCACGCGTGCACACACACACACAGACAATTGGAACATAACTGAAAACCCAGAAATTAATGCAGACATTAAAAACTAACTTATCTTCAACAAAGTTCCAAGAACATACATTGATAAAGGGGCATGCTCATCAATAAATGATTCTGGAAATGGTGGAAATGCTTTTGCAGAAGAATGAAAGTGGACTGCTATATTTTACCATATACAGATGTCAAATTAATATAGATCAAATAATTCAGCAGAAAACCCAAAACTATGAAACAACTAGAAGAAAACCTTCATGAAACACTAAAGTACATTGGTCAATGAACTCTCTGATCTCTCTTCCCATAAAGGTAGGAGTCACATCATGACATATCCTTCCCTATAACCTCAACTAGAAATAATTGCCTTCCAAAGACATGTTCAAATATCATCTCCCTGAAGATAAAGGATTTATAATATGAATTGGGGAAACACAACTCAGTTCATAATATTCTGTACATATTTATCTCGGGAATTCATGCCAGTTATACATTCACAGTTTATTTATTCCATTCTAACAGTCTCATTGTTCTTAATTCATCCAGGCATCAATTTTAAATTCAATATTTAATTCATATTTTAAACTTTCAGCTGAATCAGACGTAGGTGAGATTTGAGGTACAATTATTTTTTAAATAAATTTCTCTTCCAATTTGAAGCTTTAAAAGCAAAATAAAATAAAAGATATTTTATTTTGCCTGTGATAACATGCTATTACAGAATGAGTGACTTAAGCAAAACACAAATGTTGCTTGCAGGTCTGACGACTGGGAAGCCCAAGACAGATGATCAGGTGTCTGGTCAGGGCTTCCTTCCTGGTTTGCAGATGGTTGTATTTTTATTGTATTATCTAATGATGGAGAAGCAAAATGGAAAATCTTTCTCATATATTGTTATTAGAGCACAAATCCCATTTATGACGGCTTCAGTATTTTCAAGTGACACATACTCTCAATATCATCACATTGGGGATTAGGATTATACAATATTAATTTTGGGCTTATATTCTCATTCAGTTCAGATCACCAGAAACGTTGTGTAATTTCAAAATTTAATGGTGAATTGGACATAGAATAGACATTTTCATTGCCAAATGAAAAAATAGGGACAAAACAACATGGGTGGTATATCTGCAGCAAATATAATGCACAGGAAAACAAGTTGCCATGGGCTTTAAGGCTCCAGTGTAATCTTACTTGGCTAAATCTGTGTCATCCTGAGCTTACTGGGGCAGCGAAATCACCTCCAAGGCTTCAGGCAGAGGCACCGCTCCTGAGGCACTGCTAGGCCAAGGTCACGTCTCAAAGCCTCATGCAGCCCTCACAGAGGGCTTGCTGGGTGTTCCCAAGTCCAAGCATCTGTTGGGTGGTTTTTTTCTCAAGGTTTTGGAAACAGGCTTTCTGGTCTTTTGAAATAAAGGCAGTGGTCCCAATGGTTTCACAATAAATTTAAAGTTTATTTTTCCCCCTTCTGGAAGAATGGTGCACATTTGCAGCCAGCCATTATTCTGGCCTGTTAAATAAAAAAATTCTAAGCGTTGATTAAATTCATCTTGTATCAATCCTCATTCTTTAAAACCTGAAATATTTCTTTTCCTGTAATAACATAAGCTTCTTACTGAGTGACATTCCAGCCACACACTCAGTGTTCTTTTTAGAATACACTTTCTGATTTTTACGATATGGCTAGGTTGAGAATTTTTCCAAGCCTTCAATTTTTCTATTCTTTTTGGTTTATAATTTTTTCCTAACATTAATTTATCTTTCTGTTTTATTATAAGCACTAAGGAGGAACCAAGCAATATCTTCAACACTTCCCTTGTAATTATTCTCAGCTACTCCCAAGTTATCACTAAATCACACCTTCTCTTTCACTAAATATTATAACGCAGTCCAGCCAAGTCCTTTTTAACAATTTATAATAACCATCACGATTCTTCAATCTTCAAAAGCACTAACTCTTTTCTGCATATCTGAATGGACTTCAATATCCAAATGTCTTATGTATATAAAAGGTATACATCTTTTTATACACATCCCAATTCCTAGTTACTTTTACAATGTTTAAACAATTGCAACATCAGAATCCCACTTCTTAATCACATGTTGCCTTTTGCCAATTTAAGTTGTCATTACAAACTATCATAATTGGCGACTCATGCAACATTAATTTTATCTAAATTCTCAGAGCTCCAAGATCAAGATGCTAATAAGATCGGTTTTATTTTGAGGCCCCTGCTTTTGGCTCATCGCAGTCATCATATTGTTACTTGATCATACGACCTTTTCATTGTGGGGTGCGTGTGTGTGTGTGTGTGTGTGTGAGAGAGAGAGAGAGAGAGAGAGAGAGAGAGAGAGAGAGAGAGAGAGAGAGAGAAAGAGACTCTGGTGTCTCTACTTATGAGGTCACTAATTTCATTCTGATGGTTCCACCCTCATCGTCTCCTTTAAAATCAAGTACTTTCTTTGTTGGAGCAATTATTTAATTGCTATAAAAGAATACCTGGGGATGAGAGATTTTTATTACTTCTAAATCCACATGGTTCCACAGCAGGAATGCAGCCTGTCCTCTCCCTTAAGGAATTATATGAGCGTGCATTAATCACAGGGCTCCTTTTGCTTATTTCCTCTCTCTCAGTAATCACTGTCTTTGTTGCCTGATGTCAAGCATCTTAAAACCGTGTTTAAGAAATTTCACTGTGTTTTTCAGTAATTACTGGTAGAAAGATATATCTGGTTTCTGTCGTTAAACTGTGTTTGAAAGTGATCATCTTGCACAGAAATATTAGAATCTATTTTATGATGTCCACTAATATTTATCCTGGAATATACATAAATATGCAAAAGTTAACACTAAATCCCAGGAGACATTTTTATAGACATCATAGTGTGTGTGTGTGTGTATGTGTGTATATATATTTATATATAGTATATATATAAATTATATCAAATACTTTATGTATATATATAACCATTAGGTATATTAATTCTATGAAATGCTATATTAAATGCTATTTCTATACTACATATAATATGTGTGTATATATATATATATATATATATATATATATATCAAACTTGGTAGAATTAATTGTCTATGTCTCCATCTCCTACTTGTCTCAGACCTCTCATAAAATGAATATTGAGATGATTTACAGATTAACTGTGTAACAACACCACTAGTGTCATTTATTCTTCTGATACTTCATTAATAACTTATTAATTGACCAACTCTCAGCTAAAAATCCTGATATGCTTTGGGTCTGTGTTTTCATCCAAAGCCCACCTTGAATTGTAAAAGCCCAAGTGTCTGGTGAGGGGTCTGGTGGGAGGTGATTAAATTGTGGCAGTGGTTTCTGCCATGCTTTTCTCCCAATAGAGTTCTTGGGAGATCTGGTTGTTTGATAAGTTTGTGCCTCCTCCTCCTCCTCTTCCTCCTCCTTCTTCTCCTCTGTTATCATCTTCTCCTTCTCCTTCTCCTTGTCCTCTTCCTCCTCCTCCTTTTCATCCTCCTCCCCCTCCTCCTCCTTCCCCTTCTCCTCCTCCTCTTCTTCTTCTTTTCTCTCCTGCTGTGTTGTGAAGAAGGTACTTGATTTCCCTTTGCCTTCCACCATAATTGTAAGTTTCCTGAGGCTCCCCAACCATTCAGAACTGTAAGTAAATTAAACCTATTTTCTTTATAAATTACCCAGTCTTCGGTGATATCTTTGTAGCAGTGTGAGGATGAACTAATACAGGCTTTTTCCCAAGAAATGTAATTTTTAATAGAATAAACATTTTTACTATGAGATAAAACAGTCTTCATGGTGACTACATATGCATGTTGATTTTGACATGATAACCATCATATTGAAGATGGTGACATTCTCAGAAAAATGATCCAGGTTCAAGTTAATTGCAGAGTAATATTTACTTCTGTTTTACTTTAGAACAGAAACTTATGAGTTACAGATGATATAGTGGGTGGTCTCCTTAGAATTGGGTGCTGTTAAGTAAAAGAAAATCACTCTGGATTGTGGTCATAGGTTCTCTGGTTGGTTTCTCTCTGCATCTGCTGCTATTTGGGGCTCTGTTTGGGTAAGTTCTGACCATCTCCTGCTGGCCTTCTGCTGCCCATGCAGCCCAGATAAGAGGGCTGGGGGATCTGCTTATGAGACACCCAGTCATATGTCTGGCTGTAGGTGAGGATCTCCACCAGGCCTTGGCGCTGCACCTTGGATCTCTCCTGTGAGACCTCACCTGTGCACTGAGCATCCTCAAAGCAAGGTGACAGGATCAGCTTCACAGATATTACTGCAGGCAGTTTTGAGTAATTTTATTTGTAGTTTGATGATATAATTCAGTAATCCTGTTATTGAGGTATGAGTGACCCCCCACACACACACTCTGTATGGACATTCATTTACATTTCCAAAAACTAGACAGATTTTGCATTATTTCTAATGAGTCCATACACTTCTGAGGTTTGAATCAGAAATGAAAAGATAACATTTTCTATAACCAAACTTACAAATGAATAAGATGAGAAAGTGGGGTCAGAAAAATCAAGTTTGAGGTATTACTTGCAGTCCAATGGTGGTAAGTTACATAATGGAGCTGTGCTAAGATAGGCTTCTAGGTGCTTTAATTATGAATCCCTCAATTACAGCTGAGCAGCAATCGCTGACGGGGGAAGCGAGGCTCCCTCCCCTGGGATAACTCTCGGTCTCCATAAAACTTATTTCAGCTGTGGAAGGTGCAGCCTGCTGACATTTTTACATGGTGATTGTTTAGTGAAGGTTCCTGGACACAGGGGGACATTCTCCAGCCTTCTGACTGAGCCTCTGGAGCATGGCCTTCCACGCGTTCCTGTTCCTTCCCTTCCCCAAGTGTCAGAGTGTCTCTTCCCAGCCACAGAGGTTTCTCATCAGTGTCCACAACTTCTGACCCACAGATTCAGGATTTCATTCCTTAGGAAAGAGATGGGAGGTGTTTCCGGGTAGAGTTTCCTTGGTGTCTTCTGTTTCCTTGCGTTCTAGTTGATTCTATCAGTGCCCACAGGACCCAAGATTTAACAAATGCCTCCCACACATAGTAAATGGGGATTCAGCATTGATCGGAGATGCTGTTCTTCCTCCCTAGTCAACATGTCATGACAGTAAGTGGGTGAATTATCTGGGGATTTTCCCAATTCTGCAGGAAAAGCCTGCAAGTGCCGGGAGTTTCACACTCTAACGTCATTAGCACACCGGTCCTCAAGCAACTCATTAAACATTCCCAGGTTAGCTTTTTCCTATCTTAAACACCATGCCGTGAGTGGCACCTGCAGCAGGTACTCTAATAAATCAGCCCTAGTTTCCTCTGCAGGCCCCTATTTTGTCAATACTAATGGACTCGGGGCAGGCAGAGACCTCCATGGGAATCTCTGATTAGAACAGGCTTTGAGTTCTGATGGGAGCCAAGAGACAGCTCACCCAGGGTCAGAGTCCTTAAAACATGATGGAATTACAGCTGTCCCCCCTTATCTTGTAAAATGGTGCACATCTGACTCAGACGGATTCAGTTAACCCTCTTATTCTATGTATTACTATGAATAATATTAATACTCATATTATTCCCTTCATGGCTAATGTCCACTTCATTTCCCAAATACCTCCATACACAGAAGACAACAGGAGCATCCAGGCAATGGGAAGTGAGAAAGTCCCTCAGCCTGCCCAGGTCCTGCAGACCTGAGCCCTGGGATTTTGACTACAGAAAACACATCCTCCATTTTCAGGGAAGAGAAGAAGAAAGGGAACTACAAGAATCAAGTCTACAGAGAAGGAAAATGGATTAATAGAAAGAGGGTTAACGGAATCAGTCTGAGTCAGATGTGCACAGTTTTACAAGACGAGGGAGACAGCTGTGAACGCCATCAGGTTTTAAGGACCCCGACCCTGGGTGAGCCTGTCCCTTGGCTCCCATCAGAACTCAAAGCCTGTTCTAATCAAATGGGGGTCTCTGCCCTGAGTCCAACTGGAAAACACTCCCCAGGTTTCCCAGGGATTCTTCAGGACTCTCATTCTGTCGACCAGGAAAGGATTATTTCTGCCCCCAAAGTGACACTGTGGAATTGAAACTGTGATGTGAGGATTTGCTGTTACAAAAAGAAATGAAAAGAAGAACAAAAAGTTTTGCATTTCAAGACATTAAGTGTTAGCACAGAGTTGTAAATCTGGGAGGTTCCCTGGGGAAATGTGACAAGGAGGCAGCCCCAGACCATGACAGGAAGCCAGCCCTTAGCAGCACCTGCACCTGCCCCGGAGACAGCCCCGTGCACAGCGCCCGGGCGCCCCCTGGTGGTGGCGGGGACCCCTGCAGGAGGTTTGTGTCCGGGCTCACACTGACTTCCCCTCACTGTGTCTCTCGCACAGTAATACACGGCCGTGTCCTCGGCTCTCAGGCTGTTCATCTGCAGATACAGCGAGTTCTTGGCGTTGTCTCTGGAGATGGTGAATCGGCCCTTCACGGAGTCTGCGTAGTATGTGCCACTCCCATCAGTACTGATAGCTGAGACCCACTCCAGCCCCTTCCCTGGAGCCTGGCGGACCCAGTGCATGCCATAGCTACTGAAGGTGAATCCAGAGGCCGCACAGGAGAGTCTCAGGGACCCCCCGGGCTGAACCAAGCCTCCCCCAGACTCCACCAGCTGCACCTCACACTGGACACCTGCAAACACAGAGACATCCTGGTCAGAAACTGCCACACACATCCACTGTTTCTCTCACTCATGTCCACACACACTCAGTCTCTCTAGTTTTCCATGAATCACCTCCTAAAATGGCGACAAGGAAAACCCAGCTCAGCCCCCACTCCATGCTGATTCCTCTGTTCCGTGCTGATGAGCAGGTGGAAATGCCTTGGAACCCCAGGACTAAGGCTCCTCTCTCAGAGCTGCAGGGTCAGGGCTGGGCTGGTTTTCATCAGTACAGGGGGGGCCCTATTTGCATGTCTCCTACTACATAGCAAGCTCTAGGGTGGGACGCTTGAAGAGGAGGCTGTGCCCAGAGAAGATGAGTGTCCTGCAGAAGTTTGCTGACAATGATGGTATTTGGAACATATGCTGACTCATTATGAAATTGTGCTGTGACAAACACTTTGCCCTGATCACCCTATTTCATGTTTAAATATTTGTGTAAATTGAGTTATGTAGGAGTCAATATTTTCTCCATTACAGATGTGGAAGTGAACCCACACATGGAGGGGCTCTCTATGCATCTAGGAGCTCATGTCTGGGATGAGTGGACCCTGGTATCTGGCCCTGTGCATCTCCTCACTGGCTCTGCCTGCTCCCTAAACCAACTCCAGGACAAAGCTGGACCTGCCTAGTGTGGTTTTCAGAACCCATTTTCTGTAAATATCAAGAGAACCCCCTTGAAAATATGGAGAGAACTAGGGTCCAGGCACATTAATTTTTGAGTAGTTCTGACAGTTAACATATTTTTTCCGTCTTTCTATTACTCCTTCCATGTCTAAGTTTCCATTTATTTGCTTGTAATACATTTTGTGAGATTGTAATTGAAAGATAAAAAACTTCACACATTTTAAATGTACAGTCAATAAACATGATGTAACTGCCATCATTATCAAGAAAGTGGACAAGTGAGTTCTTCTCAACATTTCCTCTTGTTCTGTTACATTCCTCCTTCTCTCCCCTTCCCTTCTTCATCCATTTCCCCAAGTAACTACTGATCGTCATAATACTAGAGATGCATTTTTACTTATTAGAATTCATAAATGTGAGATAATGTAGTATATATTATTACTTATTTGGCTTATTTTACTCAACATAAATACTTAGATATTTTACCTTGTTGTTCTGTCTATAAGGCATTCATTTATCACAAATGATGGGTGGTATTCCAGTTAAACACATTTACCATAATTTATTTTTCTATTAAACAGCTTAATAATATTTGCATTATTTTATTACTCTGAGTGTTACTAAAAATCTGCAAGTCCACTTTGAAATGTACATAGATGAGGAATATATTTTACTTATGTTATTTTACAACAACAACACCAACAATACCAGATACACAGAGAAGACGGAATTCAGCAAATTTTTAAAAACACTTTAAATACTTGAAGTTTTAATATAAACGTCAAATCTGAAATCTAGGTAGAGGCAGGTTTCTGTAGTGAGTAACAAAACCAGGGTAGAGGCTGACCTGGGGCAGCCTGGCATATAAAATATAGGCTCACACATGAGAAACACACATACATATATATTGGATTGCTCGAAGCCGACTGTGGTAAACGTGTTGTGGTGTGAATTCTCAGGGACCACATGCTGAAGAGCTTTCCTGTCCTCCTGAATCTCTTCTCCCAAAAATGGAGATAGTCACTAAAATCTTTCTGTCCCAGTGTGTCTGTCTGAAGAGAAAAGGAGCCCACACTCTGAAACGCATTTAGACCCACCTCCCTTATCCCCATTGCAGACCTAAGAAATTACTCAGCAGGGACAAGCCACCAAAACCACTATCTTAGGGGCACTGGGGAAACCCCTTAGGGACTGAGATGGGAAAAGAGGTCTTCACCTAAGTTCCACTGAGACGTATCTCCCGTCTCTTTCTTATTTAACCGGAGCCTTAATCGGAAGGTTAGGTCAGCAAATCTGGAAGGTGATAACACAAAGAGAACATTGGAGCTGTGGGAGGGAACAACCGGGGAAACAAGAGAACTCCAACCCGGGAAAAGAGTAGGAACACACAGACCAACATCTTATCTGGAAGAAGTTCGGAGACACTGGAAGGCTCACACCCAGACTCAGAGCTGCAATGCCTACATGAAAATATGGACCTATGACATCATCAGACACTCCGCTTTTATTCTATAGTCGACATGGAAATACGGACCTATGACATCATCAGACACTCCCCTTTTATTCTATAGCCTACATGGAAATACGGACCTATGACATCATCAGACGCTTCCCTTTTATTCTATAGCCTTCAACCAATTTCACAATTGTCAATTAAATGTAACATTTTAACCCACCTGAAGGAGCTGAAAATGATTCTCTGGAGGAGGAAACAAGGTGAAGAGACAAAGCCAAGCAGAAAACAAAAGCCAGATGTCACGGGAGGATCTGAAGTCTCTGGTGGACACAGAAAAACGGACTTCAACCCTGATGTCCATGGCACAAGTGAATGTCAAATGTAGCTCTGAGAAGATTCACAGACATTTCCACAATAAAGGCCGGGCAAAGATAAAAGGTGGTCAAATACAGGTGGAAAATGCATAAAATGATGTAATAACCCAACAGTGCCTGTCCAACCCAACGTGTCTGGTTATCAGCAACAATTATTATATATATAAATGAGAAATACCAAGTCACAATAAAGAAATAATTGGAATGAGATTTGTAAATGATACAGATGTCATAACTATCAAACTATATAAGATATGTGAAGTAACTACAATTTATATGTAAAAAAGGTCTTACTGAAACTGTGGACATATTGCAGGACCAGATAGGAAACTGGGAGAAGAAAATACTAAGAAGGAATCAAATGGAAATGCGGAAGAAACACCGCATGTAGTCATGTAGTATAAACACCGAGCAAGCTTTGGGCACACCCCTCAGAAGAGCTGGCTCAGCTTTGACATGAAACTATGCACTTAAAATGTCACTGGAAATTTCACAAGTAAATCGCAAAGGAAAAGAGGCAAAGAAACGAAACATTAATATCAAAAAGTACAGCATATGTATGTGTTAATTCTGAAAAGAAGAAATTATGGATATGGAGAAACTATTTGAAAACATGATGGCTGAGAATGTCCCCAGTTTTGTGAAAGACACTGAACTACAGATCCTAGTATCACAGAGAACCCCAAGCAGAGTCAGCACAACAGACACAGACACACACACCACACATTCTCCACGGGCAAAGTGGCACACAAGAAAAAGCTCACACATCACACATGGCATACGCATTTCCTCAACTTAATTTTTTTACTTAGCTGTTTTAAAATTATTTGCATTTATTGTATTAAGTAGAGGTTTAAAACTAAAATATATTATTCTATGCATAAGTCTGTCTTTGCTTACCATGATCAAATACACGGCTTGGTGCAAAGGAACATAACTATGTTGTTAGGAAATTCGCTATTTCAAATACAAAAGGTATTGTTCCTGGCTCTATGTGAATGATTTGTAATGTACGCCAATACAATCCTTTTTAATTAAAGGACTTTTTTAACTTGGCAGATAGTGGTTGTTTATATCTATGGGGTACAGTGTGATATTTCAATACATCTGTGCCATGTGGTTTGACCAGATCAGAACAATGAGCAAATTCATCAGCTCAGACACTAAGATTTTTTTGTGTTGGTAGCATACAAAATTCTTTCTTCTGTCTACCTGCAAACATAAAATATACAATATATTGTTGACTCTGGTCACACTACCGCACTGTGGGACACTAGAGTGTATCCCTCTGTCTACTTGTAATTGTGCATTTGTTAACAAACCTCTACTTATCTCTTTGTCCTAGGGCAGGTGCCACTGGATGGCATTGAGAGAGGAACAGGCTAAACTGGACATATTTAGTGAGGTTTTTTTTGGATTCATGTGCTAATGGTGTCAAATGGGGCATGGAACTGACATGCTGAATGTGTCAGTGTAGAACTGGGCAAGAAGCTTCCTGCATGCATGAACTATTGCATTATCCAGGCCTGGAGCCTCTCACATCTACGCTTTCCATTTTATTACAGATTTTCTGTGTTGTTTAGTCAGTTAGGATGTTCTTTTTAACTTTCTTCTGAAGTAGCCTCACATAATAATCTAAAGGTGTAAAGATTAAAAAATAACTTATTAGGAAATTAGCCCAAGTTCCAGGTGAGGTCACAGTTTGTGGTGATAGTGAGACAGGGAGAAGCATGGCTGGAAACTGACTGTGCTCATGAACACTTCATGTTAATAGGGAGACCCTGTACACCCAAGAGATTTAGACACTTCCACTGAGAACCTCGACCTTATTAGTTATGGATCACACCTCAATAATAAAACTCTAGGTTAATGACTAAAATTTCTGTTATTAACATAAACCTTCCTTTAGAACATAGTCCTCTATCTGATGTAAAATCATTGAATTTATTAGAACTTCCAATTTGTCAAACTAGAAAACAATGTGTTTTGGGGCGGGGGATGGCTTTGGGATTCTTCGTAAACAAAAATGCATTTTATATATTCTGGAACATCCACCAAAATGGCCAAGTTAGGGAACTCTCAGAGCCACTCCTTTGTCCCTGATTCCTGGCAAATATAAAGGTGGAGGTCAATGCAATAAGAGATAACAGTGAAGCTATAAAAATTGCCCTAACAGCCTCATTTTAAAATAATGAGCTTTATGCCTTTAGCAATGTAACAACTTGGAACTCATGTTAAATGCTTTTCTCCGTGGGTAATGGTCTGTTTTATGGTATACTTGGCTGGACAATACTTTGTAGTTATTTGATAAAACACTAATCCAGGGGATGTTGTGAGTTTTGTAACAGACATTATTAAAACTGTAATCAGTTGTGACTCTATGTTAGGTAGATTATCACTGACAACGTGCTTGACCCTGATTCCATCAGAGCAGAACTGGAAAAGGTAAAATTCATGGTGAATAAGTAGCTTCAGCTCTGAGACTTCCAGCCTGCACTTACTGATGCCAAGCCCTGAAGATACTGGATGTTTCCAGCCATCCTCGAAAATTGTCATACTGTACATGTCACAGGAAAGTGGTATGTCTATCTGCAGCCAAACCTAAATATCAGACAGAAAGGGACTCTCCAATACCAAGTATTATTTATGTGAAAATGAGCATTGCAATGGGAATATGCGTGGGCATATTTAGGTTGGTAAAGAAAGACAAGTATTTTAAAAGACAGCGGAGGAGGCTTACATGAGCTGTACTGAGACAATTACCCTACGGTAGGAAAATCAATAATGAGGGTGGAACCAGTTTAAGATTGGACAGGGAGTTGCAGGGTAGATATCCCCACAAAATTAATTCTCATTGTTCAAGGTTTTGGTTGTGCAGTGTATTTTTATTGTATTTCATGTTATCAGAAATATGTTCATGAGAATCCTCTATTCACAACCGTATCCATCTTCACTTGTAAATATGATAACATAAGGTGGCTCCATTTTGATTCTGACAATTTTCACACCCCTTCCTCACACCGCTAGTGCAGAGCATTACTCTGTGAAAGTTTTCACGGAACAGGATTAGCTCTGTATCCACATTTGAATATGTACATCCACATGTAGTTATTTTGTTGCTTTGCAGAATCTTTTTTAAATCTAGTCCCACTTGTTTAATTCTGCCTTGTTTGTATGTGCTTTGAATGTAAAATCCAGAAAAAAGTTCTAATTGTGGGTTCAGAATGTTAACCAAACAAGCTTATCCTCTTCAGTTCCCACTGGCAACTTGCATTTCCAGATGAGTCTCCAGTCAACACAGTAGAGGGTCCTGAGAGATGGGAGTGAAATTTCCCACCAGCATCTCCCACATGACTGCAGAAGCCACAGCTTGAGCCCCATCTGAGCTCCAGGGAAAGGGATTCAGGCCTGGACCACAGAGAAATAACATCTTCCTTTTTCAGAAAGCAGGAAAAGCAAATGGAAAAATGAGAACAACAACTTAAAAAAGTGAATGAATTATGAATAAGAGAAACACCAGGGCCGGGTGCAGTGGCTCAAGCCTGTAATCCCAGCACTTTGGGAGGCCGAGGCGGGTGGATCACGAGGTCAAGAGATCGAGACCATCCTGGTCAACATGGTGAAACCCCGTCTCTACTAAAAATACAAAAAATTAGCTGGGCATGGTGGCTTGTGCCTGTAATCCCAGCTACTC
Source organism: Leontopithecus rosalia (assembly GCA_028533165.1). Taxonomy (NCBI): domain Eukaryota; kingdom Metazoa; phylum Chordata; class Mammalia; order Primates; family Cebidae; genus Leontopithecus; species Leontopithecus rosalia. The sequence continues at coordinate 123,859,883 of CM052655.1, forward strand.
AGGAGGCTGAGGCAGGAGAATTGCATGAACCCAAGAGGCAGAGGTTGCGGTGAGCCGAGATCCTGCCATTGCACTCCAGCCTGGGTAACAAGAGCGAAACTTCGTCTAAAAAAAAAAAAGAGAGAGAAGCACCAGATCATTGTTGATGCCGATTTGTGTACCTTAGAATCAGGAGAAGGGTCCAACATGAAACTCGTGAGGTTCCACGTGACACTGACCCTGGCCCAGCCTCTCAATTGCCTGTGAGCAGGATCCATAACATCTGCTCTAGTCAGGGAATCTCGCTGAGGTACCTGTCCTGGGTCTTATTGGAAAACACTCACCAGTAAGCCCTAGATTATTCAAGACTTGAATCCTGGTGACCACGGTCGAGGAATTTTCATTCCTGAAAGCGTCATTCTGCATTTTGTGCCCATGAGAATCGATTCTCTTATTAAAATAATTTCTTTTGAGTACATAGAGAAGACATTGTTAGGCACAGATTTCTAAACTTAGAGAAATCTGTTAGGGGAAACTGTCAGAAGAAGATGAAGTCCCACATCCTGACGGGAAATCAGCCTCCATCTGCACCTGCCTTTGCAGTTGACTCTGGTCAGTGGCTCCTGAGCGCCCCCTGCAGTTCATTTCCCCCCAGAGTTCCTGCAGGAGGTTTGTGTCCGGGCTCACACTGACGTCCCCACACTGTGTCACTCGCACAGTAATACACAGCCGTGTCCTCGGCTCTCAGGCTGTTCATTTGAAGATAGAGCATGTTCTTGGAATTGTCTCTGGAGATGGTGAATCGGCCCTTCACGGAGTCTGCATAGTATTGCTGACTTCCGTCATACCATATAACTGCCACCCACTCCAGCCCCTTCCCTGGAGCCTGGCGGACCCAGTGCATGCCATAGCTACTGAAGGTGAATCCAGAGGCTGCACAGGAGAGTCTCAGGGACCCCCCGGGCTGAACCAAGCCTCCCCCAGACTCCACCAGCTGCACCTCACACTGGACACCTGCAAACACAGAGACACCATGATCAGAAACTGACACATGTATACACTGTTTCTCACTCACCCCAACTAACTCTCAATATCTCTAGTTCTCCATGAATCACCTCTTAAAATAGCAACAAGGAAAACCCAGCTCAGCCCAAACTTCATGGTGAGTCTTCTGCGTTCAGTGTTGATCACTGAATGGAGCACCTCAGACTTCCAGTGCTGGGTCTCCTTTCTCAGAGCTGCAGGGTCACGGCTGGGCTGGTTTTCATCAGCAGAGGGAGGGCCCTATTTGCATGTCCCCCATTATATAGCAAGCTCTGAGGCGGGACATCTGAGGCAAGGGCAGGGTTCAGTGCAGATGAAGAGTCCTGGGGGAGGTTGATAGTAATTCTATCATTCAGGAAAATATAATGATGTATTATGTGATTGTGCCTTCATTAACATTCAGCTGTCGTAATCCTTTTTTATTCTTACATATTTACACAATGCCTTTAATGCAGGTTTCTATGTTATATTTTACGGAAGGTAATTTATATAGCAAGCACAGCAGTTGCGCAGTGTATCTAAGATTACACATCTAAAAAATGTAGTCCTGTTATCTGGGCCTGTGCTGTAAACACTGGAGTGGGCTGCTCCCCTGAGAACCTCCTGGGCCATGTGGACCATGCCTCGTGAAGGCTGCAGTATTCTACATCTGTTGTGACAACTTTCTCTAATGTGCTTAAAATGCGTGGAGAATTGAGATACCATCTCACGCCAGTTAGAATGGCGTTCCTTAAAAATCTGGAGCCAACAGATGCTGGAGAGGATGCGGAGAAATAGGAACACTTTTACACTGCTGGTGGGAGTGTAAAGTAGTTCAACCATTGTGGAAGACAGTGTGGCGATTCCTCAAGGACCTAGAAATAGAAATTCCATTTGACCCAGCAATCCCATTACTAGGTATATATCCAAAGGACTATAAATCGTTCTACTTAAGGACACATGCACACGAATGTTCATTGCAGCACTGTTTACAATAGCAAAGACCTGGAATCAACCCAAATGCCCATCGATGATAGACTGGACTGGAAAAATGTGGCACATATACACCATGGAATATTATGCAGCAATCAAAAATGATGAGTT
>CM052655.1:123862088-123895173 GCA_028533165.1 Leontopithecus rosalia
TAGGGGAGGGTCAGCGGGGGGGGGAAGTAGGGGAGGGATGGCATGGGGAGAAATGCCAAATACGGGTGAAGGGGCAGAAGGCAGCAAAACACTGCCACGTGTGTACCTATGCAACTATCTTGCATGTTCTGCACATGTACCCCAAAACCTAAAATGCAATAAAAATTTAGAAAAAAAATAAATTAAAAAAAAATGTGTGGAGAGAACCACAGTCCATGTGTGTGCAACTTCAGAAGTCAGTCATATTTCATGGTGTGGATATCGGACTTTTAAAAGACTGGAAAATTTAAATTTTCTCCATGATAGTTTATAACAGTGGTATCTTCTAGAGTTTCTACAAATGAATCATATAAAATTTACTTCTAGTTCATTAGTTTCTTTCACTCAGCCCAATGAGTGAAAGAAATTTGAGAATTTAGCCAGGTTTAAATATGAGTGAGGCAAGACTTGACTTCAAGCTGCATTAGATTCCAGTACTATTTACTTATAAACCTGTAACTAAGTGTGATTTGTTCTCTCAGTTAATGGATTTTTATATAGAAAAGCAGCTATTCAGCATGGGAATGTAATAAATGAGTAAACTATGGTTTTACTCTGATTTCATTAACAACAAACCTAAACAACTACAAATAAAGAAAAATATCTTCAACATGTCTGAGTTGATGCCACAGAGAAACAAACAAACCCGAAATCTGAGGAGAGAGAAGCATGCAGAGAGAAGCAGGATCCCTATATTTGTGTACCTGGGGCAGACACCGCTGGATGGCATTTAGGGTAGGAATGGGCTGACTTGGAAACATTCAGTGAGTTGCTTGAGGATGCACGTGCCCACAGAGTTAGACTCCAAAGCTCCCAGTGAGTGCCAGCTTTTCCTACAGAATTATTAATAATTATTCTTGTTATGCTTTATGCAAATAATCAGGACAAATACATGACTAAAATTTATTTTGCAAACAACTCAGTCCTATCATGATTTGTTTCTGACCAAAATCAGAACTGGAGAGAAAAATTATATTTCAAATATGTCGTATACTCATTGCTAAATGCTAATCTCTTCAGTCGTTTCAAGTATTTGCCTGCATTTTAGACTCACCTGGTTCCTGAGAGCCAAGCAATGGTCCCTGGCTGCAGGTCAGAATAAACAAAAAGGGGATGGGTAATATCAAAGATCCGGATCAATATTTTAACTCTCAGCAATTTTCCTGCAGGTGATCCCATCATGCCAGAGGATGGGAGTAAACAGGGTGCCCCTAACCCAGAGATTTATTTGTTTGGGAAAATTAGTCCAAGGGAGCTAACAAAAGCCAAGCCCCATGCACCCAAATCTTAGCACAACTACAGCCGCAGGTTACCTGGACCTGTGAGCGGCCTTGGAATTTTCTTTCAAATTTTCTTTTCAAATTTTCTTGCCACTGTGTTTGGTTTTGATATGTCTTCTAATAAGCCAATGTGGGTCTTCACATTTTCAGGCCATCACACTTTAAATGGTCACACAGGTGGAACCTGGGATAACGGCTCCCTTTTTCTGGGGTCCCTTAGACAGGCCTCCAAGAGAGATTGTCCCAAAACAGCATCCCCTCCAGCTGGAAGCATTTAAGATTGGTTTAGTCTCTATTCTAATGAGTTAGACGCACTTTGTCAAAGAGGAAAATGATAGAGGTGGGAGTCAGGGAACTCTCCCAGGCAGATAGGGGAGGGTCCCATAGAATCTCCAGCTCTCCAAGGTCACGGTGCATAGGCGGCTTGCCTAAACATGCCTGCCCTGAAAACTGTTAAAGTTGCCTTTTTCACACTCGGATAAAATAGCCACACTTAATTATCTAGCTGCATAAAGATAAACAAAATAACTAGTTTGAAATTAGAACAAATTCCACGTGAAGTCAGCTTATGGTTTATAATGTGACAGACAGGAGACGTGCCTGAATACTAAGAATGTCTTCACATCTGTTTTATGTCATAATCTGGAAAGTAGTTTGTACATTCTTTAGGTAAGAGTCCCACTAAGAGCACTGATTAACATTATATATTGATGGATAAACCACAATAATAAAACTAAAGATTACTAACCAGTAATTTGGATTAAAAGCACAAAATTTTCTTTCTACGTGTTGTGAAATCAACTGAGAAAACATTGCACTTATTATAGCTTTTTAATAAATTAAAAATGAGAATCAAGTACATATGTTTCTAGATGGTGCACAACTTAGAAATTTTTTGTTTTGTTTTTGAGATGGAGTCTCGCTGTGTTGCCCAGGCTGGAATGCAGTGAAGCAATCTTGGCTCACTGCAACCTCTGACTCCCGGGTTCAACCAATCCTCCCACATCAGCCTCCCAAGTAGCTGGGATTAAAAGTGTGCACCACCATGTCCAGCTAATTTTTGTATTTATACTAGAGACAAGATCAGCATAGCTAATATGCCGAGGCTGGCCTCACCACATTGGCCAGGTTGCTCTAGAACTCCTGACCTCAAGTGGTCTGCTCACCAATTGATTGGCCTCCCAGAGTGCTAGGATTACAGGCATGAGCCACTGCGCCTGGCCTGGAATATTTTTACAAACAGAGAGGGTGCTTATGCATTCTGGAAATTCTATCAAAATGGACAACAAGGGAAGAACGTTTCAGATAAATTTCTACCTACTAGAGAGCTGATTAATAGCATTTTAAAGCAAATGCTAACACACAAATAAAGTGCTAACATGGAGCTAAAAGAATATAATAAGGCCAGGCGCGGTGGCTCCAGCCTCTAATCCCAGCACTTTGGGAGGCCGAGGTGGGTGGATCACGAGGTCGAGAGATCGAGACCAACCTGGTCAACATGGTGAAACCCCGTCTCTTCTAAAAAAAAAAATACAAAAAATTAGCTGGGCATGGTGGTGCGTGCCTGTAATCCCAGCTACTCAGGAGGCTGAGGCAAGAGAATTGCCTGAACCCAGGAGGCAGAGGTTGCGGTGAGCCGAGATTGCGCCATTGCACTCCAGCCTGGGTAAGAAGAGCAAAACTCCATCTCAAAAAAAAAAAAGAATATAATAATTAAATACAGCAACCGCTCTAGGTCAATCTAGTTTATAATATCATCTACCCATGGAGGGCATTGTCATTGTTCATATAAGACAGAATCAATCCCACTCACAATCTTCTGGGAATGTTAAAAAAATGGCACGTCTAAATAAAAACCATCAAATTTCAACAAAATGTAAAACTGCCTTGGCCAAGGGTTCTCCCACTAGCACTATGGAATCATGGTCCACTCCCTGGGGTACATCAGTTATTACCCTATGACTTGGTAGCTAAAAGGCGCATACATTTATATACTGAGCCCTGATAGTGGCTCCTGCGTGAACCCACTCCAGTCATGAGGAGTTTAAGGCCACCTTTTCACTACATGTTTTCCACAGTCTCCTGTGATCTTCAGCAAGGAAACTGGAAGGAACATCAGTGGCAAGTACTGCTCTTGAATCATATTGGAAGGAATCTTGCCAGAAACTTTTAACTCACTCAAGAAAACCTTCAGGCAGTTAATTATTGGGTTCATATTTGACAACTAAAGAATCAATTCACGCCAGATGCAGTGGGTCATGCCTGTAATCACACCACTTTCAGAAGAAAAGTGAGGGAAATCCTCTGAGACCAGGCTATCAAAACAAGCCTGAGCAACATGAAGAAATGTTATTTCTGGCCTGGCGTGGTGGCTCAAGCCTGTAATCCCAGCACTTTGGGAGGCTGAGGCGGGTGGATCACGAGGTCAAGAGATTGAGACCATCCTGGTCAACATGGTGAAACCCCATCTCTACTAAAAATACAAAAAATTAGCTGGGCCCGGTGGCGCGTGCCTATAATCCCAGCTACTCAGGAGGCTGAGGCAGGAGAATTGCCTGAACCCAGGAGGCGGAGGTTGCGGTGAGCCGACATCACGCCATTGCACTCCAGCCTGGGTAACGAGAGCAAAACTCCATCTCAAAAAAAAAAAGAAAAGAAATATTATTTCTATGACAAAAATATTTTAAAGTAAGAGCAGAGGAAGAATGGTGCCTCTCTAGCTCTAGATACTCAGGAGGCTGAGATGGGTGGATTATGTGAATCAGGAGCTGAAATTTACAGTGAGCTATGATGACACACCTGTACCTTAAACTGTTAAACAGAGTGATAGCCTGTCTCTGCAACAAAAAAGAATTAAGAATTCCACCCAACTGTCAAGCTGCTCAAATAGGAGATGTAAAGTTGAGCATCCTCAGAGATTGTCTGGATTTTCTGATGTTTTTAAGCAGACTGCTGGCTTAAGTCCTGCAGAATAAGCTTATTGTCCTTGATTGTGAGAAGTTTCTACCCAAGACATTGAACCAGAACCCCTGTCTAAGTCCCCACCCCTCCTCCTTTTTGTCATTATTCTTTGCTTATATTTCTAAGGTAATCTCATTTCTGCAGATCTGGGTGTTGTCCACTCATATCGAGCCCTTATATTCTTTCTTTTCCATTATTTTTATTCTTGCTTCATAGAATAATTTGTCACACTATTTTTTGGTGCATGACTGCTGATGACTTAAGGCTCACTCCTCCATCGTCTCCATTTTTGACACAAGAGGGGAATCTAGTTTGAAATCACAGGAGCTTCTTTATTCTATGCCAGTGGGAGTTTCAAACCCTATAAACCCCTTCCTGTGACTGGCAAGCCTCACTCTGTCCCCACCACTAAACCATTATAAAAACCCTGAGCCAGGCTCTTTTCCTCCCCTTTCAAGACGTTTTAGATTTTTCTGGGAGACCTGCCCTGCTCTCAGCAGACGTCTCTCAAGTGCACATCATCACCTTTTCCATATTCACTTGCCCTGAGTGTGTGACTTCATCAGACATAACATCTACACTAATCTCAGTTGAGATCTCTTGGCTTTGCATGCTGTCAGCTACAACTGATGGTGTGAGCTTGGTGTCACTGTTTCTATCAATAGGTCCCACTGTATCCCTGAAACAACCCCAGGACAGAGCTGGACATGTGGTACAGATTGGCGTTGTGTCCCTGCCTACATTTCATCTCAAATTCTAATCCCACGTGTCATGGAGGGACCTGGTGAGAGGTGACTGGATCATAGAGGCAGTTGCCCCATGTTGTTCTCATGATATCGACCAAGTTCTAACAACTTCAAGTGGAAATCTGAGAGATGTGCCCAGCTTCGGGGGGCTGCTTCTCCCTGCAGGGGACAGAACTAAGAGAGTTGTGTGGGATTAGTCTGTATGGGGCTTCTTAAGAAGATAACAGGAATGGGTGGCTCAAACTACAAATAATGATTTTCTTACAATTGTACAGTCTGAATGTCCAAGATCAAGGTGCCGTCAGGGTTGGTTCTTGTTGAGGCTTCCTCATGGCTTGTGCAGGGCCACATTCTAGTGCACCAGGTCTCCACATGGCCCCTTTCTGTGTGCACGTGAGAAGTGAGAGGTCTCTGGTGTCTCTTCCTCTTCTTATAAAGACAGCAGGTCTATTGCATTAGGATCTCACACTTATGACCACATTTAACCTTAATTATATTCTTGAAATTCCTCTCTCCAATATGGATCCATCAGATTTAAGGTTTCAGCAAAGGGCACAATTCGGCTGATGACACAGATGAAGAGATGATGAGAATCCGTAGTATACATAAAAAGATGAAGTGAGCCATCCCAGGAATATGCAGGAAAGTCTCTAGTAATTGGTGAAACCTCAACAGTTAACAGGAAATTTGTCTCCCTCCTTTCTTTTCTGGCACAAGGATGTGAGGAGGCAGAACCACAGGTAATAAAGGAGCCCTGGAGACAGCTGAGGTGCTGGCGGGGAGGGAGACCACTGAGCACACGAGGAAGCCCCACCCTCCCTGCACCTGCCCCGGACCCGGCCTCGGGCTGTGTGGGCCCCGAGCGCCCCCTGCTGGCCCTGAGCAGCACCTGCGCCCGCCCCGCTGCCTCCCTGCAGGGGGGTTTGTGTCTGGGCTGAGACTCACCTCCCCTCACTGTGTCTCCCACAGTAATACATGGCCGTGTCTGCGGCGGTCAGAGCTCAGCCTCAGGGAGAACTGGTTCTTGGACGTGTCTGCTGATATGGTGGCTCGACTCTTGAGGGACGGGTTGTAGTAGGTGCTCCCACTATGATAGATTCTCCCAATCCACTCCAGCCCCATCCCTGGAGGCTGGCGGATCCAGCTCCACCAGTAACCACTGCTGATGGAGTAACCAGAGACAGAGCAGATGAGGGACAGGGTGTCCGACGGCTTTACCAGTCCTGGGCCCGACTCCTGCAGCTGCACCTGGGACAGAACCCCTGTGAATAGAGAGACACCCGGTGAGCCCTGGGCTCAGAGGCAGCCTCCCCATATCTTCATATCTGCACCCATGAGACACTCACGTCTGGGAGCTGCCACCAGGAGGAGGAAGAACCGCAGGTGTTTCATGCTCTTGCACGTGAAGTCCATGACTTTCAGAAAACATTTCCCATGTAGGCAGGACCCTGAATTTAAGGAAACGTGTGGTGGTTTCCTTTGGGTGCCTAAGTGAGGATTTGCGTGTGGGTGGTGCCTTTGTATGGAGCGGTGAAAAGGGATGACGAGGCCCCAGCCTTTCAGACTCTCCCTGGGAGGAGGATGCTGGCTGTGCCCTCTGAGAACTCAGTTCTCTTCCTGGGGCTTCCCCCACCCAAGCCCAGAGTCCTCTTCCTCCAGGTAGAAAGATGTGCTGAAGGAGCTGGTCTGGGAGATGAGTGTGATCATGGATGAAGGACAGATTGTGGAAAAGGGTCAATACTGCTCCACCCTTAAATGACCCTGAAGATATGGCCTGACCTCTAAATATATCTGTGTGAAAAGATGTAGATTGGGGATTGCAATGACAATTTAAGACAAAAACTCTATAATACATCAGCACTGGAGGATAGTCTCATGACTAAGATTAGTGCAATTACCTTTCCTAGGATTCAGAGAGAATATCTGTGAGCCCTCCCCTCTGAGAGCACAAGGAACCCTGCTACTTCCCTGACAGGTCACACCTGTGAAACATGGCTGGACAATGACACTCAAGCCCAGAGCTATTAGCCACATATTTGCCAATTCAGATCCATCTGTCTCTGAAAGGCTTTCTCCTCCATTGAATTGCAAGGACATACCCTAAGGTGCGCCATGTTGCAGCATGTGCATTTGACATTAGTTCAGTGAATTATATGATAAACAATTTATCTCCACAGATGTGGGTAACAGCAGAGTCGTCAGAAGTTGGGTGTGTCTTAAAATCAGGACAAATCTGGGCTCTTAGGAGCTGAACAAAAGAGCTGACCTTCCGGGAAACAACGGAGAAGAAGAGACAGGCTCGGCATCCAGAGCCAGGTGAGCTCCTTACCTACCCGGTGGTCTCTGGGCCTTTTGTTTGAACAGATCCAGGAAGACCTTTCTCCTCTGGCTCCTTTCTCACCCTCGGGAGAATTATGAACATTGAAGGGAATAGAGATACACTTTATTAACAGAAAACAATTCATAGGCTTGCAGACCTATATGCGGATATCGAGAGGGATGCTGGGATATGATCATACACATAATAGAAAGAATTATTGCTCATAGGAAGAAAAATGAAGAGCTTCTGAATTTGTAGGTACTGTTTACTGCAAATATGTCAGGTCACTAGATCATGTTATAATGCTAGAGGTAAAATTTCCCAATATTGTCATGGAGACAAAATGCAAAAGAGTTAAAGGTTCAAGTGAGATTCCTTTGAAAATCACCAGTAATAAACAGACCAAAATAAATCAACCATTGTGGAAAGAGTGGTCATTAAATAAAATAGTGAATTCCATGTTGATGTGAGAAGGAAGTTCCATCTGAAAACTTATTTTCACCTCTGAGCGCAGTCTAAGAGCGTGAACTTAGGGCAAGTGGGGGATAGATGTCTGGGTAGGATGCAGAGTCCTGGAGTCCTTGTGAGTCAGAGGAGCAGCAGTGTGCCAGGGTGTATTGAGTCCTCCTGAGTAAGGAGGTGCTGAATACACACCAGTTTCACTGCCCTCATTGTGCTTTATTCCCCAGACTCTCTTGGATGTCCAGATTTGAACACTTGGAATGTTGATGGAAATCGACAAAACTACGAACTTTTCAGTGAAGATGTAGGTAACAATCTGGGTTAATTAAATATTGGTTGTGAAAATATTATTATCCGAAATGTCAAAGTCAGTTATCTGTCAATTTGTCTTTCTTTTTTACTTTACAGACAAAGACATGTTCTGTTGCCCAGGCTGGAATGCAGTGTCATCTATTCATATTATAGCATAAAAGTGATCAGCTCAATTCATGTAGTCATCTTATCTCCATCAAGGATTTAGGTGCATGTGGCCGTGACATAGATCTAGTCACAGAGGGAAGAGAGTTGGTTTGCTGAGTTGATGTTGCTTCTTCAGAAGAATTTCAACAACCCCTCACTTCACCCAGTCTGTTTTTATAACTGTGCATGACTGTTGGGAATGCCATCGCCATTACTTACGTAATGGGAGTGGACTGTGCCATGAAGGTAACAAGTAGATGTGCATTTAAAGCTGGGAACATAAACTGCTGAATTAACAAAGCCTGCAGCCAATCACATTCTGGCATCTTGTTTAATTAGTTGTGAATTTATTTTCAGTTGGTTAGTTCAAGTTCCCATAATTTGCTTTCTGCTAAAATAGTCACATACAATATTCTTGAGATATTAAATTAAAAAACATCTGATTTGAAAATGAAGCTAACTTCCAGGAGAGGTGAAAATTACTTTGTGGTGAACAGTGTGAAGGGTGAAGACATGGCTGAATACTGAGGTTGTGTTCACAAGTGTTTTATTTTGATTAGGGGAACTTCTATTTATCCCTTATATTTATTAGAAACTCCTGTTGAGAACCTTGAACTAACATAATTAGCTAATGGATCACGCAACAATGAAGCTGAAGGTTGTTAAGCTGGAATTGCTATTACAATGTTAGCTTTCCTTTAGAACACATTCCTCTGCCTGATGTGAAATTAGCCTAGGTGCACTGATAAGTGCTTGTCAGTTAACCAAAGACCAGGAATGGGCACACATATGTCTGGAACAGGGCGTGACTTTGGGCTGCTTTGCAAACAAAGTGGCTTCTCACATATTCTGGAAAACCCTTAAGAATGGGCTAGTTAAGGATCTCTTAGGAGCAACCATCTATCCCACATTCTTGGCTCATATAAAAGGGGAAGACCATGCTAAACGAGATAATGTGGAAGTTAAGGAAACTGCTGTACCATGGCCTCAGCTCAGCTCAGCAGCCTCCTCTCTCAGGGTTTCTGACACTGTCAGGATGTGGGTTGTCACACTGTGTCTCTTGCACAGTAATACACGGCTGTGTCTTCAGATCTCAGGCTGCTGACCTGCATATATGCTGTGCTGACCGAGGTGTCCATGGAGAAGACAAACCGTCCTGTGAAGCCCTGGGCATATGTTGGCTTCCCATTGTTGGTGTTGATCCATCCCATCCACTCAAGCCCTTTTCCAGGGGCCTGCCTCACCCAGTTGATAGCATAACTACTGAAGGTATATCCAGAAGCCTTGCAGGAGACCTTCACCGATGCCCCAGGCTGCTTCAGCTCTGGCCCAGACTGCACCAGCTGCACCTGGGAGTGGACACCTGTGGAAAGGAGACAGGAGTGGATGAAGTTTCTCTTTACTGGACTGATCTCTCCCTCAACCCTGGGACTGGGGAGCCCCTAACCTGTAGCCGCTGCCACCAAGAAGAGGATCCTCCAGGTCCAGTCCATGGTGAGGAGCTGTGCTCTGGGGCTTCTCTGAGGAGGAGTGTGGTTGTTGGGTGATGCTTGCAGGGCATGGAGATCTCTATATTCACCTCAGTTATTTGCATATTCATGAAGGATGATAGTTAATAGCCCAATTCCTGACCCAGTATGAGAAAGAGCAAATAGACCATGGATGACACAATCGTAGAAGCTGAGGGTTCAAGCTGTAATCCTGTTAGAGGCCATGTGTCCCCGACACATCCCTCAACTCTGTGTTGACAGAGCTTCCCCCACTGGGGAACAGGCTCCCGCAGGACACGCACCTCACTTTGAACCCACATTTGAGTGTCTCAGGGGCAACTTGAATCACTTCTAGACCTTGATATGTGAATGTGTTATTTTGGGAATGAGTGTGTTATTCCACAGTGGAACTTATAAATAAGAATCTCTTCCTGACCTCTAGCTGCTTACTGTTAAGCTATCTAGCAGAGTTTGAAATCCCCATTGTAAAAGTCGTTCTCATTACAACATCCAGTTTGACAAATATTCACAATTGAACAGGATATTTATATGAACATTAGCAGTCCTTGTGAAATACTTATTTTAGATATTTTTAAAGGAAGTCCCAGGACATGAGAGGAAACCGTCCCCAGCCTCTGGTGCACCTGCTCTGGGGCAGGAGCCTGTGCTGGGTGTGTCCTGAGCGCCCCCTGCAGCCCAGCTTCCATCCTGCAAGGAGGTGAAACAGTATGTTCCTACCAGTGTCTCTAGCCCCGTATAAAGTGTCTGTGCCCAGGCCCAGAATTCTCCTTTAGTGACACCATATGCTTCACACACCATCTTTTGAAATACTGAATTGGCCTTAGGAAACCCAGAAAAGACTGCAGGGCAACCCTAAGAAAAGATCTCATGCATCACCAGGGAGACCTTTCCTAGAGCTCAAGAGGCACTGAATCACTGGACACATGGTGAATCCAAAACTCTTCAGGATTTTAGGGGAGAGTCTTATTTCCTTTAGGATCCTGCAGTTGATTCTTGCACCTGAGAATACCTATAAGTGCAGGTGCACGCGCGCGTGCACACACACACACACACACACACGTTGTAGCTAATTTTTATATTAATTGGTCCCATGGTTTTTCTATGGAGTTGTTTGAGATCCTGGTATGTTCTCGTTATTAATCCTTTGTTAGATGGGTAGTAATGTCTTTTTACTTCACACTGTGAGAAACATTATGTCACCATTCACAGGTGCATTCCTGGATATACACACAATGTCGATGGAAAAGAGTCATTTGGCAGTGTTGCCTTAGACAGCCTCTGCCCGATGTCTCTGAGAGTCTGTATTTCTTAAAATAACAGCTGGATGTTATTCTGTACTCATTACTGGCATAGTGTCACTGTTTTGTGTCAAAAATGGATCCACAGTCTAATGCAATTATATTTGTTCCTATTTTGAGGGGCAGTTTTTGAGGTTTTTTTTATAACCCAGAATGTTATTTTCTTTTTGGAGAAAATGGGTATAGCAATGTTTTTTAGGCTGGCCACGAAATCCTGGGCTCAAGTGATCTTCCCACATTAACATCCTGACCAGTTGAAAATATAGGCACATGGCACAGTGTCCAGCTGATTATTCTTAAATTACTCTATTTCTCATTCTCTCTGCTAAACCAAGTGTTTTATTGCTTTCATGGAGCTGCCAGCTTTTCATTAATTACTTACAATAAAAATATATTATGCGCATAAGGAGAACTTTAAGGTAGAAATGATTCACATTTGACTGCAAATAAAGTCACACAATTTAGAGAGTTTTGTATCTCTGTTTTGATGCCCTGCCTCTTTAACTATAAAAACATAATAACCTATGCCATGGTGCCCACAAAATTATTCACGATTCTCAGTGTGACACTCCTGCTTCAAGAGCACAACACTGTATGGGAATAGTGGGCTCATATAGTCTCATTGTGCCTCTTGCAGGAAGCTTCCCAGAAGCTCTGCCATATGAGTGATCAGGGGGGAGAGTCAATGGGGTCCCTGTGTTTTTGGTCTATAATGTACAGCATGGAAACTCTATCTTGTAAGTGAATCTGGGGAGGAGGTAAACATCCATCACATCACAGATTGTAATTTATTCTCCACCGTAGAGATCTGACACCATGGCCTCAACTGAGATATGGGGGAGAGGAAGCACCATCTTCTTGTCAGATCAGCTCAAGGGCAAGACTCTGTCATCCTGAGCTGAAAATGAGAGAGTAATTCTCATCTCTTAAGTATGGTGAACCCTCACTGCCCTTCCTGAGACTTCATAAATGTTTTAGTCTGTTTCAGCTGCTATAAGAGAACTCAATAAAATGTGTGGCTCAGAAAGAACATAAACATGTATTTCTGAATTGCCAAGGCTAGGAAGTTAAAGATCAAGATGCTTTTGAGATTGGTATCTGGTGAAGACCCAATTAATTATTCATAGAGGAGCATCATTCTACTCTGTCCTCACATGGTGGAAGGGAAGCCAGAAAACTTGGCATTTCCACATGAGGGCACTAATCTTACTTATAAAGATTGGACCTCAACACCTCCCAAAAACATCTATTCACTTACCAAAGGCCCCACCTCCTAACACCCTCATGTTGGGTTTATTCCAACATAGACACTGTGGGGTTAATAAACATTCAATCTATAGCAGCACAGTTTATCGATCAATAGCTTTTATTTACTGTGTTTTCTTAGAATAATTTGCATTGATTTTCAATGGTTGAAATTTACATTTATTTTTATCAGATGTGGTTGTTTCAATGGAAAGCGTGGGGCTTCCTACACCATCACTCCTGTAATTAGATAACTCTATTCATCTTGTGTTTAAAGTTTCTTTAGTAGGTCCATAAGTATTTAAAATATTTCTCTGCTAAGCCGACCACCAGGATGGAGTTGATTTGTTCACCCTCTTTGATGGTATCACTGTTTGGAAATACACTTTTCTAGCAATTAATGCAGTGAATTCACCTGTTTTTTGTTTGCCTTTATCCAGATATATTTTGGTATATGTTAAACTAGGCAATTATTTCATATATTTTTCCATAGTTTTAGATTTTGAGAAAAGCCCTTCTAATAGGGTGTGTTCTCATGTACAACTTGCCCTGGTTCTCACACATGGGTCTGTACTCTATGAAGCCGGGGTCACCCTCCTGCCATCTTTGGGGCTCACTCTCTGAACAGTGTTCCGCAATCCTCCGTGTATTCTGTGCTCTCCACACTTCTTGGCCTGTCTGAAATCTCAGCTCCTTTTCCTCAACTTCAGATCTACCTGTTTCTACTTGAGCACTGTGCCTGGAAACTCTCTCAAGAAAGTGAGCATGCATTCATCAGCGGGCTCCTTTTTATGCTTTCCCTCTCTCAACAATCACTGTCCTTATTACTTAATGTCAAACATTTTAAAATCGTGTTTAAGAAATTTCACTGTGTTTTCCATCCAGTGGAAAGATATATCTGATTTCTGTTGTTACAATTTGTTTGAAAGTGATCATTTTGCACATACATATTAGAATCAATTTTATAATATTTGCCAATATTTATGTATACGTGTGTGTATAATACCCATGAAAATTGCAACTCTGTTCCAGGATGTCCTGCACAATGAAGAAATAATTCTGCAGGACATACTGGAACAGACGAATGTGAAAATTACAATTGTTTGCAGTCTGCACACATTTTCATATGCTTTCCAATAAATTAAGAAAAACGAGCGTCCTGTATAAAAATCCACAGCGTGTTAGCTCTGACAATGCACCTTTCTCCCTCCACCTACAGGCAGAGCTATGTACTTGGATCATGCATCTGGCTGCTGCTCTGTGATGTGCATGATATGGCTCATGCCGAAGCCCATGACCTGTGCTCCATTCTCAGGAATAGAGTGAGCTCTGCACTCATCTGAGCCAGAGCCCCTGCTGGGGGTCTTGGGGGTTTCCTGAGGGGCAGCTTTGACTTGCAGAAGACTCAGTGATATTCCAGGCTTTCTTAGCACAGTACAGAAATATAGGGAATTTCCACCCAATCCTCCTTCCCTCTCTCCTTCACTCAGGGACAGGCTTCCATCTTATGCCATCAGCTTCCCCAGCCTCATTTACCCTCCATGCATTTTCCCTCAAAAAGGTTGATGCCCTTCTTCCACAAACGCATGCAAACTTAAGCAACTACTGGAGATTTCTGCTCAGAAGACCAATAATGACACACATAGTTTAGCAAAATTATTATAACATGAGTCTGATTATATTACCAAATTTAAAATATTAAGTATAAATATTAATATTGCATTGATTAATGTTAGTATCAAAATATTAATCAGTGTAAAATATAAAATATGAATCCTGGTAATAATCGGTTTTGAGTGTCACCTCGACTGGAACATAGTCTCAGTTATTCAATCAAACACGGATTTAGGTGTTGCTCTGACGGTACACTACAGGCATTAATAGAGCCTGTCATCACCTTTCTGCAGGTCAGGAAGATTGTCTTAGATGAATTCGGTTGGTCTTATTTAATCCCAGCAGAAGAGAAGATAATGGACCCCTATGACTTGGCTGTGGAGCTTCTCAGGAATCCAGCCTATCTTTTCTGATGGTCAGCTCCACTGGCTCTGGCTGTGCCTAGCCAGACCTCACAACTGCTGTCACACAGAGCCCACCACACAACAAAGTGTCCATCCTCAGCTCTCTCGAAAGTCACAGGTGAGGGGGCCTCTGTGACAGGGTGAGAAGCACAGGATCAGCATTACATCAATATCCCATTTGAAGAAATGACTATTAGTGTCCACTTGCATTTCACAAATGCGTCCATGCATAGAAGACAGCAGGGGTGTCAAGGCAATGGGGGATAAGAAGGACCCCTCAGCCTGCCAGGTCCTGCAGGAGCCACAGCCTGAGCCACCCTGACTTCCAGGTAATGTGTCTGAGACCTGCGGTTTAGACCACAGGAAGCACACACTCCATTTTCAGAAAAAAGAAGGAGAAAAGGGACGTGTAAGAATGAAGCCTGGAGGAAAGGAAAATGGAGCAGCAGAGAAAGGGACAAATGGACTAGTCCTGAGACAGATGTTCAGCTTTAAAGGACAGTGAGGTTACTCTGAAAAACCTCAGGACTGTAAGGACCCTGGGCCGGGATGAGCCTCCCTCTTGGTCCCAATCTGAATCCCAAACCTGTTCCAATCAGATTCCCACGGAGATGTCTGCCCTGAGTCTGAGTGGAAAACTCTTCCCAGGTTCTCCTGGGCTTCCTCGGGACTCTGATTCTGGTGGCCAGGGGAGGGCCGTTTCTGTACCCAGGGTGACACTCGGGCTTCTGTGGAGGTGAGGATGTGTCCTCCTGCTAAAAAAACAAACAAACAAACAAACAAACAAACCCCGGGGGGAAAGGTTTCACATTCAGAGACATTAAATGTTAGTATAGAACATAAATCTGAAAGGTTCTCTGAGAAAACTTGATGAGGAATCAGCCCCAGACCATGACCGGAATCCAGCCCTTAGCAGCAGCTGCACCTGCCCTGGAGACAGCCCAGTGCACAGCGCCTGGGAGCCCCCTGGTGGTGGCGGGGACCCCTGCAGGGGGTTTGTGTCCGGGGTCACACTGACCTCCCCTCACTGTGTCTCGCACAGTAATACACGGCCGTGTCCTCGGCTCTCAGGCTGTTCATCTGCAGATACAGCGAGTTCTTGGCGTTGTCTCTGGAGATGGTGAATCGGCCCTTCACGGAGTCTGCGTAGTATGTGCTACCACCGCTACTAATGGCTGAGACCCACTCCAGCCCCTTCCCTGGAGCCTGGCGGACCCAGTGCATGCCAGAGCTACTGAAGGTGAATCCAGAGGCCGCACAGGAGAGTCTCAGGGACCCCCCGGGCTGAACCAAGCCTCCCCCAGACTCCACCAGCTGCACCTCACACTGGACACCTGCAAACACAGAGACATTCTGGTCAGAAACTGCCACAAATATCCACCGTTTATGTCACTCTTATCACTCACACTCAATTTCAATAGTTCTCCATGAATTACCTTTTAAAATAGCAACAAGGAAAACCCAGCTCAGCTCAGTCTTCATGGTGAGTGCTCTGTGTGCCTCCTGATCAGCAAGCAGAAACACCTGGGAATCCTGGGGCTGGGCTCCTCTCCCAGAGCTGCAGGGTCAGGGCTGCGCTGATTTTCATCAGCAGAGGGAGGGCTCTATTTGCATGTCTCCAACTATATAGCAAGCTGCGGGGTGAGACACGTAAAGAGAAAGCAGGGCCCCGAGCAGATGAGGGTGTCCTGAGGAGAACTGGTGACAATACTGGGGTTTGAGAAAATGTGCTTATTATTAAATTGTACTGTGATAGAAACTTTGCACTGATCACCTTATTTCAGTTTTATCTATGCGTGTAAATTGTGTTCCGTAGGAGTCAATGTTCTCTATTTACAGATGTGAAAGTAAGCCCTCGCATGGACGGGCTCCGTATGTATCTCAGAGTTCACGTCTGTGATGAGCGAGTGCTGGTATCTGGGCCTGCGCTTCTCACCACAGACCCTGCCTCCTCCCTTAGCCAACTCCAGGACAGAGCTGGACATGCCTAGTGTGGTTTGCAGAAGCCACTGCTTGATCAGAATAGATGTGATTTTTCTGTATTCTCCTATTTACCTAAAACTATGGAGAGAACTAGGGTTCAGATAGATCTCTGGCAATGAACATACTGGTATCTTATCTTTCTGCCACT
This sequence comes from Leontopithecus rosalia, assembly GCA_028533165.1. NCBI lineage: Eukaryota > Metazoa > Chordata > Mammalia > Primates > Cebidae > Leontopithecus > Leontopithecus rosalia. The sequence goes on from CM052655.1 coordinate 123,878,559, forward strand.
CCTACCTTGTCTAATACTCAATTTGTTTCATTGTTATAATAAATTTTATAGTGTTTGACAGATTATACACTTTACATATTTAAAGTATAAAATTGATAATCGTGACATAACTGTTAACCATTATCAAGAAGGTGGACCAGTTAAATTACCTCAACTTTTCTTCTGTCCTTCTACATTTCCTTATTCTTTCTCTTTCCCTTCTTCCAACATATTCACAGAAAGCTACTAATCCTTTTTTTTTTTGCTTTTTTTTTTATAATTTAAGTTCTGGGGTACATGTGCAGATTATGCAGGATTGTTACCTAAGTAGACACATACCACAGTAGTTTGCTGCATCCATCCTCCCATCATCTACATTAGGTATTTCTCCTAATGTTATTCCCTCCCCAATACCCCCACCTCCTGTTTCCCCACCCCCCAGTTCCCCCATCCCCTCCCTGTGTCCATATGTTCTCATTGTTCTCACTCACTCACAGTGAGGACATGCAGTGTTTGGTTTTCTGTTCTTGTGTCAGTTTGCTGAGAATGATTGTTTCAAGTTTCATCCATGTCCCTGCAAAGGACATGAACTCATCCTTTTTTATGGGTGCATAGTATTCCATGCTGTGTATATGCCACATTTTCTTTATTCAGCCTATCATTGATGGGCATTTAGGTTGGTTCCAAGTCTTTGCTATTGTAAAAAGTGTCACAATGAACATATAAAGAACATATGCATGTCTCTTTATAATAGAATGATTTATAATCCTTTGGGTGTATACCCAGTAATGGGATTGCTGGGTCAAATAGTATTTCTATTTCTAGATCCTTGAGGAATTGCCACACTGTCTTCCACAATGTTTGAACTAATATACACTCCCACTAACAGTGTAAAAGTGTTCCTATTTATCCACATCCTCTCCAGCATCTGTTGTCTCCAGATATTTTAGTGATTGCCATTCTAACTGGTGTGAGATGATATCTCAGTGTGGTTTTTGATTTGCATTTCTCTAATGACCAGTGATGATGAGCATTTTTTCACATGTTTGTTTGCTGCATAAATGTCTTCTTTTGAAAAGTGTCTGTTCATATTCTTTCCCCACTTTTGGATGAGGTTGCTTGTCTTTTTCCTGTAAATTTGTTCAAGTTTATTATGGATTCTGGATATTAGCCATTTGTCAGATGGGTAGCTTGCAAATATTTTTTCCCTATTTGTTGGTTGCTGGTTCACTCTTACGACAGTTTCTTTTGCTATGCAGAAGTTCTGGAGTTTAGTTAGATCCCATTTGTTTATTTTGGCTTTTGTTGCCATTGCTTTTGGTGTTGTAGTCATGATATTCTTGCCTATGCCTATGTCCTGAATGTTATTGCCTAGGTTTTCTCCTAAGGTTTTTATGATGTTATGTCTTACGTTTAAATCCTTAATCCATCTGGAGTTAATTTTTGTATCAGGTGTAAGGAAGGGGTTCAGTTTCAGCTTCTGCATATGGTCAGCCAGTTTTCCCAACACCATTTATTAAACAGGGAATCCTTTTCCCATTGCTTGTTTTTGTCAGTTTTGTCAAAGATTAGAAGGTTGTAGATGTGTGGCATTACCTCCAAGACCTCTATTCTGTTCCATTGGTCAATATCTCTGTTTTGGTACCAGTACCATGCTGTTTTAATAACTGTAACCTTGTAGTATAGTTTGAAGTCAAGTAGTGTGATGCCTTTGTTTTGTTTTTTGTTGTTGTTTGTCTTTGCTTAGGATTTTCTTTGCTGTGCAGGCTCTTTTTTTGGTTTAAGGTGATTTTTTTCCAGGTCTGTGAAGGTCTATGGTAGCTTGATGGGGTTAGCATTAAACCTGTAAATTACTTTTCATGATATTGATTCTTCTAACCGTGAGCATGGAATGTTTTTCCATCTGTTTGTGCCCTCTCTTCTTTCCTTGAGCAGTGGTTTGTAGTTCTCCTTGAAGAGGTGCTTCACATCCCTTGTTATTTATATTCCTAGGTATCTTATTCTCTTTGTAGCAATTTTAAATAGGAGTTCACTCATGATTTCACTCTTTGTCTGTTTTCATTTTCCTGAATTTATAAAAATAAAATCATATATTATATACTCTTATTAGTTTGGTTTATGTTACTCAATTTACATACTTTATAATTTAATCTTCTTATTGTGTGTATCGGACATTCCTTTATTATGAATGATGGGTACTATTCCAATAAACAAGTTACCATGATTTGTTTCTTCATTACAGAGATGATCAATATTTAGAATCTTTTATTATTTTTGGACTTAATAAAAATGTCTGCTATTCAGATTGAAAATGTGTATAGATGAGGTTTTTTATTTTTATTTTTTACAACAGTAAAATCAACAGTTACCTGTTAAACAGAGATAATTGACTTTGGCAAAATTTTTTTAATACTTCAGATCATTGAAATTTTAAGACAATCAGGGAACCTGAAATCTCGAGAGAAACAAGTTCTTGTAGGGAGAATCATAGCTAGGGTATGAGCTGAATGGAGGCAGAGTGTGCCATACGAAACATAGGCTATTACAAGATAAAATACACTAATATACTTTGAATTGCTTTGAGTCGAGTGCAGCAAGCATGTTCTTAGTTTGAAATTCTCAGTTTGAAATTGTACTTTAGGTTCTGGGGTACATGTGCAGATCATGCAGGATTGTTGCATAGGTACATACATGGCAAGGTGGTTTGCTGCCTTCCTTCCCCCATTACCTATATCTAATATTTCTCCCCACGTTATCCTTCCCCACCCTCCCTACCCCTCGCTGTCCTTTCCCTAGTATCCCCCAACTGACCTCAGTGTGTGATGCTCTCTTCCTTGTGTCCACGTGTTCTAATTGTTCAACACCTGCCTATGAGTGATACCAAGCCGTGTTTGATTTTCTGTTCTTGTGTCAGTTTGCTGAGAATGATGGTTTCCAGATTCATCCATGTCCCTAGGAGGGACACAAACTCATTGTTTTCTATGGCTGCATAGTATTCCATGGTGTATATGTGCCATATTTTCTTTATCCAGTCTATTGTTGATGGACATTTGGGTTGATTCCAGGTCTTTGCTATTGTAAACAGTGCCACAGTGAACATATGTGTGCATGTGTCTTTATAACAGGACAATGTATCATTCTTTGGGTATATACCCAGTGATGGTATTGCTGGGTCAAATGGTATTTCTATTTCTAGGCCCTTGAGGAATCATCACATTATCTTCCACAATGGTTGCACTAATTTGCACTCCCACCAACAGTGTAAAAGCCTTCCTATTTCTCCACATCCTCTCCAGCATCTGTTGTCTCCTAATTTTTAAATGATCACCATTCTAACTGGTGTGAGATGGTATCTCAATGTGGTTTTGATTTGCATTTCTCTAATGACCCAGGATGATGAGCATTTTTTCATATATTTCTTGGCCTCATAGTTGTTTTCTTTTGTAAAGCGTCTGTTCATATCCTTTGCCCACTTTTGAATGGGCTTGTTTATTTCTTGTAAATCTGTTTTAGTTCTTTGTAGATTCTGGATATCAGCCCTTTGTCAGGTAGGAAGATTGCAAAAATGTTTCCCATTTTGTTGGGTTGCTGGTTCCCTCTAATGATTGTTTCCTTTGCTATACAGAAACTGTGGAGTTTAATTGGATTCCATTTGTCTATTTTGGCTTTTGTTGCCATTGCTTTTGATGTTTATACCCACTGTCCTACCAGACCCACAAAATGAACCTGGTAACTTGTTTGGAATTGTTGAGGCCACTCGGTTTCTGCACCTTTCTCACTGGGAGCTGTTTTCTGGAGCTGCCTCTTATTCAGCCATCTTGGGATCGACCATTCCTTTCCTTTATAATTGGAACAGTCACAAAAATCTTCCCTTCCCAAAGTGTCTGTCTGAAATAACATGAGAGCCCACACTTCTGAAATGTGTCCAAGCCCAACCCTCTTATCCCCACTACAGAACTAAGACATTATTCCGCAGGGGGAAACCACCAAAACATGTATCCTAAAGGCACTGCTGCAACCTCTCAGGAATGGAGATGGGAACAGAGTTCCCCACCAAAGTTTTACTGAGAAGCTGTTACCCCGTTTCTTATGGAATCAGAGCCTTAGTCTGCAGGGCAGGGCAGTAGATCTGGAAAGTGATGACACAGGTGGATAACACTGAAGCTGTGGGAGGGAACACCTCGGGGAAACAGGGAGACTCTAACCCAGGGGAAAGGGCAAGAAAACATAGACCAGCATGTCATCTAGAGAAGGGTCAGGAACAATCGCAAGCTCAGGCCCAGACACAGGGTCACAAAGCCTTCTTAGGAATATGGACCAAGGAATATGGACCTAGGAATATAGAACCTTTAGTCTAATTCCTTGCACTGATTTAGAAATTGTCAGTAAAAACAACTGCATGAACCTGAGGGAGCTGAAAGAGATTGTCTGGAGGACAGAACAAGGCGAAGAGACAAAGTCAAGTAGAAAAGACAAGGAAGATACCATTGGAAGATCTGTAGTCTCTGGTGGACATAGAATAGCAGACTTCAATTAGTTTTGAAAAATTTATGTCAGTCTTTAGTAATTTTATGTAACAAAACAGTCAGTCTCATCAATGGAGTCTTTTTATCCCCATAAGGGATGAGTGTCTATGTGGGCATGTGGTGAAGTTCTAGTCATGAGGACAGGGGAGGTGGTCTGTTGAGGTGTTCCTAGTTCTTCAGAGGAGAGTTGCAAAAATGTCTCTTCCCCACGTCCAGCCAATATTTAATACATGTGTGTGACCCCTGGGAATGTTGTCACCATTCACTGCATGATGGGAGTCACCTGGGAAGCGAAGCTAACTTCTGGATGTATCAGTGTGGAAATTTGAGAAATGAAACTGCCTGGGCACATGAGCTGTCAAATTATTCAATCCTGGAGGCTCTCACATCAAGCTTCTTGGATTGGCATAGTGGGCTGATACTGTCTACAGCCTCACGTGGCCTCCTACAAACTTTTCTGCCTCCTGCCTCTTCCCCAGACTCCACCACCTGCACCTCACCCTAGACACCTACAAACATAGAGACATTTTGGTAAGAAACTGTTGCATATAATCACGTTCTTTCACTCATATCCACTCACACTCAATATCTCTAGTTCTCCATTATTTGCCTTTTAAAATTGCAACAAGAAAAACCCAGCTCAGCCCTAACTCTATGGTGAGTCATCTGTGTTCAGAGCTGATTATCAAATCAAAATTCCTGGTAATTCTGGACTGGGGCTCTTCTCCAGAGCTGTAGGGTCAGGGCTGGGCTGGTTTTCATCAGGAGGGGGAGGGTCCTATTTGTGTCTCCTCCTCTGTAGCAAACTCTGAGGAGAGAGCGAAGCCCAGAGCAGATGTGAGACTCCTGGAGGAGTGTAGTGGTGATGGCAGCATTTGGGAAACATAATTTCTTATTATGTGATTTTTCCTATTGAAATTACTAAGCAATTATTTTATTTCTATTTTACATACTTGTAAAAATAGAAGTATACCTGTATTTATCAATGTTAAGAGATATGAAGGTAGAAATAGAAAACAATAAAAAGGGGGAGATTCCAACACCTCACCCTCAATAATGTATAGAACATCCACAAAAAATTCTTAGGAAGCCAGTGGATTTACCCAATGCTATTGAACAACCTGACCTAATAGACATCTACAGAACCTTCCAACCAAGAGCAGCATAATATACATGCATCCCAAGAACACAATAAATATTCTTCATGATAGGTTGTATGTTAGATAAAAATTGAATTTCAAAATTAAAAAAATAATAATGCCAACTATTTTCTAACTTTTTCAAAAATTGGGGAGGCTCCAACCTTCTAAACTCTCTCTAAAAGGCTAGAATAACCATATTACCAGTAATAGACAATGGTGAAAGAAGAAAGTTACACTTCAATTATTCTTAGTATATATAAATAAACTACTCCCAAGTAATAGTCAACTAAGTTCTAGAGGACTTTAAAAGGATCATACACTGACTGGATATAGTGAGTCACACCTGTAAACCCAGCACTTTGGGACAGCGAGGTGATGAACTACCTGAGGTCAGGCATTTAAGACCAGCATGTTCAACATGTTAAACCTCATCTCTAGTAAAACTACAAAATTAGCTGGGTGTGGCGGCGCATGCCTGTAATCCCAGCTACTTGGGGGGCTGAGGCAGGAGAATTGCTTGAACCCAGGAGGCAGAGTTTTGGTGAGCCAAGATTGCACCATTGCAATCCAGCCTGGGCAACATGGGTATAACTCCATCAAAAAAAAAAAAAAGACAGGAAAAGAAAATTAGAAAAGATTGTGGTGGCCTCTGTGCAAGGCTGTGGCTGTGCAGAGTCTACTTAATGACTGTTCTTGTTATCAGGAATATGTGTGTTAGACCCTCCTTCATGGCCTTCCACAGCTTCATTCATTGGGGTTTTAACATGAGTGGCTCCATTTTGATTCTGATACATTTCACAAGCTCTTTCTAACACTACTTCTGAAGCAGATGACTCTGAAAGTTTGCATAGAACAGGGTTAATTCCACATCCACACCCCATTTTAATCAAATAAGTTTATCCCCTTCACTATTAACACCAGTTTCATTCCCAGATGAGTCTACACACCACACAGTGCAGAGACCTGAGCAAATGGGGAGAGAAGGAAGCCCCATCAGCCTCTCCCACGTGGCTGCAGGAGCCACAGCCTAAGCCCCACCTGCACTCCAAGAAAATGCCTTGAGGCCTGGAATGTAGACCATGGAGACCATGTTTTTATATATTAGAAAGCAGGAAAAGCAAATGAAAAAGGAAGAACAGACACTCCAAAGGAGGAACATGGATTGGGAGTAAAAGGAGCCCCAGGTCAGTGCTGATGCGATTGGCTTTAGTGTCAGGAGAAGGGTCAGACGTGAAACCTGTGAGGTTCTACAAGATGCTGACCCTGGCCCAGCCTCTCTATTGATTCCAGGAATCTCCTGAGGTTTCTGTCCTCGGTCTGATTGGAGAAGACTCATTAGGAAGCTCTGAGCTTCCTCGGGACTCTGATGCTGGTGACCATGGTTGAGAACTTTTAATCTCTGTAAGCGTCATCTGCATTTGCTGCATGTGAGAATAGATCCTCATGTTAAAACGGTCTTTTAAAAAATAGGTAGAGATGATATTAGGAAGCAGAGAATTCTAAACTCAGAGAGATTCACTAGAGAAACTGTCAGAAGAAGATGAAGTCTCACATCCTGACAGGAAATCAGCCTCCATCTGCACCTGCCTCTGGGGCTGATGCTGATCAGTGGCTCCTGAGCTCCCCCTGAAGCTGATTCCCTCCAGTGATCCTGCAGGAGGTTTGTGTCCGGGCTCACACTGACTTCCCCTCACTGTGTCTCGCACAGTAATACACGGCCGTGTCCTCGGCTCTCAGGCTGTTCATCTGCAGATACAGCGAGTTCTTGGCATTGTCTCTGGAGATGGTGAATCGGCCTTTCACGGAGTCTGCGTAGTATGTGCTACTACCACTAGGACTACTAATGGCTGAGACCCACTCCAGCCCCTTCCCTGGAGCCTGGCGGACCCAGCTCATGTAGTAGTCATTGAAGGTGAATCCAGAGGCTGCACAGGAGAGTCTCAGGGAGCCCCCAGGCTGAACCAAGCCTCCCCCAGACTCCACCAGCTGCACCTCACACTGAACACCTGCAAACAAAAAGACACCCTGGTCAGAAAGTGCAACAAATATCCACCATTTATCTAACTCTTATCACCCACACTCAATTTCAATAGTTCCCCATGAATTACCTTTTAAAACAGCAACAAGGAAAATCCAGCTCAGCACAAACTCCATGGTGAATTCAGTCTCTGTGTTCTGTGCTGATCACCATATGCAAACACCTGAAAATCCCAGAGCTGGGCTCCTCTCCCACAGCTGCAGGGTCAGGGCTGGGCTGGTTTTCATCAGCAGAGGGAGGGCTCTATTTGCATGTCTCCTGCTATATAGCAAGATCTGTGGTGAGAGGCGTGAGAAGAGAGAGGGGCTCAGAGCACGGGACAGTGTCCTGCGGGAGATTTGTGACATTGATAGTATTGGAAACTGTGGTTTCTTACTGTACGTTTGTTCTGTGATAAACCCTTAAAACCTATAAAACTTATATATTTTAATTTCTATTTTAAAACAGTTTTGTTGAGGTACAATAGATCTATATAAACCACGTATATTTAAAATTAGCACCAATCATCTTTTATGTTTACATATGCAGAGAAAACATGGTATGTGGTATCAATGTTATTTCCATGTTACAGGTGAAAAATTACCAGGAAGCGCACAGGTGAGTTGTACAATGTCCCCAGAGCTCACATTTGGTCAGAGTGCACCTGTGTATCTGGGCCTGTGCTTCTCACCGCTGGACCCGACTTCTCCCTGAACCAAGCCCAGCACACAGTGGGTGGCACCTAGTGAGGTTTGCAGAAGCTTTTCTCTGTAATGAGAACATGGTTTGATGTGTACTCACTGCTGCAATTACCTAACAAATGTAAAGAAAAGCGCATTATCTACAGTTGTATTTTCTCGAGTGTCATACATATTTTATATTGGTGTCTATCTTTCCATCAATCTTTATCTAACGAACTACCCATCCACTTATTGGCAATACCCTTATTGAGGCATTATTGCTTTATAATAAATATTGCATAATTAATGTGTGCAGTTGAATAAGCACTGAAGACAAGCATGGTGGCGGACACCTGTAGTCCCAGCTATGCAGGGAAGAGGAGGAGGATTGCTGCAGACCCAGGGTCTGAGGGTGCAGAGAGCTATGATCTCACCACTGAGCTCGATCCTGGATGACAAAGCAAGACCATGTCTCCAAAGGAAAACACATCATTTTACATGTGCTCACCTGTGCAGCCAATATAACAATCAAGATACCAATGAACTACACTTAAAAGCTTCCGTCTCTTCCTCTGATTCCTGCCTCCCAGTCTTTTCCCTCTTATTATACTGAGACAAACTTTCATCTTTGTTACTTTAGATCTATTTTTCAAGATTTGTTAAAGTGAAATCTTGTAGCTTCAATTTCACTTCTGTGTTTTCTTCCTCAGCCTAATTACTTGTGAGTCAGTAATTTGGCTGTGTATAAAAAATGTATTGATTCTAATGAGGAGCAGCATTGCAGTTAACGAGAGCACCCCTATTATTTATTTATAAAGCACCATAATATTTGGGTTATTTCTAGTTTTTAGTATTAAAAATAAAGTTTATACTCAGCATGGAGATATAGGCATCCAAGAAAAGTATGTTATTTTTACAACTGATGTTACTGAGCTGCAAATCGGCGAATTTTCTTTAGGACATCAGATTATTGATGTTATAGGACAAACAAGAGACCTTACATCTTGAGAAACTCAGTGATTTACAAAAACAGACAGGAAGAGAATATGACCTTATGTAGGGCAGAGGCCAGCAAATGTCATATAAGATAAAACAAAATTAAACTGAACATTTTCTTTAAATTATTTAAAATTTAGTGTAGTGAAGTTATTGTTTAAATTCTCAGAGCACGCACAACTGAGGGATTCCTACTGCTACTGAAACCTTTTCTGCCAAGATTGAGGATAAGTCACAGAAATCTCCACCCTCTGCCTCCCGAGATGCTTCTGTGTGGGAAAACGGAACAGCAGCTGTGGCTGAAATGCATCCAGACACACCTACCCCGCCACCACTGCATTATCAAAGCTTTCACCTGCTGGGGCAAAGGCGCTAACACCTCTGTGTTGCTGGCACTGGAAGAACTCATAGAAACTGGGATAGAAGAAAGAAAAGCTCCAAAGTTCTGTCCATTCTCTTAGGAATGTCAGCCTCATCTCTCACCTCCTCTCATTTCCTCAGAAATAGCAGCCTCATCTGTTGGGAGGGGCGGAAAAGAGAAAGCTGAGGACATCATTGGGAAGACTTAGTAGCTGCTGGAAGATCTGGAAAAAAAACAACCAAGGAGAGACTCTCCCCAAAAAAGGGAGGAAGGCGCATGGATCAGCATTGCACCTGCAGGAGGCACAGGGATACTTGTAAGGACACACCCTGAGCCAGGACTGTGATGTCAGCCTGGAGTATGCCCCCCTCAGAAAAGCAGAGAGTGCCCGTTCGGTGCATCCCTTCCCACCTCACTGACATCTGTCAGGTCCATGTACCTCTGGGATCACCTGGGGGATCTGAAAGACAGAGTCTCTCTGTTTAGCACAGGATTAAGGCCCAAAGCCAAGCAGGAAATAAAATGAAGGTGTCACTGGTATCTGCAGAGGAAACACTTCAGTTCTGGCAGCCACTGGGACAATGACTTTCAAATGTATCCCTGATTAGTTTCACACAATTTCCTACAATAAATGGGGGTATGATCATCTACAAAAATTGCAAAAATCATAAAACAAATAATTAGAGGACATAAGGAATCTGATAGAAGTAGCTGGGGAACATTAATTTTGAAATAATTTGCCTAAGTACTTTTAAACATTTACACTTGATCCTACAGTTAGTCTACATGTAACTCTGTAAGCAATTGCCAACACGTGTTTAATTTTACTAATACTTTATTAATGTCACACTTGTGAATGTATAAAAGACCAGAGAGTAGCTTTTCTTAGAAGTATTGATAAAAAGTCCAACTTTTCAAAATACTCAGAGACATTTATTCTGAGCCAAATGTGAGGACCATGCCCTGTGACACAGCCCCAGAAGATCCTGAGTAGCTTATAGGAACTTGTCTTAGTCAGGGGTATCAGAAATTATTTACTGAGGTAACCACATTGAAGTTGAGACTTGAAAGATGCCAGATTCCTCTTCGAAAACCTTTTCTCTTGGCACTAGAAGTAAACTTACCAGAAACAAATGTTAGCATTTCTTCTATGTTCAAAATCGCCACCCATTGGGAAAATAATTAAACTTGGGGGACTTATCTTTACAAACAGTCCAGGAGATTTCTAAAGTCCTTTACAAACCCAAAGATTCTGATTAGTTTGCAGATTATGCAGAACATCTCACCTAATAGGAAACTGCAATTAGCTAGATTCGCCTGCATTGGGGTTTTGTAATGTTTAATTTATGTAGATGCAGAATACTACAAAACCTGTAAGGGGTACATGTGATATTTTGATAAAAGATTATTATGTGTAGTCATCAAATCTGGATAATTGGAATATCCTTCAGCTCAATAATTGATTATTTCTTGGTGTTAAGAACATTCTAAATCTTGTTTTCTACTTTTTCTGAAATATACACTAAAATATTAACTGTAGTTGTCTATGTGCCATTTTAGAATTTCCACCAGCAAGGAGTGAAAGTTCCTAGGAGTTTTTCAGCGTCCTCATCACCACTTGGTATTTTCTATACTATGTGTTTTACTCATCCCAATAGGCCAGTAGTATTTTTTGAATCTGTCTCGATTGATAGCACAGTTTTGTATTTAGTTTTGCTTATATGATGAATAACATTTACTGATTTGCATATGTTGAACCAACCTTGCATCCCAGGAGCAAAGCCTACTTGATCAAGTTTCCCTCTTCTTACCCAGGCTGGAGTGCAATGGCGTGATCTCGGCTCATCCCAACCTCTGCCTCCTGGGTTCAGGCAATTCTCCTGCCTCAGCCTCCTGAGTAGCTGGGATTACAGGCATGTGCCACCACGCCCAGCTAACTTTTTGTATTTTTAGTAGAGACTGGGTTTCACTATGTTGACCAGGATGGTCTCGATCTCTTGACATCGTGATCCACCCACCTCAGCCTCCCAAAGTGCTCGGATTACAGGCTTGAGCCACCGCGTCTGGCCTCTAGGAGATCTTTTTTATTCTTTCTTTCTTTTTTTTTTGCTTCCACATATGAGTGAAAAAACAAGGTCTATTACTTTCTGCTTTGGGCTTACTTCATTTAAAATAGTGTCTTCCATTTCCATCCTCATTGCCACAAATAACAGGATTTCATTTCTTATGGATGACTAGTATTCATCATGTATCTGCACCACATTATCTTGAACCATTTGTCTCTTGTCCACCACCAGGGTTGATTTCATATCTTGGCTACTGTAAAAGATCCTGCCATATACATTGGTGTGCAGAAATCTCTGACATAATGATAATGATTTTCATTTCTTTGGGTAAGTTTGCACAACTGGAATTGCAGGATCATAAGGTAGTTTCATTTGTAGTTTTTTGAGTTACCTCGACACTGCTCTCCATAGTGACTGTACTAATTTACATTCTCCCTAACAATGCATAACAGGTTTTTTTCTCTGAATCCTTACTAGCATTTGTTAGGATTTTTCTTTCTTTTCTGACAACAGCCATTTTAAGTGAGGTGAGATGATATCTTCTATCATTCTGCAGGTTGTTTACTCACCATGTTGATTGTTTCTTTTTCTGTGAAGAAGCTCTTTAGTTCAATTAAATCCCATTTGTCTACTTTTGTTTTCATTGTATTTGGTTTTGAAGTCTTAGTCATATTTTATTTGCCTAGGCCAATGTCCTGAGAATTTTCTCCTACATTTTGTACAAGTACTTTTACAGTGTCTCTTTATAAATTTAAATATTGAATTCATATTAAATTAATTTTTGTCTCTGCTGAGATAGAAGTCTGGTTTTATTCTTCTAATGTGACTATCCAATTTTCCCAGCACCAGTTATTGAGCAGAGGGTTGTCTCTCCAGTACCGTGCTGTCTTTCTGAGTGTATCTGTGTAGTTTAATTTGAAGTCAGGCAATGTGGTGCTGCCAGCTTTGTTCCTTTTTCTTAGGATTGCTTTTGCTCATCAGGCTTTTTTTTTGATTCCATATATATTTTAGGATTTCTTAAAAAACAGGTAATCAATTATATTGATTACTTGATAAAAATGCACTGCATATGCATATTGCTTTGCGCAGTGTATTAGTCTATTTTGCATTGCTATAAATTAATACCTGAGACCAAATTATTTACAAAATTAAGAGGCTTATTTGGCTTACAGTTCTGCAGCCTCTATGAGAAGCATGGCCCCAGCATCTGCTCCTTGTGAGGGCCTCAGGAAGCTTACAATCCTGGTGGAAGGCAAAGGGGAAGCAGGGTGTGTCACATGGCGAGGGGGTCACAGAAGAGCAGTGGAGGGTCAGCAGACCGTTTTGAGCAAGCAGATATCACAATAGCTAATATAGAAATAATTCACTAATTACCATGGGGTAGATACCAAGTCATCCTTGAAGGATCTCTCCCCATGATGCAAAAACTCCTAGTGGGCCCCACCTCAAATATTGTAGATTACATTTCACCATGAGATTTGGAGGGGACAATCATCTAAACTATATCATTTTACTGTTATGCCCTATCATCTCAAGTCCTTCTTAGATTGCAAAATCATCTTTTTAAAAAACGGTTCTCAAAACCTTAACTTGATCAACCTCCAACTGAAAATTCCAAAGTTTCGTCTGAGTCTTAAGGCAACTCCCTCCACCTGTGAGCTGGCAAAATGTTTTAGAGTTATTTACTTTCAAGGTGCAATATTGCCACAGGCATTGGGTAAATATTGTCAATAAAAAAGGAATAAATTGGGCAAAGCACGGTCAACAGGCCCCTCACACACCTAAAGTCTAGCAGGACAGATATTAAATCTTGAAGCTATAAAATAATCTATCTTGACTTTATGTACTTCAGTCAGGGCACACTGGGAGATAGGGGGTCCTAAAAACCTCAGGCATCTCATCCCTACAGAGGGGCACAGCCCATGGTGCTACTTTCACAGGCCAGAGTAAAGTGCCAGAAATTGTTCCAGGCTAAGAGTGCAAGCTGCATTTGTCTCTACCATTCTGGAATATTGAGGGTTTTGGCCACATTCCCACAGCTTTACTACAAAATGCCCTAGTGGAGAATCTGAATGGGGGCTCAAACCACATCTTTCCCAACCTTTGGCACCGCCTTAGTAGAGGATGTTTGAGGTGGATCCACCCCTGCAGCAGGCTTCTTCCTGGGCATATAGGATTGCCTACACATCTGAACTCTAGATAGAAATTGCCCAGCCTCTTTTACTCTTCCATTCTGCTTATCAGCTAGAATCCAACTATCCCAACACTATTTACTGAATACAGGAGAACGTCCTAGTGCTGTCTGGTCTCACACACACACACACGTAGGACTCATGGGTGGGCCCAAGTCTTGATAGCCCTAGCTATTGGTGCCCAGCTTGAAGAGGCCTGGGAGAAAGTCGGTCCAGCGGGTCATCGTACTTCCGGTTCAGCAGCTCCGGGTAGCTGTTTGCCTCCACCTCTAGGAGGTGCTGTGGGCGTTTGTTCTCCTCAGTGTCTGTCTTTAGGGAGCGACCTCTGTCTTCCGGGTTTTCATTCTCTCTCGGCCGCCTCGAGCTTTCAGAGACACAGCCGCGCTCTGAGAGGAGCTGAGGTGGGATTTCACTTTGTTTTCGGAGACCTTTCAGCTCCGACTCCTGTTCTCGGAGCTCCGCCTCCAGCTCCTCCATCCTCCTCTTGAGCTGCGTGTCCTTCTGCTCCTCCCTGTTGATTCCCGGCCTCTTCCGGGCTCCGCGCGGGCCCCCGCCTCCTGCAGCGCCGTGGTCCGCGGGGCGTGGCTCTCCTCAGGGGCTGCAGCTGCAGCTTCCGCTTCCGCTCGGTGGCCGCGCTCTGCGTCACGGCGATCTCAGCGCGTCCTCCTCGGACTTCCGGTGCGTGGGCTGCAGCGGCTGAGAGGCCTTTTCATCGCCGCCCTTGACACTGGATGCGCAGCCGCAGATGGGGCTTCACGCCCAGATCACTGGGAACCGTGACTCCAGGTCTCGGTTTTCTCCCGGACCTTGTCTTTGGGCATCTCGGCAGCTTCTTTCAGCTCCTGGAATTTCTCTGCAAACGCTGTCAGCTGCTGTCAGAGGAAAACCCCAAACCAAACCCCGTGTGGGCTCTGCTGTGCGCCCCTGCGCAGACTTCTGTGGCGTTTTGGGGAAGGCCGTATTTGGTGCGATTGTGCTGTTGATGGTCACCTTGGCTCCGCCCACGCTGATAGTGGGTCCTTGTGACGTCGTAGGAGGAAACGGTGACCGCTGCTCGCTCACAGGATCCAGTTCTTCCTCATGTTGGGGTTGATCTGGAAGACATGGGCTCGGGTGAGAATGGGCTGTTCTGTCTCCAGAACCGGTCAGACCAGGCGTCTCGTGCTCGCTCTCCGCCACGTCTGCATCTGCTCCCGGCGTGGAAGATGTGGCAGCTAGTGCTAGGGTCAGCCCCGGCACTGCTCCATTCCGTGGAGTGCCTTGGGTGGCTAGGGCTCTGGAAACGATAATTCTAAGAGATAAATTAAGGGTAATCTCTAATAAGGAGTCGTCCTCTATGTCATCTGAGAGAAGCAAGAAAAATCATGGTTTCTATATAAAAATGCATGGACAGCGTGTTGGCCCTGAGACTGCACCTCCCGCTTCTCCATCATCAGGGAACCCACAGACCAGGCGCCCAGATCTGATGTCTGACACCCATGACTTGGTTAATGCAAAGACACGTGTCCTGGGAGTTCCTCCATGCAGTGACTACACACAGTGGAGACACTGAGGCGCGTCTGCTGCTGGGACACGGGACTGACCCCTGATGGGCGGGTTTGGCTCAGGGAGGCATCAGTGACTTTACTGGACTTAGAGTGGATCACAAGGTAATTAGGCGGTTTTATCAGACTCCTCTGATTTTTATGTCTTTGTCATCAGTTCTGCACCCACATCCCACAGTTTCCACAGCCCCTCAGCCTCCTGTGACATCTTCTGCCTCCATTAGTGATGCAGTCCTTAGGAGCATATGAGAATGTTTTTATTTTTTCTAGTAATGAAGTTTTCCAATCCAGAGGCCTCAGTGGTAGTCAGAGAACCATAAATACAGAGGGGCTCTCAGGAGAATGCTTTTGATGCAGAAGAACCACAGACCCTGACAGGAAAGCAGCCCTTGGACTCCACCTGCCCCTGCCCCTGGGCTGCTCCTGTCTTCTGTGGGTGCTGAGCGCCCCCTGCAGCCAAGCCACCTCCTGTGTCCTGCGGGGCGGTCTGGACGTCCCATCAGGATGTCTCCCGCACAGTTATCTGCTGCCCTGTTCTTGGTCCTCAGGCTGCTCATTTGCATGTACAGCATGAACTGGGTGATGTCTCTGGAAATGGTGAGTCTGCCCCTTACATAGTTGGCTTTGTATTGATGTCTTTTCCAACACCACATAACTGTGACCCACTCCAGCCCCTTCCCTGAGGCCTGGCAAACCCAGTGACTCTCATAGCTACAGGTGAATCAAGAGGCTGCACAGGAGCACCTCAGGGGCCCCTCTAAGCTCTACCAAGTCTTCCCCAAGCTCGGTAAGCTGCATCTCACACTAGAGGCATTCTGCTTTGAAACTGTCACATAGCCACTATTTCTTTCACAAACGTCCACTTGGCTTCCCAGGATGTGCTGGAACTCAAGGTCCAAGGTCACCTTTGGGGGCCATGGTCCACTGCGAGGTCATGGCACCTGCTCTGTCTTCAGGAACCTGCAGCTGTGGGGGAGGATCAGGAGAGTGGCTTCTTAATTTTGCTCAGCAGATCTGATTCACATCAAATCAAGTGGAGAGTTGGACATATTGAATTATGTGCAGGCACCTGATAATATGAAAGAATACAAAAGTACACATATAAGCATTGA
>CM052655.1:123895673-123910847 GCA_028533165.1 Leontopithecus rosalia
TGAAGCATGATACCCTAATAGCATGTTAACTCTGAAATCACAGGTAATTTTCAGCAGAAATCAGAGGCAGTGGAGGTCACCCCTCCTGAAGGAGAAGACACCTGCGTCTATAAACCTGACTTGTCAGTCTCTGCAGGCTCTGAGTGTGCAGGACCAGCCCCGACCCCAGACTCAGGAATAGTGAAAGACTCTGCTCTTTCTGTGGGGACGTGAGGCTTAGTGTGTGGAAAGGTCCAAAGTTACTCTACTCTAAATCTCTGTAAATGGTCAGAAACCAACGAATAGGAGAACCATGTGGACTCGATGCAGATGCAACAGTTCCTCATGAGAAAGGCGACTCCATGGTTGGATCCTGCACAGAATTAAGGAAGGACCCATTTGGGGTCATCGTAGAGATTGTTATTATTTACTGACTACATGCTTGCTTCTCTACGTCCCCTGAGAGAAGCAAGTAAATTCGTGGTTTCTAGATAAAAATCCATAAACAGAGTCCTGTCCTGAGAATGCTCCTCGCATTCCTCCAACATTAGGAGCCCATGACCCGGTGCCGGCTGCTGCTCTCTGACGTCCATCACCGGGTTTGAGGCAAACACACACGTCCTGGGAGCTCCTCACAGACAGTGACTGAGCACAGCGGGGATGAAAAGGTGCTGTGGCTGCGGGGCACACGGCTGATCCCTGATGGGCACCTATAGCTCAGGGGGCCTGCTGGCCGCGCTGGACTTAGTGTGGACCTCGTGGTAGTTAGGGGGCCCCATCGAACTCCCCATTTCCCCTTCACTGCTTGTGAAACTTGAATCCTGGGGGGACAGTGTCCACAGCCTCACCCGGCCTCCTGCACACTTTTCTTTCTGCATCAGTGGCACCTGCCTTGGGGCGTTTGGTCATGGCTGCTCCTATAGTTATAAACTTCATAAACTTAGAAGCCTCAGTAGCAGGGACATAACTGTAAATACACAGACCCACCCAGGGAAGGTTAGATGCAGAGGAAGCCACAGGCCCTGAAAGAGAGAAGCCCTTGACCTCCACCTGCACCTGCCCTGGGCTGCCCCGTCCTCTGTGTATACCGAGCGCCCCCTGCTGGTTCCAGGCTCCCCTGCAGGAGGTTTGTGTCCGGGCTCACACTGACTTCCCCTCACTGTGTCACCCGCACAGTAATACACGGCCGTGTCCTCGGCTCTCAGGCTGTTCATCTGCAGATACAGCGAGTTCTTGGCGTTGTCTCTGGAGATGGTGAATCGGCCCTTCACGGAGTCTGCGTAGTATGTGCTACCACCGCTACTAATGTGTGAGACCCACTCCAGCCCCTTTCCTGGAGCCTGGCGGACCCAGTCCATGCCATAGCTACTGAAGGTGAATCCAGAGGCTGCACAGGAGAGTCTCAGGGACCCCCCGGGCTGAACCAAGCCTCCCCCAGACTCCACCAGCTGCATCTCACACTGGACACCTGCAAACACAGAGACATCCTGGTCAGAAACTGCCACACACATCCACTGTTTCTCTCACTCATGTCCACACACACTCAGTCTCTCTCTTTCTCCATGAATCACCTTTTAAAATAGCAGCAAGGAAAACGCAGCCCAGCCCAAACTCCATGGTGAGCCCTCTGTGCTCAGTGCTGATCACTGAATAGAAACACCTGGGAATCCCAAGGCTGAGGCTCCTCTCCCAGAGCTGCAGGGTCAGGGCTGGGCTGGTTTTCATCAGGAGAGGGAGGGACCTATTTGCATGTCTGCTACTATATAGCAAGCTCTGGGGCTGGACGCCTGAGGAGACGGCAGTGCCCAGAGCAGATGAGACCGCCCTGGGGGATTTAGATGACAATGATTGTATTTGGGAAAAACGTGCTGTCTTATTGTGAAATTGTTCTGATAAACATTTAACAACTATCACGTTTTTAAATATGTTTACCTATGTGTACAAATTGTGTTATTTAGAAGTCAGTGGTTTCTTCATTTACAGATGTAAAAGTGAACCCACACATGGAGGGGATTTGTATGTCTAAGGGCTCATATCTGCCATGAGCGAGTCCCAGTATCTGGGACTAAGCTGGCCTCGATTGCTCTTAATCAACTCTAGGACGGAGCGAACGGGTCCTAGTGTGGTTTGCAGAATCCACTTCCTGCCCTGAGACCCTGTGTGATTTTGCTGCATTTACTAAAAAATATAGAGACAAGGTTCAGGCAGATAAATGTTGAGGTTTGCCTGACATTTAACATATTTATTTGTTCCATCCTATCATTCCTTTCTCGTCTAAAATTTCAGTTGTTTACTTGTAATAAATTTTATAAGTTTTAATTGACAGATAATAAAATTCACGTGTTTAACCTGCACAATAGTAAATGCTGAAAAAAAATATCTACTTTCAAGAAGGTGACAAGGCAAGGCAGCTCCCCTCAGCTCTCCTCTCCCTCTTACACATATTTTTCTTCTTCCCTTTTTCTATCATTTCTTTATAAAACTACTGATGTTCTAATATTGCCTTAGCCTAGGTTTTATTTTCTAGAATTTATAAGAATAAATTTATATAGTATATATGATTATCTATTTGGCTTATTTTTTCAATAGAAATTGTGAGAACTAAACCTTTTTTGTGGCTGTGTTCGTTTCTTATAAATAATGTTCAGCATTTCAGCAAACAAATGTAGCATAATTTGATTTTTCTATTAAGTTGATGATGATACTTGAATTTTTTATTACTTTGAGTCATTAATAAGTTTGTTACTCAGCTTGGCAATGTAAATTATGTATGAATTCGATAAATATATTTATTTTTACAAAAACAATAACATTAATCAAGAGAATGTGCTGTTTGGCAAATTTTCTTTAATATTTCAGATAATTGAAGTTACGAGATAGAAAACAAACATGTGACACCGCCTCAGGGAGTCCTGACAGTATGTGCCAAGGTGATGGGGCACAGCTTGGCTT
Source organism: Leontopithecus rosalia (assembly GCA_028533165.1). Taxonomy (NCBI): domain Eukaryota; kingdom Metazoa; phylum Chordata; class Mammalia; order Primates; family Cebidae; genus Leontopithecus; species Leontopithecus rosalia. Next base: position 123,898,605 of record CM052655.1, read on the forward strand.
TATACAACATAGGGAGACATGAGACCTCAATTAATATATGTAAGATGTATATTGATTTAGTTCAAAAAGGAAGGACAACTTGAAGAGGGAAGAGAGCTTCCAGATCATAGGTAGGTAGGAGACAAATGGTTGCATTCTTTTGAGTTTCTGATTAGCCTTTAACTGAATGCACAATTTACAGGAATAGTCACATAGGCCTTATTCTGGCTGAGTGAGACTATAGAGCAAAGCTAGCAATCAGATGTGCATTTCACATATGTGAGCAGAGAGATGACTCTGTCCTTGGTCCACAAGGATTTTCCTTGTGGTCAAATTCTGAAGGAGGTCTGCAGCTTTTTAAAACCTTAGCTAGCAGCTGTAATTTTACGGACAGAATGGGAGGTGGGTTTGCCCCAAACAGGCTCCACATTAACTTTTCCCTTTGGCTTAGTGATTTGGGAGGCCCAAAGATTTATTTTTCTTCCACAAACATGGAAATTTTGGGAGATACAAGTTCTTGTAGAGAGAAACAAGGCCAAGATGTTAGTTAAACTGAGGCAGAGGCTGCCATATGAAATATTGCCTATTACAAGATAAAGCTACAAACATGTATTGGATTGCTTAAATTTCAGTGTGGTAAATGTGTTATTGTGTGAAATTCTCAGGAACCACATATGGAAGGGCACCAATAAAGTGAATTAAATATCGCCTGAGAAGGACTCCATACTTCTATATTTCATTCTTGGATAAAGGGTATCCTGCCTGAATAGGGCGACAACATTGAAAACCTAACTTAGGAGTACCCACCTGTAACAATGGCCGAGTCTTGGCCAATTCCAGCAGCCGTACCTCAACCACTCATACACTCTTGAGTGTGCAAACTGTGTTTAAGTAAGGCAAACACTGACCTGTAACCAGTTCAGCTGTTTCTTTACCTCACTTCTGATTTCTGTACATCATTTTTTTAATCTATAAATCTTCTTCCAGCACATGGCTGCAGTGAAGTCTCTCTGATTCGGCTGTGATTCTGGGGCTTCCTGATTCATGAATCATCCACTGATCAATTAAACTCCTTTAAATTTCATTTGGCTGAAGGTTTTCTTTGATCAGCATTCCTATCCTGTTAAGTCCCTTTGCCCTAGAATGGGGACAGTCAGAAAAATATTCCTTTCCCAAAGTGTCTGTCTAAGAGAAAGGGAGAGCCCATACTTCTGAAATGCATTTAGGCCCACCTCCCTCATCAACACTACAGAATTAAGGAATCACCCTGCAGGGGCAAGCCACTGAAGCCACTATTCTAGAGGCACTGGTGGAGCCCTGGAGGAAATGGGATTAAAACTGAGGTTCTCACCAAAGTTCCATCGAGATGCACCTCCTCTCTGTCATGAAAACAAACCCTTAATCTGCTTGGCATGGCAGCAGAACTGGAAGTGGATGAGAACAGTGGAGAATATTGGAACTGTGGGAGAGAACAACTGGGTGAAACGGGAGGAAATATATGTATTTAACTTAGTAGACTTCAAGTTATTTACATGTTAATTGGGCGGAACATTTCATAGCTAAAGACCTGAGTTAGCATGAGGTTGAGAAATGCTGAGTATATGTTTGCTGAGAAATGCTGAGTGTATGATAAAATATATTGTTTGCTAAAAACAGTGGCAAGGAAAACCTAGTTGACCCTCACTCCCAAGTGGAAAACTACTTGCGGCATTCGAAAGCAGCAAAACATTATGTGTATATCGCACACTGGTTAAAACAGTCCTTTAGGCACGGGATGTGTGACCTGCCCCCATGCCACCCTCCTGGAGAATACTTTCTAGTCTGTCCTTGATCAGTGGTAAGCAGACACCAGCTGCCTACCTAGTTTATCTTGGTTCTACAGGAAAGCACAGAATACCTGTTTGTTAACAGTAATCACCTGTTCAGAGAGAATGACTACGTGGGTCAGAGTCTGCTCCAGGCCCCCAGCCTGGAATGCTGTCAGCCCCCTGAGGCTCTCAGCTAGGAAGGCTGCTGGCCCTTCCCCCTGACAGTCCCACTTCGCTGTTCTATCTGGGTGACTGCTTCCTAATGCCTTCAGGGTTCTCTACAGCTGAGCTTGTTCTTGGTAGCATAAGACACGTTAGAAACACGAACATGGATACGCCACAATGAGAAGCTGAAGTTGAAGTTCTGATGTTTGTTTACTGATACTTGCCCCCTGGCAAGTTCAGGATTTCACGAGCACAGAACTCCTTTGAGACAGTCCCCAAAATGATCTTACCTTCAAACGGAACATTAACAACCTCAGCCTTTTCTGAGTTTTGCCCTCCGCATGTTAAACTCCTGGCCTGAATCTCTCAGTATTTGCACACATTGAATTGATAAAATTATTTTTGTTCTAAATCTTCCAAATATTATCTGAAAGCTCTAAAATTTTCTCCTTTCAAATTTGGTTCTCATTAACTCATTTGGTTAGGTAAATGCTCCATGTACGATGGGATATGTAAAGACACAATGTAGTATTTGCTGAATTGTTTGTGTTTTATTTTTATTTTCAAACATAAAGATGAAGCCTCACTATTTTCACAGGCTGATCTCAAACTCCTGGATTCACATCATCTTCCCACCTTAGCCTCTCAAATTTCTGGGATTAAAGGTGTAAGCCACTTTGCCTGCACATGAATTACTTACTTTAACTTTTTAATAACATTTTTGTTTTGAAATAAGTGTAATTTAGGTGATGCAAAAAAAATTTCTCCTCAGACCCCTCTGCACCAGCTCCAGGGCTGAAATCTGTGTTGAGTGGGTTCTGGGCTCCCCTGCAGCTCTGCCCTCACCCTGCAAGGACGATGCTGTTTGAGCTCACAGAGCATATTCACCCACACCGCTCTTCCAGAATGAAGGGGCTGTCCCCTGGTTCACAACGCTCTTTCAGCAGCATCTGATGCTTTTGAAATTGTCTCTTGAAACAGTGATTGGGCATTACTGTATCCAGTAAACTGCAGGGAGAGCTGAAGCACAGATTTTATGAAATCACCAGAGAGTCTTTTCCCTGGGACTCTCAGATGCAAGGACAGAGTCCACAAACTTTCAGAAAATTCACAGGAGCCTCTTATTTATTCTAGAATTCTGTATTCAAAAGTCACGCCAAATAGGATCTTCACAGAGAGAACTACATGGCTCAAGTCCACAAATGTTAACACACACTGGTATACACACACACACACACACACACACACACACACACACACACTGGCATGGCTGATTTTCACATAAATGACCCCTGATTTGACATATTTCCCAGTGTAAACCAAAGGTTTCTGAGACAGATCTCAATTAAATTAAAATTAAGCTTGCCCAAGTTAGGGCATTAGGGAAGAAAAATAAAAGTAAACACAGAAACACTATGTGGTCAGTTGCTATTCCCTAAAGATGACTTTTAGGACTTTCAATATGTAAAGCGGAAATGCTGGAGGAAAAAGAGGAATTGTATGAAAATTTACACCTGAGAGAGAAGACAAGTTTAACTTTCCTCTTCTGCACCTTGTAAGACTGTCTGGCTTCTGCTTTGCCTTCTTCATCATTGAGGTTCTCTGAGGTGTCCCAAGCCATGCAGACCTGTTTGGTTGGAGATGACTGATGAAGAGCTTGACTTACTGCTTGACAGAATCTCCCTTGACGAAGAAGAAAATGCCAGAGACCTTCAATTCATGACCATGTTGTAGAACCCTGTGTGTGTCAGTCTGTGTGTGACAGTGGAGGGAGGAATGAGACAAAGAGAGATTCTATGTAATTGACCATAATTCATGAGGTGCTCAAATACACACAGATACTTATTCCTAATGGACAAGGTCCACATTTGTGGAGAAAACAACTTCGTGCACCTACATACAGTTACGTATGTATATTGACACCATCTTCTAATACAGTCATATACATTGGAATAAGTATAGTGGAGGGTCAAATATGACAGCGATTGCAAAACCCATTTTCTGTACCTTTTTTCCCCACGTGCACCTGCCGTGATATGTCCTGAAAGTCCTTGGTGTCTGAGCAGCCCCTGATGTCCTTAGTGCCCCTGCAGGGAGGTGTTTGTCTGGGCTCACAATGACTTTCCCTATGTCTTTTGTATAAAAATCCATGGTGAGTTAGTTCAGCTGCAGGAAAAACTGGTTTTTTTGAGTGTGGATCTGGAGATGGTGACTGGACTCTCGAGAAGTGGGTTGTAATGTGTGACCCCTCATGACCTACACACCTGACACACTTCCATTCCTTCCCTGGGGGCTGGAGGATCCAGCTCCAGGAGCAAGTACTGGTTGTGATGGGGAATCCAGAGGTGGCACAGGTGACGGAGAGGGTCTGTGGGGGCTTTACTAGAACACGAGTGCCTGAAAAACACAGTCTCTTACATACACAGGTTCCGAATGACATTGTGATGAGAATGATCCTGGGCTGAAATCATCAATAACGAGGGTGACATCAGTGTAGGTTGAACAGGCAGTTGCTGGGCAGATGTTTTCACAGAAGTAATTCCTTTATTGTTGTGGCTACCTTTGTGCAAGCTTGTGGTCGTTCTGAGTGTTATAAAGCTGGCTCTTGTTATCAGGGATATATGCATGAGAACCCTCCATCCGTGGCCTTTCCCAGCTTCGGTTGTCAGGGTTTGAACACAAGAGACTGTGATTTAATTCTGACAACTTTTTTTTTTGAGACGGAGTTTCGCTCGTGTTACCCAGGCTGGAGTGCAATGGCGCGATCTCGGCTCACCGCAACCTCTGCCTCCTGGGTTCAGGCAATTCTCCTGCCTCAGTCTCCTGAGTAGCTGGGATTACAGGCACGCGCCACCATAGCCAGCTAATTTTCTGTATTTTTAGTAGAGACGGGGTTTCACCTCGTCGACCAGGATGGTCTCGATCTCTTGACCTCCTGATCCACCCACCTTGGCCTCCCAAAGTGCTGGGATTACAGGCTTGAGCCACCGCACCTGGCCCTATTTCTACAACTTTTGCAAGCTCTTTCTAACACCCCTGGTGATGAAGAAGGTGACTCTGAAAGTTTATACAGCACTGGATTAATTCCACATTCACACCCCATTTTGACTAATCAAGCTTATGCCCTCCCTACTAGTGGCCACGTGCCTTCCCAGATGAGTCTTCATGAAACACAGTGGAGGGTCCTGAACCATGAGAGAAGAAAGTCACAGCAGCCTCTCCCAATGGCTGCAGGAGCCACAGCCTGAGCCCCACCTAAGCTCCAGGGAAAGGGCTGGAGCCCTGGTATTTAGACCACAAGGACCACATCCTTAGTTTTTCAAAAATCAGGAAAAGCAAATGGAAAAGTGAGAACAACTGAAAATGGAAGCCAGGAAGCTGAATCAGAGCAGTGTGGATACTCATTTGCGTGCTTTATTGTCAGGAGAAAGGTCAGACATAAAACCTGTGAGGTTTTATGTGACAATGACTCTGGCCAGCCTCTCTCCTAGCTGTAATCACAATCCCTAAAGACGGTTCTAGTCAGGGAATCCCACTGAGTTTCCTGTCCTGAGTCTGGCTGGAGAAGGCTCACCAGGAACACCTCACCCGCTGAGCTTCCTCACCACTCTGATGCTGTGGACCATGGTGGAGGCTTTCCATTCCTGTGAGTGGCAATATGCATATCGTGCATGTGAGAATGTGCCCTCATATCACAATCATCAAACAATATGTAGAGATGACATTGGTAGGCACAGAGATCTAAAATTAAAAAGGTTCCCTAGAGAAATTGCCAGAAGCAGAGGAAGTCCCCAATTCTGACAGGAAACAAGCCCCAGCCTCCCTGTGCCCCTGCCCCTGGGGTGACTCTGATGAGGGGGTCCCGAGCGTCCCCTACAGCTGACTTCCCCCAGTGTTCCTGCAGGATGTTTGTGTCTGGGCTCACACTTAGGTCCCCTCACAGTGTTTGTCACACAGTGATACACGGCTGCGTCGTCAGCTCTCAGGCTGCTCATTTGCAGGTAAAGAAGTTCCTGGCGTTGTCTCTGGAGATGGTGAATTGGACCTTCACAGAGTCTGCATAGCATGTCCTACGGCCATTCCAGCTAATACCCGAGACCCACTCCAGCCGCTTCCCTGGAGCCTGGTGGACCCAGTTCATGTCACTGTTACTGAAGGTGAATCCAGAGGCTGCACTGGAGAGTCTTAAGGACCCCCTGGGCTGAACCAAGCCTCCCCCAGACTCCACCAGCTGCACCTCACACTGGACACCTACAAACACAGAGATACCCTGGTCAGAAACTGCCACACATATCCACCGTTTCTCTCACTCATGTCCACTCACACTCAATATCCTTAGTCCTCCATGAATCACCTTTTAAAAGAGCAGCAAAAAAACCCAGCTCAGCACAAACTCTATTTGTTCATTGCTGATCAGCAAATGGAAACACCTGAAAATCCCAGGGCTGAGCCTTCTCTCCCAGGGCTGCAGGGTCAGGGCTGGGCTGGTTTTCATCAGGAAAGGGAAGGCCCTATTTGCATGTCTCCTATTATATAGCGAGGGTTGAAGTGGGACACCTGAGGAGAGGGTGCCGCCCAGAGTAAATGAAAGTGTCCTGGAAGAGACTGGTAGTAATTCTTTTATTCAGGAAAATACAATTTTATGTTATGTGATTGCCTCTTGATAATCATTTAACACTCATTGTTTTATATTTATATATTTGTAGGATATAGTCAATGCAGGTATCAATGTTATCTTTTACACAATATAAACTATATACAGAACAGAGCAGTTCAGCCATATGTACAAGATCACACATCTATCTGGACCTATGCTTCTAACCACACAGTCCGAGAGTATTCTTGGGGGCCAGTCACCTCCACTGGTTGGAAGCACAGGTCGAGATAATATGTTCTCAAAGTTATTTAGCTTCTTTCACTCAGCACTCATATTTGAAAATGTAGCATGCTTTCTTGTGAATCGGGCATGCCTTGATTGTAATGAGTTGTATTTCAGTACATTATGTACATATGTACATTGCCTAACTCTTCACATATTGTGGCTATTTAAATTGTTCTCTCAGACTCTGACTTTTATCTAGAAAGCAGCTAGTCAGCCTGAGAAAATACAAAATAACAAAACTGTGATCTTATTCTTACCTCATTAAGGACAAACCTGAACAACTACAAATAAAAAAATTTTTGACGTATCAGAGTTGAGCAAACATAAAGTTAAAATTTGAGGAGACAGGTTGGCAGGGAGAACCAGGATGCACATGTGAGTGTGCCTGGGGCAGGTGTCACCACATGGCATTGTAGCTAACCTGGAAATATTTAGAGTTCCTTGAAAATGTGTGCATTAATGGTGTTGGAGTGTGAAGCTTCTAGTGCCATATATTGTTGCAGACTTTCCTTAAAAAGTTGGGAAATATCCAAAAAGTTTCTTCATCTGCTGTCTTGTGGTGTCGACTGTGTTGACTGGGGTAGGAGAATATCAGCCAGTGTTCACTTCCTGAACCCTCCTCCACTATCTGCAGTGGAAAATCCCCCAAATCTGTCTCCTCCTGGTAATGGTGGAGTCAACAAAAATAGATGAAGACACAGGACACCATGAACCCTCCATCTGGAACCACCTCCAATCTTTTCTATGGAATAAAAATTTTTTTTTTTGAGAGGGAGTTTCGCTCTTGTTACACAAGCTGGAGTGCAATGGCGCAATCTCGGCTCACCGCAACCTCCGCCTCCTGGGTTCAGGCAATTCTCCTGCCTCAGCCTCCCGAGTAGCTGGGATTACAGGCATGCGCCACCATGCCCAGCTAATTTTTTTGTATTTTTTTTAGTAGAGACGGGGTTTCACCATGTCGACCAGGATGGTCTCGATCTCTTGACCTCGTGATCCACCCACCTCGGCCTCCCAAAGTGCTGGGACTACAGGCGTGAGCCACCGCGCCCGGCCTGGAATAAAATTTTTAATTCATAGGGTAGGGACAGTATGTAAGAAGCTGAGGACACTGGTGAGAAAGTATTGTGGCTAGAAAAAGATGCTCTGCTCCTAGGGGAAGTGGTAAGGACAGGAACACTTTGAAGACCACTCCCCAGAAACTGGCTCACTACCTGGACCTAAGAAGGAGGCTCAGTCAGAAAACTGAAGAGTATCTTCCTTTGTTCAAATCCCTTCACCCCACAATCACCCAGGAAAAGTATCTGCAGGATGCGCCTACCACAGCTGGAAAGGACAGATTATCTCTGGAGAGAACACATGTGCTTTAGGTCACCTCACACACTCCAGAGGCTCACCTCGCATGGCCCCAAGAGCACCTCACATTTCCCCCAGGTGTCCACACATATGCCCCAGGTGACCTCACACTCACCCAAGGTCACCTCACACGTGCCATGGGTCACCGCATACCTCCCGCAGTTCACCTCACACATCCCCAAGTCACCCTATACATTCCCCAGGGTCACCTTAAACATTTCCCTTGTGACCTCACAAATTTCCCTCACACATACACCCCATTATTAGAAGACCAGCTCCTGACATATCAACATAGATTCCAGATCTCTCAAAGTGAGCGACTGGTCTGTGAAAAGGAAAACAGACAAAAAAGACAAGAAACCGTTTTTTCAAAGCTGAGCTGGGGGGAGACACCAGACACTGCTGCTCCGTGGGTGTCTAACGTTCCCCTGAAAACCTGTTTTTATTAAGCTCTTTCATTAGGGGACGGGGAGGGAGGTTACACAAAGTTTCCGTGCTAATTATACAAAAAGAAACATAAGCTAAAACTCTTGACCAAAAATCACAAATGGTACTGTAAAAGCAGAGGAATGTAAGTTACTTTCTGTGCATCAGCATAGAAACCATAAACCTTAGCAAAAACAGAGGTTAAACATATAACTATCAGCAAGAAAAGCACTGGGCTCACAGCTGCAGGGGGAACAGGGTCTGACACAGGGCAACCAGCCCAACCACAAAACTGCAAGAGTGGGGAGACCCCCACGCAGACCTGGAGGAGCAGTGGGAGAACCAAGATGCGGGAGACCCCCAGGCAGGCCTGGAGGAGCAGTGGGAGAACCAAGATGGGGGAGACCCCCAGGCAGGCCTGGAGGAGCAGTGTGAGAACCATTTCCAGACCTTAATGCGCGAATGCATTAAAGAATCTCTTCCTGTCTCCCAGCTGCTTATTATCAAGATGTCTGGCAGAGTTTGAACTCTTCTTTGTAAGAGTGGTTCTCATTACAACATCGAATTTCGTTAAGTGCTCACAATTGAATAGGATATTTATACGAACACCAGCAGTCCTTGTTAAATGCTTATTTTAGATATTTTAAAGGAAGTCCTAGGCCCTGAGAGGAAACCGTCCCCAGCCTCCTATCCTGTGCACCTGCTCTGGGGCAGGAGCCTGTGCTGGGTGTGTCCTGAGCGCCCCCTGCAGCCCAGTCCCAACCCTGCAGGGAGGATTCTGTCTGAACTGACAGAGTACATTCCTACCAGTGTCTCTAGCCCAGTATAAAGTGGCTGTGCCCAGGCCCAGAATTCTCCTTTAGTGACACCATATGCTTCACTCGCCATCTTTTGAAATACTGAATTGGCCTTAGGAAACCCAGCGAACTCTGCAGGAGACCCTAAGAAAATATCTAATGCATCTCCAGGGAGCACTTTCATGGAGCTCAAGAGGCACTGAATCATTGGACACACAGTGAATCAAAAAACTCTTTGGGGGTTTGTAGGAGACTCTTATTTCCTTTAGGGTCCTGCAATTGATTACTGCACGTGAAAATACCTTCAGGTGCAGGTGCATTTGGCTAGAATCCCACTCCAATTCTACTATTCAAACACACACACACACACACACACACACACACACACACACACACACACAGTGGTTAATTTTTACATTAATGGGTCCCGTGGTTTCCCTCTTTGTCTGGTATCCATCTCATGGAAAGCACTCCCTACACTGGCACTAAGGCTGAGTATGTGTCTACTTTCTGCAAACAGAAGAAAACAGAATAAGTGGACACTTGGGAAGTGCATGCACATTGAATTCACCTGTTCTCACTTTGGAACTGCAGTTGCCCCATGCAAAGTAAATTTGAGGCCAATGAGGGTAAAATCACTTTATTGGTGCTGAAGCTGCTGGTGTCAGCAGCTCCAAATGGTTCTATTTTTTTACATTATACTTTACGTTCTGGGGTACATGTGCATATCCTGCAGATTTGTTACATAAGTATAATGTGCCATAGTGGTTTGCTGCATCCATCCCCCCGTCATCTACATTAGATATTTCTCCTAATGTTAGCCCTCCTCAATCCCCTACCCCCTGCTACTCCTTCCCTAGCCCCCCACAACGACAGGCCCCAGTGTGTGATGTAACGCTCATTGTGTCCATGTGATCTCATTGTTCAACATCCACTTATGAGTGAGAACATGTGGTGTTTGGTTTTCTGTTCTTGTGTCGGTTTCCTGAGAATGATAGTTTCCAGATTCATCCATTTCCCTGCAAAGGACATGAACTCATCCTCTTTAATGGCTGCATAGTATTCCATGGTGTATATGTACCACGTTATCTTCATCCAGTCCCTCATTGATTAGCATTGGGGTTGGTTTCAAGTCTTTGCTATTGTTAACAATGCTGAATAAACGTTTGTGTGCATGTGTCTTTAGAACTGAATGCTTTATAATCCTTCGTGTATGCTGGGTCAAATGGCATGTCATTTTCTATATCCTTGAGGAATCATCACACTGTCTTCCACAATGGTTGAACTAAGTTACACTCCCACCAACACTGTTAAACCGTTCCTATTTCTCCACATTCTCTCTGGGATCTGTTGTTTTCTGATCTTTTAATGATCACCATTCTAACTGGTGTGAGATGGTATCTCAATGTGGTTTTGAATTGCATTTCTCTAATGACAAGTGATGATGAACTTTTTTCATATATTTGTTGGCTGCATTAATATATTCTTTTGAAAAGTGTCTGTTCATATCCTTTGCCTACTTTTTGATAGGATTGTTTGTTTTTTTTTTTCCTGTAAATTTGTTTAAGCTCTTTGTAGATTCTGGAAATTAGCCCTTTGTCAGATGAGTAGATTACAAAATTTTTCCCCATTCTCTTGGTTATCAGTTTACCCTAGTGAGTTTCTTTTACTGTGCAGAAGCTCTTAGGTTTAATTAGATCCCATTTGTCTGCTTTGGCTTTTGTTGCCATTGCTTTTGGTGTTTTAGTCATGAAGTCCTTGCCTATGCCTATGTCCTGAATAGTATTAACTATGTTTTCTTCTAGGGTTTTTATGGTGTTAGGTCTTATATTTAAATCTTTAATACATCTGGAGTTAATTTTTGTATCAGGTGTAAGGAAGGGGTACAGTTTCAGCTTTCTGCATATGGCTAACCAGTTTTCCCAACACTATTTATTAAACAGGGAATCCTTCTTCATTGCTTGTTTTTGTCAGGTTTGTCAAAGATCAGGTGGTTGTAGATGTGCTGGGTTACTTTTGAGGCCTCTGTTCTGTTCCATTGGTCTATATCTCTGTTTTGGTACCAGTACCATGCTGTTTTGATTACTGTAGGCTTGTAGTATAGATTGACATCAGGTAATGTGATGCTTCCAGCTTCGGGTTTATTTTATTTATTTCTGTATTTATTTATTTTGCTTAGGAATGCCTTAGTGACATGGGCTCTCTTTTGATTCCATATGAAGTTTAAGAGTTTTTTTTTTTCAATTTTGTAAACAAAGTCAATGGTAGCTTGCTGGGGATAGCATTGAATCTATACATTACTTTGGGCAGGATGGCCATTTTCATGATGTTGATTCTTCCTAACCATGAGCAGGGAATGTTTTTCCATCTGTTTGTGTTCTCTCTTATTTCCTTGAGCAGGTGTTTGTAGTTCACTTTGAAGAGGTCCTTCATATCCTCAGCCAAGATATGGAAACAATCTGAGTGTCAGCAGATAAATGATGAATAAAGACGATGTGGTACCTACACAGTAGAATATGATTTAATCTTACAAAAGAAGACATGCTGTCATTTGCTATTTGCCACAGTGGATTAATTTCCATATCCCCTAACTGTGCAGACCACTGATTATAGCTCCTCCCCAGGGGATGGCAGATCCTTATTCAGTAGTAAAAACTGGCTGTACTAGGAAGGCTACTTTTACACATTGTTCACATTTTCAGCCTAACATATCAATGTCTTAAGATATTTTGCCATTGTTCATCACCCGCCTATGAGTGAGTATATACGGTGTTTCCTTTTCTGTTCTTGTGTCAATTTGCTAAGAATGATGTTCTCCAGATTCATCCATGTC
>CM052655.1:123918587-123936651 GCA_028533165.1 Leontopithecus rosalia
TCTCTCTGGCTGCCCTTAGCATCTTCTCCTTCATTTCAAACCTGGTGAATCTGATGATTATGTGCCTTGGGGTTGCTCTTCTTGCAGAGTATCTTTGTGGTGTTCTCTGTTTTTCCTGGACTTGAATATTGGCTTGCCTTGCTAGGTTGGGGAAATTTTCCTGGATAATATCCTAAAGAGTATTTTCCAGCTTGGATTCATTCTCTTCGTCGCATTCTGGTACACCTATCAAACGTAGATTAGGTCTCTTCACATAGTCCCACATTTCTTGGAGACTTTGTTCATTCCTTTTTGCACTTTTTTCTCTAATCTTGGCTTCTCATTTTATTTCATTGAGTTGATCTTCGACTTCTGATATCCTTTCTTCTGCTGGTCAATTCGGCTGTTGAAACTTGTGCATGCTTCGCTAAGTTCTCGTGTTGTGTTTTTCAGCTCCTTCAATTCATTCATATTCCTCTCTAAGTTGTCCATTCTTGTTATCATTTCCTCAAATTTTTTTTCAAATCTTTTTTCAAGGTTCTTAGTTTCTTTGCATTGATTTAGAACATGGTCTTTTAGCTCACAGAAGTTTCTCATTACCCACCTTCTGAAGTCTGATTCTGTCATTTCCTCACTCTCATTCCCCATCCAGCTTTGTTCCCTGCCATGTGTGTACCTATGCAACTATCTTACATGTTCTGCACATGTACCCCAAAACCTAAAATGCAATAAAAAATAAAAAATTAAAAGAAAATAATAGTTCTTAATGCTCCAAGTTATATGAATTGTTCCACTGTAGCAGGATATTTAACGTCACATCAGCAACTTGTAGAGCAGTTATTTTAGATTTTTTTTTTCTGACTAAAGAAAACCAAGGCCCTGAGAGGACACCTCCCTCCAGCTTCCTGCTCTGGGCGGGACCCTGTGCTGCGTGGCTCCTGAGCGCCCCCTCCAGCCCAGCGCTTGCCTTGCAAGGAGGATCCTGTCAGGGCTCACAAAGCATTTTCCTCCTGAGTCTTTAGTCTAGCATAGAGTGGCTGTGTTCTGGTTTAGAAAACTCTTTCAGCGACAGTATCTGATGCCAACACTTCTCTTGAAACAATTGATTAGCCTAAGCAAACCTATTGAACTCTGCAGAAAGACCCAAAGAAAAGATTCTCTGACACAGGAGGCAGCCCCTTCTCTGAAGCTGCAGACACTCTGAATCAGTGGACACATAGTGAAGACAGGAACTTGCAGGACTTTGGGAGCCCCCGTTGCTTCATTAGGTTCTTGTAGTTGAACGTTGCATCTGAGAATGCCCGCGGGAGCAGGTGCATTCAGATTACAGCCGTCTCTGTGTCTTCTCTTCCGACAGCACACATTTCCCTTCTTCCCAGTGTCCAGCCTACGGAAAGTGCCTCCTGCACTGACACTAGGTCGAGGTTTATTCCTTTTTATCTCCTAGAAATCCAGTGTAAACAGCATACAAGTGGAGACTTGGGAAGTGCATGCAGTTTTTTGTTCCCCAGCTAGGAACCCTGAAAGTGTCCTGCAATAAAATAAACTGTGGTCAAGAGGGAGTTGCCAAGACCTTGTCTTACAGAGTTGATGTCAGAGGCTTCAGATGCCTCTTCTGACCTTGTCTTGTTCTCTGCCATTCTGTTTCATTTTCCCTATGTTCTCCTCAGATGGAGTCTGTGCATTGCCCTGCTTTCATCTTCAATCCAGAATAACCATACTGGTGAAAAGGCAATTTGTGCATCCTGGTAGTATTACATATCGTTACAATTGAATCTTAATAATTTAGTGGACTTCTTTTTCTGGAATGTGACCTATACACAGAGTCTCCAGAGCCTAAACTGATGCTTTCCCTTTTCTGGCTGCAACATTACAGGATTCTTACCCTATTGGCTAATGTGACCCATTTTCATGATAATGGAAGGCTGCTGGGAGGGGTCTGTAATGGAGATGGACGACCCTCCCCCACATAGACAAGGTGCTAGAAATGTCCTTCCCCTGGATGGTCTATCTGGAGAAGTTTATCTGTGTGTTTCTCAGAGTTTAGGTGTCTTGATGACTTTGCTATGAAATAATCTATCTTAATTATCACCCAAAGAACCTGGAAGTTCCTGGAGGAAGAAAACATCAAGAGTGTGGAGTGTGGGGCCTCCAGGATTTCACACCCTCACACTAGGTCTGACAAGCCCTCTGTGTTTATGCAGTTCAGATTTACATGTAACAAACCACACAGCCAGGCTCATCTAAATTGTCACAGGCTCATTTATACACACCGGAGCAGCAGCTGAGTGTAATCATCACACTGAACTCAGCGAAACGTGGGTCAGTTCACTGTTTACTGTAGCTCAGAGCAGCATCACTGATTCACCTGAGCAGACATTTCTTCCCTGAAACAGCTTCACCACCAAGTATCCTAAAGGGTTGCTATGGAGCTGAGTGGGGCTGGACTTCTTTCTGTCAGCTGTCATGCAGGGTGTTTAGAATAATGTGGACCTTTATACTAGGTGCCAATCACTCCCAGTGTTGTTGGAATGGCTGGCAGCCCCAATCCCATTTCTCCCCTCCACTCACCTAAATGTCTTCAATAACTCCATGAACCTTAGAATTCTCTTTTACATGGATGACGCTGAGGATTGTCAATCTGCTTAGTGCCACAATCAGAGGCAGCTAAGGGATAATTCTCAGTCCACTGATAGGTTGAGCCTATAACATAGGACACATATCCTAGAGTGGCCAATTCATGTCTGTGCCAATCAACATATAATTGAAGGGGCAGGATTTTCAGTGCATTTGAGTGTAGCGTCTTCATAATTCTTGATAATAGAGCTACGACCTGAATGGTGTGCAGAAGAAGTCAGCTCACGGTTAGAAGAAAGCCACCTGCCCCCAGGAAGTTGGTCTCTTTAACTAAAACACCTGAAACGTGGTACCCTGAGAGCTTGTGGAAATTCATTTCCTGGAGTAAAGAAATAGGAAAGCTATTCTCAGAGCACTGGAAGAAACCTCATCAGAAATTCTATCAACGCAGCAGTCAAATTCCAGTAAGTCAGTCCTTGGGTTTATGCTTTACAACTCAAGAAGGGATAAAGAAATCTACATAACTGGATGGCCACTCCAACAGAGGGAATTCTGAGCTATTTAAGTAACAGACCAGTATTCACTCACAGCCACTCTCCTGTGAAATCTCCAACTTAAGCCGATCTCTGTAACTTGAAAACGTTTACTCAAAACACTGTTTTTCTCTAGACATCCACAAATGCACAAATGTATCTTGAATATTTGTACATGAGTGAGCTGTAGAGGTCCTTGACATGTTAATGAAAGTTTATGAAAACATGGTGACTTCATGACTCACTGTGAGTTCCCACTTCACTGGTTTGAAAGATTTCTCACCCGTGTGACAGGGCAACGGGTGTCTCAGAGAAGACGTTGATTTAAACCGAACATGTTCCTCGCTCATGTAGATGTGTCTGTGACTGAAAACCCCACACTGGTGTTCAGCGGATTTTACTCTTTTAGATTCACATTCTCTCTCTCTTTCTCTTCCTGTCTCTGCTTTTCTGTCATTACTATTTATGACTGAATCATCATGAATCCTGCCGACAGCCTCCATCTCACATTCTGACAATCTTCTCCCTCAAAGATAATTAGGGCAAACTTATCCTTGCCCAATGTGGAAAAATTTCTGGACTTTGACTAGAGTTATTAGAGCCTCATGTGAAGAACCATAATCAAACATTACTTGTTTTTAGATTATACCTCAAAACTAAAACTGTTCCCCACAGTGGCTGTGACATTCCATATTCCGACCATTATGCAAAACAGTATGGGCCCCCTTAATAAATTAAAACGGAAATACCATATGACCAGCGATCCAGCTTATGAAAATATACCCAAAGGAGATGAAATTACCACCTCGTGAAGATACCTGCACTCCTAGGCCTATTGCAGCACTATTCACAACAGCCAAGATATGGAAACTAAGTGTCTGTCAATGGACAAGTGGAGAAAGACAGTGTGGTACGTGTACACAACACAACGTTATTCTGCCCTATAAAATCAGGGGATGCTGCCATTTTCCCATAAGACAAGTGGATTCCCACAGCCCCTACCAATGCAGTCTATCCATTGCAGCCCCTCCATGAGAGCTGGGAGATCCAAGTAGCAAGAACTGGTTGTGATGGAGTGGCCAGATGCAGTGCAGGTGAGGCAGAGGGACAGTGTGGGCTCTTCAGTCCAGGGCTGACTCCCGCAGCTGTTCCTGGGACAGGGCATGTGAGTACATGGATGATCCATGCCTGTCTGTCACAAGTGCCTACGCTCACTCCACAGACCCATGTCTGACATCTAAGACACACCCTGGGGAGCTCTCACCTGGCACAGGGAAGACACAATAATGCCATCTTCTTCATGAACACAACTCCGCATTCTTCAGATACCTTAACCCTGCCTGAGGGGAGAGCTGTTGGCTTACACAGTCCAAAAGCATTTTATATCCTGGAGCCTGAAAATAATTTGTATGTGGCAAAGCCTTGTACTTGTAAGAGGGAGGGAAAGCAATCAGACTCCCTGTGGATTTGAATATGTTTTATTGTTGTCTGTTTTCAGCTTGACATGAAGCACTTCTTTGTCAAAAAGTGTAGCCATGACAGTTCATAAAATTTGCTTTGTTCCTGTTTTCCCGACTGTGACATTTGAACTGTATCAAGTGAGCAATGTGCATACTTTACAGGAGCAATTACAAAACAACTCTTTGAATCATCAGTAGTGCACAAATGCTACTCTTCCCTTACTGCCAAAAATCTTCTGAATAGATTTTGGTAAAAATAATCATAAATTGCGTTCTTAATTTAAAAGTAATATAATTTTCAGAAACCCAGCAACTCCCTTTGCCAAAGGTACTCCCACTAGAACTTACTACCCTGCTTCCTTAAGGCACGAACATTATCACTCTGTCACTTGATTCATCAAAAGCCCATGTATTTTCCATTTTACTGTCAATATCATATTCTGATTCATCACATGCCATACAGCAAGATATTTTAGGAGATTGATGTGCTATGCAGAAACATTCCACGTGGTGTTAAAGATGCCTTCCCATCACATCTTCCTAACTAGCTTCTTTATTGACATCAACTTGGAAATTCTTTATTTTAGAAGAGATATCTGAGAAAAACAGCCTGAAATGTAAAAGAGGCTTATTAGCATCAACAACACACATAGCAGTGACTCCAGGTTGTCAATCCATAGGATTAAGAAGTGAAAATGAGGTGGGTTACATAAGTTGTTTTCAGAGGATTATCCTGTGCTTGTAGAATCGGTACCTAGGGTGGCATCAGTGTAGGGTTAAACGGGGAGTAGCTGGGAAAGTTTCCTCGTGGAAGAGACTTTTGTAAGGTTGTGGTGGCTTCTATCCAAAGCTGTGGTTAAGCAGCATCCATTTATGATAGTTCTCATTATCGGGAGCATGTGCCTGAGAACCGTCCTGCATGTCACTCCTAGTTCCATTTGTCAGGCTGTTAAAACAAGTGGCTCCATCTTGATTCTGACAACTTTCACACCCTCCTTCTAACACTACTGTTGAGGAATGTGACTCTTTGATAGTTTGACCGGCAGGGGATAAATTTCACATCCACATCCCATTCTCACCACACAAGCTCATTCCCTTCACTAGTATTGGCCACTTGCATTCCCAGGTGAGTCTCCAGACAACACACTGGAGGGTGCTGAGCAATGGGAGAGAAGAAAGTCTCATCAGTCTCTCCTATGTGGCTGCGGGAGCCACAGCCTGAGCCCCACCTGAGCTGCAGGGAAAGGGCTGGAGGCCTGGAGCTTTAGCAGCAAGAACCACATCCCACTTTACAGGGAGCAGTAAGAGTACAAGGAAAAGTAAGAACAACAACAACAGATGAAAAGAAATAGAATGGGCTATTCGCCAAAGGGGCCCTGGTTCAGTGCTGATGCCTATTTGCATCCTTTAGTGTCAGGAGAAGGGTCAGATGTGAAGCATGTGAGATTGTAAATGACACTGGCCCTGGCCCAGCCTCACTACTGGCTGGGATCAAAATTCCTGAAGACTGTTCTAGTCAGGGAATCTCACAGAAGTTTCTTTCCTGAGTTTTATTGGAGGAGACTCACCAGGAACTCCTGAGTTTCCTCAAGATGCTGATCCTGGTGACCACGGTTGAGGACTTTTCATTTCTAAGCATCAGTCTGCATTTTATGCATGTGAGAATATGTTCTCAAATTAAAATGATCATTTTAAAATATTTAGAGATGACATTGGCAAGCACAGAACTCTGAACTTACAGAGGTTCCCTAGAGAAAGTAAAAAGATGAAGTCCCACATCCTGACAGGAAATCAACCTCCGTGTGCACCTGCCTCTGGGGTTGACTCTGAACAGTGGCTCCTGAGCGCCCCCTGCAGCTGATTTCCCTGCAGCGTTTCTGCAGGAGGTTTGGTTCTGGGCTCACTCTGACCTCCCCTCACTGTGTAACTTGCACAGTAATACACGGCCATGTCCTTGGCTCTCAGGCTGTTCATTTGAAGATACACGGAGTTCTTGGCATTGTTTCTGGAGATGGTGAATCGGCCCTTCACAGAGTCTGCATAGTTTGTGACACCACTAGAACTGATAGCTGATACCCACTCCAGACCCTTCCCTGGAACCTGGAGAACCTAGTATATGTCATGGCTACTCAAGGTGAATCCAGAGGCTGCAGAGGAGAGTCTCAGGGACTCCCCGGGCTGAACCAAGCCTCCCTCAGACTCCACCAGCTGCACCTCTCACTGGACACCTGAAAACACAGAGACACCAAGGTCAGAAATTGCCACATATTTCCACTGTTCCTCTCATTCATGTCCACCCACACTCAATCTCTCTAGTTCTCCATGAATCACTATTTAATAAAGCAACAAGGAAAACCCAGTGCAGCAAAAACGCCGTGGTGAATCCTGTTTGTTCAGTCCTGATCACTAATTAAGACACCTGGAAATCCCAAGGCTGGGGCCTCTATCCCAGAGATGCAGGGTCAGGGCTGGGCTCGTTTCCATCAGGAGAGGGAGGGGGCCTATTTTGTATGTCTCCTACTATAGCAAGCTCTGGGGCTGGATGCATAAGAAGAGGGAAGAGCCCAGAGCAGATGAGAGCCTCCTGGGGATTTAGATGACAATGATTGTATTTGGGAAAATGTGCTGTCTTATTGTGAAATTGTTCTGATAAACATTTGACAACCTTCACATTTTAATTATGTTTACCCATGTGTATGTATTATGTTATTTAGGAGTCAGTGGTTTCTTCATTTTCAGATGTAAAAGTGAACCCACACATGGAGCTGCTGTGTATGTGTCTAGGGACTCATATCTGCCATGAGTGAGTCCCAGTATCCGGGACTATGCTCCTCATAGCTGGCCTCAATTGCTCTCTTAGCCAACACAGGACAGAGCAAAACGGCTCTAGTGTGGTTTGCAGAATCCACTTCCCGTCACAAGAACCTGTGTGATTTTGCTGCATTTACCTATGAATTCAGAGACAACTAGGTGTCAGGCAGACAAATTTTAGGTGTGTCTGACCTTTTACGTATTTATTTGTTCCTTCCTATCGTCTCTTATGTCTAAAATTTCACTTGCTTACTCGTAATAAATTTATGTTTCAATTGACAGATGATAAAATTCACATATTAACCTGAACAATAGTAAACTTTGAAACAAATCTCTATTTTCAAGAAGATGACAAATCAACTCCCCTCAGCATTCCTCTTGCTCTTTTATATTTTTTTGTTTTTTTCTCCTTCCATTCTTCTACCATTTCTTTATAAAACTACTCATGTTTCCCTATTCCTTTAAACTTGTTTTTATTTTGTTGAATTTATAGGAATGAAATAAGACAGTATATACTATTTTATATTTGGCTTATTTTTCTCAATAGAAACACTGAGAATTATACCTTTTATGTTGTAATTTTTTATTTCTTACAAATACTGTGTAGCATTTTAGCAAAAAAAATGTAGCACGATTTGTCTTTCTATTAAGTTGCTAATTGATATTTTAATTTTTAAATCTACTCAGTTTTTTAATGTATATAGATGATAAATTATATATAAATTATATGAATATTTTTTGCAACAACAGTAACAGATAAACAAGAGAATGTGCTATTTGACAAATTTTCTTTAATATTTCAGATAATTTAAGTCCTGAAATAAGAAGGAAACCTGTAAACCAAAGAATACCTGAGACTAATCTCAATAGATTTAGAACATTCATTTTTCCAGGATTAAGGACATGCCAGTGACACAGCCTCAGAGAGCCCTGATGATGTGGCCCAAGGTGACAGGCACAGATTGGTTTTATACAACTTAGGGAGACATGAGACATTAATCCATGTATGTAAGATGTACATTCGTTTGGTTTAGAAGCAGGATAACTTGAAGTGGGGAGAGGGCTTCCACATCATAGGTAGGTATGAGGCAAACGGTTACATTCTTTTGAATTTCTGATTAGCCTTTAACTGAATGCACAATTTACAGGAATAGTCACGTAGGCCTTAGCCTGGCTGAGTGAGACAGTAGAGCAAAGGTAGCAGTGAGATACACATTTGACTTATGTGAGCGGAGAAATGACTGTCTGTCCTTGGTCCACAAGGATTTTCCTTGTGGTCAAATTTTGAAGGAGGTATGTAGCTTTTTAAAACCTTAGGATCTGTGATAAACATTTAACAGCTATCACATTTTTAGTAATTTTTACCTATGTGTATAAATTATGTCATTTAAGAGTCGGTGGTTTCTTTATTACAGTTGTGAACCGACACACGGAGGGGCTGTGTGTGTCTAGGGGCTCATATCTGGCATGAGTGAGTCCCAGTATCCGGGACTATGATCTTCACAGCTGGTCTCAGTTGCTCTTAATTAACTCTAGGACAGAGCTCAAGGAGCCGAGAGTGGTTTGCAGAATCCAACCTGTAACCAATCCAGCTGTTTCTGTACCTCAATTATGATTTCATGTTTCTATAAGGTCAAACCTGAGGCTGGATAATTTATAAAGAAAAAAGTTTAATTGACTCACAGTTCTGCATGACTGAGGAAGCCACAAGAAACTTACAATCATGATGTGAAGGTGTTTCTTCACATGGCTGCAGGAGAGAGAAGTGCCAGTGAAGGGGGAAGCTCCTTATAAAAGTGTCAGATCTTGTGAGAACTCACTCACTAATAGGAGAAAACAACCCCATGATTCAATTATCCGCACCTCGTTCCACCCCTGACATGTGGGAATTACTTCAACACAAGGTGAGATTTAGGTGGTGACACAGAGCCAAACCATATCATGGATTTCTGGTCTTTTATCAGGGCATGAATTCCACTCATGAGGACGGGGCCTGACCACCTTCCAAAGAAGACCAAGGGCCCCAACTCTCCATTCGGGCGAAGATTCCACAAGTGCGTCATAGCAGTCATCACTATTCAGTCTAGAGAAGCACAGTTTATCAGTCAATGACTTAATTAACGGTATGTTCTTAGAATAATTTGTATTGACTTCAAATGTTTGGGTTTTTATAGTTTTTACTAGATGTGGTTGTTTCATTGGAAAGCTTGAGGCTCCTCATGCCATCACTCTGGTAATGAGATAACTTTATTCATATTTCTGTTTGAGGCTTCCTCATTTGGGCCCTAAGCATTTTGAATGTTGCTCTTTGAAAAATAATTTTCCATGATGGATAAATTTGTCTGCCCTCATGAATATTATTTTTTGCTCAGAAATATACTTTTCATATTTTAATATAGCAAATCCACCTCTCCTTTATTTGTCTTTATCATGGGGTCTTTCTGCATATTTTTAAATTTTTAAGTAAATATTTTTATATTTTAGGGTAGTTTTAAATTTTAAAGAGAGCTCCCTGTGGCAAGGCGTGTCCTCATGTACAACTTGCCTGGTTTCCACACACTGATCTGCACTCTTATAAAGGCTGAGTCTCCCTCCTGTCATTCGTGAGGCTCACTCTCTGAACAGGGTTCTGCAACCCACTGTCTAATCTGTGGACTCCACGCTTCTTGGCCTGTCTGAAATCTCAGCTCCTTTTCCTCAACTTCATATTCGCTGGGTCTCACTCCAGCACTGTGGCTTGGAAGTTCTCTTAAAGAAGAATCTGAGTGTGCATTCAACAGAAGTCTCCTCTCATTTCCCTTCTCGCAGCAATTACTGTGTTGTTACCTGATATCACATATCATAAAATCGTGTTTAAGAAATTTCACTGTGTTCCATAATTATTTCTGGTTGAAAAATGCATCTCCCCTGTTACTCCTTGTTTAAAAGTCATCATGTCGCACAAAAATATTAGAATTAATTTTATCATGCCCACCAAGATGTGTATTGGCATATATAAAAAATACAACCCTAAATTTCAAAATATCATAAAATTTTGTTTTATATGTATACGTAATATACACACATACATGTACATTATATTTACAGTATATACATACACACATATACACTATATATACATTATATATACATACACCATATATATATGTTTATATATATAGTGTTTGCTAGAATTAATATCAGACCTAATTTAAGAATATTCAAAATATTTGTCTGTTACATAAGTAAAGCACAAGTCCTATGAAGTCCTAGTAGAAAACCTTTCTATTTGTCTTTCTGTGGGTCCTTCCTATGGAAAAACAGGAAGACATCTTAGGACACTGCCCCAGGGGTGCCTTCAAAGACATTGCCAAGAACATGACCCAGCAGGGATGTGAGGAGTTTCCATTCTGTCTCCTTCACAGGGAAATCTGAGATCTTCCTCCATCCCTCGGGTGGGCCACTTCACTATTCAAGACACTGAGGGACACACAGAGTGAGCAGGCCACAGACATCAAAGACCACAGTGAGAACAGGGATCCCCATGGGTCAGAGCCCCAGCAGATGATATTAACTATGTGGACACCTGTGTGCCTGTCTGAGGGGAGAGTCCACACAGGGACAGCGTGTGCCTGTCTGAGGGATTCTACAGTCAGGCAAATCTCTGCTCTTTCCAGGGGACACAGAGATAGTGTGGATAAGGGCTAGATATGCACAAGACTTGCTGGGCATCCTGTGACTAAGAAAGCCTTAACTTACTGGGAATGTAGCCCAGCAGGTCTCAGTCTTATTTTTCTAGCCCTTATTCAAGTTGGAGTTGTTCTTGTTCCAAAGCCTCTGACATAAATAATGTAGAAAAATATTTATAATATGACAATGATCTTATTACCAAATATAAAATAAAATATCATGATGGCAACAGTCAATCTTACATGTCACCTTGACAAGACTATAGTCTTGTCTCCTGAATCACACACTAACCCAGGTGTTGCTCCTATGGCATCATACAGGTGTTAGGAGAGCCTGCCAAATTCTTTTCTAAGTCACAAAGAGTGTTCTAGATAATCTAGGTGTTGCTGATGGAATCAGAGCATAACAGAAGATGATGGGATGCCATGGTGGACGGCAGATGCAGGTCTTCCCAGGAATCCCAGCCTGCCTTTCCCGATGGCCAGCAGTATTTATTAGGCATCCCTAGCCAGACCCTACAGTTACTGTTACCCAGAGCTCACAGGACAATGGAGTGGCCATCTTCAGCTTTCCTCAAAGTCACACTGTGTGACAGTGTGAGAAGCCCAAGATCAGTTCTACATCAATATCCCATTTGAGAAAACTAATATTCCCTTCATGGCTAATGTCCGCTTCATTTCTCAAATACCTCCATACACAGAAGACAACAGGAGCATCCAGGCAATGGTGAGTGAGAAAGTCCCTCAGCCTACCCAGGTCCTGCAGACCTGAGCCCTGGAATTTTGACTACAGAAAACACGTCCTCCATTTTCAGGGAAGAGAAGAAGAAAGGGGACTGTGAGAATCGAGTCTACAAGGAAGAAAAATGGATTAGCAGAAACAGGGTTAACTGAATCAGTCTGAGTCAGATGTGCACAGTTTTTCAAGATGAGGGGAGACAGCTGTGAAAGCCATCAGGTTTTAAGGACTCCGACCCTGGGTGAGCCTGTCCTTTGGCTCCCATCAGAACTAAAAGCCTGTTCTTTTTTGTTTTTTAAAAGGAGAGAAGGAAAGAAAGAAAAAAAAGGAGTGAAGGAGAGGAAGAAAGAGGGAGAGAGAACGGGAATGTTGCTTTATTCTAAAAATGGGTATTGAAAACCCCTTTTATGCCAATAATTGTGCTTAAAATGGGCGATAAATATTTCATTTAAACCTATGAGTAGGTGTGATGTGGTACTGACAAGAATGTATATTTTGTGTATTTAAAGTGGAGAGATCTATAAATGTTTATTAAGTTTATTAAGTTTGTTCCGGATCTGAGTTCAAGTCCTGGATATCTTTATTAATTTTCTGTCTCATTGATCTATCTAATATGGATGTTGAAGTCTCCCACTATTATTGTGTGGGAGTCTAGGGAGTCTAAGTCTTTTTATAGGTCTTATGTATCTGGGTGTTAGGATTGTTAGCTCTTATTGTTGCATTGATCCTTTTACCACTATATCTTTGTTGCTTTAAAATGTATTTTATCAGATGCGAGAATTGCGACTCCTGATATTTATTTATTTACTTACTTATTTTTGCTCTCCATTTGGTTGGTAAATCTTTCTCCATCCCTTTGTTTTGAGTCTTTGTGTATCCTTGCATGTGAAATGGGTCTGGATGTAGCATACCGTTGGGTTTTGGTTGTATCTTTTGATTGGGGGATTTAGTCGATTTAAATTTAGGGTTACTGCCATTTGATGTTAACTGTTCTAATACAATATAAGCCTGTTCTAATCAGAGATTCCCATGGAGGTCTCTGGCCTGAGTCTAATTGGAAAACACTCTCCAGGTTTCGCTAGGATTCCTCAGGACTCTCATCTTGTTGACCATGAAAGGATTATTTCTGCACCCAAAGTGACACTGGCTTCTGTGAAGGTGAGGATGTCTCCTCCCATTGAAAAACAAAAAGAAAAAGAAAAAAAGAAGTTTTGCATTAAGAGACATCAAAGGTTAGCACAGAATTGTAAATCTGGGAGGTTCCCTGGGGAAATGTGACATAGAGGCAGCCCCAGACTATGACAGGATGCCAGCCCTTAGCAGCACCTGCACCTGCCCCGGAGACAGCCCCGTGCACAGCGCCCGGGCGCCCCCTGGTGGTGGCGGGGACCCCTGCAGGAGGTTTGTGTCCGGGCTCACACTGACTTCCCCTCACTGTGTCACCCGCACAGTAATACACGGCCGTGTCCTCGGCTCTCAGGCTGTTCATCTGCAGATACAGCGAGTTCTTGGCGTTGTCTCTGGAGATGGTGAATCGGCCCTTCACGGCGTCTGCGTAGTATGTGTTACTACCACTAGGACTACTAATGGCTGAGACCCACTCCAGCCCCTTCCCTGGAGCCTGGCGGACCCAGTTCATGTCACTGTTACTGAAGGTGAATCCAGAGGCTGCACAGGAGAGTCTCAGGGACCCCCCAGGCTGAACCAAGCCTCCCCCAGACTCCACCAGCTGCACCTCACACTGGACACCTGCAAACACAGAGACATCCTGGTCAGAAGCGGCCACACATATCCACTGTTTCTCTCACTCATGTCCACACACACTCAGTCTCTCTAGTTTTCCATGAATCACCTTCTAAAATGGCAACAAGGAAAACCCAGCTCAGCCCCCACTCCATGCTGAGTCCTCTGTGTTCAGTGCTGATGAGCAGGTGGAAATGCCTTGGAACCCCAGGGCTAAGGCTCCTCTCAGAGCTGCAGGGTCAGGGCTGGGCTGGTTTTCATCAGTACAGGGAGGGCCCTATTTGCATGTCTCCTACTATATAGCAAGCTCTTGGGTGGGACGCTTAAGGAGGAGGCTGTGCCCAGAGAAGATGAGTGTCCTGCAGATGTTTGCTGACAATTATGGTATTTGGAACATATGCTGCCTTACGAAATTGTGCTGTGATAAACGCTTTGCCCTGATCACCCTATTTCATTTTTAAATATTTGTGTCAGCTACTTTTTTATGTCAGTATTTTCTCCATTTCGCCACACATGGCTTATTTTACTCAACATAAATACTTAGATATTTTACCTTGTTGTTCTGTGTATCAGGCATTTATTTATTATAAATTATGGATAGTATTCCAGTGAACACATTTATGATAATTTGTTTTCCTACTAAGCAGCTTAACAATATTTGCATTCTTTCATTACTCTTGGTCTTACAAAAAATCTGCTACACAGCTTAGAAATGTACATAGATGAATAATATATTTTACTTATTTTTTACCACCATAACTTCAACAATGACAGATAAACAGAGAAGCTCAGATTTGCTTTTTATTTTTTGAGACAGAGTCTCACTCTTTTGCCCAGCCTGCAGTGCAATGGCCTGACATGCAAACTCTGCCTCCCAGGTTCAGGTGACTCTCCTGTCTCAGCCTCCCCCATAGCTGGGATTACACGTGCCCACCACATGCCTGGATAATTTTTTTTGTATTTTTAGTAGAGGCAGAGTTTACTATGTTGGCCAGGCTGACCTCAGATGATCCACCCCCACTGGCTTCCCAATGTATTGGAATTGCAGATGTGAACCACCACAACTGGCCAATTTGTTTTTTAATACTTTAGATACTGAAGTTTCAATGTAAATATCAAATGTGAAATCTAGGGAGAGGCAAGTTCTTGCAGTGAGTAAGAAAGCCAGGGTATGAGCTGGACTGAGGCAGAGTCTGGCATATAAAGTGTAGCTATTACAAGATAAAAACACACTTCTGTATTGGACACCTTGAAGTCAAGTGTGGTAAACGTGTTGAGTGTGAATTTCTCAGGGACCACATGCTGAAGAGCTTTCCTATGCTCTTGAATCCCTTTTCCCCAAAATGGGGACAGTTGCAAAAATCTTTCTGTCCCAATGTGTCTGTCTGAGAGAGAAAAAAAGACCACACTCTGAAATGCATTTAGACCAACCTCCCTTATCCCCATTGCAGAACTAAGAAATTACTCTGCAGGGACCAGCCACCAAAACCAGCATCTTAGGGGCACTGGGGAAACCCTTTAGGAAGTGAGATGGCATAAGAGGCCTTTGCCTAAGTTCCACTGAGAATTGTCTCCACTCTATTTTTTATTTAATCTGTCTTAATCTGTGGGTCAGGTCAGTGAATTTGGAAGGTGATAACACCAGAAGAGAACATTGGAGCTGTGGGAGGGAACAACTGGGGAAAACAAGAGGACTCTACTCCAGGGAAAAGAGCAAGAACACACAGACCAACATCATGTCTGGAGGAAATTCAGAAACATGTGAAAGTTCACACTCAGACTCATAGTCACAATATGGACCCATGAATGGCCAGAAAATCTCCATTTATTCTATTGCCTTCCATGAATTTCACAATTGTCAGTTAAATAATATTTTAATCCACATGAGGGAGTTGAAAGAGATTCTCTCAGGGAGGGAACACGTGAAGAGGCAAAGCCAAGCAGGAAAGAAAAATGGTATTACTGGAGGATCTGAAGTCTTTGGGGGACACAGAAAAACAAACTTCAACTCTGACGACCACTGCCAAAGTAAATTTCAGATGTAGCTCTGATAAGATTCACAGACACTTCCACAATAAAGGCTCCACAAAGGTAGTGTGGACAAATGCAGGCAGAAAGTGCATAAAATAAAATAATAAATTTTGGAGGGGAGAAGATGGAGCTGTAGGACCAACTCAGGATTGCAGCTCCCAGTGAAAGTGCAGATGGTGAGTGGACACCGCATTTCCAGATGGATCTTTATTGCCCACAGACCAAGAGATTCCCAGGTGTAGGAGCCCCACAGGCTGTCAGTGCAGGTGTTTGGGCCTGTGTGGCTGTTTGGGCCAGCGTGGCTGTTTGGGCTGGGGCCTCAGTGCAGTGGCCCTCCATACAAAATACACTGGTTTGGTTGCCTGTTAAACCAGCAATTGGAAACTTTGGAAGGCAGACTAGCACATTCTTCTGATTAAAAGGGACTTAAACAGTAAGCAAGGCCAGGAGATTCGTGGGCAGCAACGTTGTTCCAGCCGGTGCAGTGGGTCACTGCACAGGAAATCACACAGATCCCGGTGCCTTTTCAGCAAGCCACTGGAACACCTGTGAGAGAGTCAACCGTTCAACTTTAAAAAAAAAAGGGCTCTGAGGCAGGGAGCCAGGTGATCAGGCTCGGTGGGTCCCACCCCAACAAAAACAAACAAAACAGCAATTGGAAATGCTCGGGGTTGAGAGTTTCACAGCAAGCACAGCTGAACCCAGTATGGTGCAGTTCAGAGAGGGAGGGGCATCCACCATTATCAAGGCACTCGACCCCTATGGAGATACTCTGCCATTGCTGACACAGCCTGCCATTGCCGAGGCAATCCACCATTGCTGAGGCAACCCACCATAACAGAGAGTCTGCCACTACAGAGGTGGGCCACCATCACCACAGAAGCTCTAATCACACCCATATAAACAGGACTACAGGAAATTATACACAGCAGCAGGGCAGAGCCCACGACAGCAGGGTGGAGCCCATGGCAGCAAGGTGGAGCCCATGGCAACAGGGCAGAGCCCACGGCAACAGGGCAGAGCCCACGGCAACAGGGCAGAGCCCATGGAAGCTCAGCATAGCCACTACAGGTAGGCAGTGATTAGACTGCCTCCTTGCTGGGCAGGACAGTGCAACAGATTCTCATAAATAAAGCCCTAACTCCCTGGGACAGGGCACCTGACGAAAAAAAGGGGCTTTATGAGTTCTGCTACAGCAGACTCAAATGTACCTGCCTAGCAGCCCTGAATGAACAATGGAGCTCACAGCTCAGCACTTGAACTCCTATAAAGTACAGATTTTCTCCTCAAGTATAAAGTACAGTCTCCTCAAGCAGCTCCCTGACCCCCGTTATATCCAAAGAGTCACCTCACAAAGGACTGATCAGACTGATATTTGATGGGCATCATTCAGGGACAAAGAGAGCAGAAGAAGAAACTGGTAGCAACCCTCACAGTTCTGCAGCTGCTCCAGGTGTACCCTAGGCAAGCAGGGCCTGGAGTGGACCTCAGCAGTCCTATAGTGGAGGGGCCAGACTATTAGAAGGAAAACTAAGAAACAGAAATACTTTGTCATCAACAATCTGGACGTCCACTCAGAGACCCAATCAGAAAATCAGCAACTACACAGATGACAGGCAGATAAATCCACAAAGATGGGAAGAAACCAGTGCATAAAGGAGGAAAACACCCAAAACCAGAACACCTCGCCTCCTACAAGGGACCACAACTCCTCACCAGTAAGGGAACAAAGCTGGACGGAGAATGACTTTGATGAAATGACAGAATCAGACTTCAGAAGGTGGGTAATGAGAAACTTCCATGAGCTAAAAGAACATGTTCTAACTCAATGCAAAGAAACTAAGAACCTTGATAAAAGATTTGAGGAAATGATAACAAGAATGGACAACATAGAGAGGAATATGAATAAATTGAAGGAACTGAAAAATACACATGAGAACTTCGTGAAGCATGCACAAGTTTCAACAGGCAAATTGACCAAGCAGAAGAAAGGATATCAGAAGTTGAAGATCAACTCAATGAAATAAAACGAGAAGCCAAGATTAGAGGGAAAAAAGTGCAAAAAGGAATGAACAAAGTCTCCAAGAAATGTGGGACTATGTGAGGAGACCTAACCTATGTTTAATAGGTGTACCAGAATGTGATGAAGAGAATGAATCCAAGCTGGAAAATACTCTTTAGGATATTATCCAGGAAAATTTCCCCAACCTAATAAGGCAAGCCAATATTCAAGTCCAGGAAAAACAGAGAACACCACAAAGATATTCCGCAAGAAGAGCAACCCCAAGGCACATAATCGTCAGATTCACCAGGGTTGAAATGAAGGAGAAAATCCTAAGGGCAGCCAGAGAGAAAGCTTGGGTCACCCACAAAGGAAAGCCCATCAGACTCACAGCAGATCTCTCAGCAGAAACCCTACAAGCCAGAAGAGCATGGAGGCCAATATTCCACATCCTTAAAGAAAAGAACTTTCAACCCAGAATTTCATATCCAGCCAAACTGAGCTTCATAAGTGAAGGAAAA
>CM052655.1:123937151-123950897 GCA_028533165.1 Leontopithecus rosalia
GGATGGCATGGGGAGAAATGCCAAATGTGGGTGAAGGGGCAGAAGGCAGCAAAACACACTGCCACGTGTGTACCTATGCAACTATCTTGCATGTTCTGCACATGTACCCCAAAACCTAAAATGCAATAAAAATTAAAAAAAAATTCTACATAATACTAAGAAAATGTGGTGTTTATTTTTCTGTGTCTGACTTGTTTTACTCAACATAATTGTGTCCCGTTCCATCCATATTTCTTCAAATGGCAGAATTTCATTGTAAAGGTTAAATATTATCAATTATGTAAAATACCATATTTTATTCATCAACTCATTGTTGATAGATGCATATGCTGATCTCATATCTCAGCTATTTTGATAGTGCTGCAATAAATATGGGTGTACAGGTATTTCTTCAATATTCGTTTTTTCTTTAATTATTTACATAGGTATAGACTCAGCAGTTGGATTGCTGAATTACATGGTAGTTCTATTTTTTCCCATGATGGCTGTAGTAATCTACATTTCCACTAGTGGTCTATAAGAGTCTCTATTTCTATGCATCCTGGCCACCTTTTGTTTTGTTTTGTTTTGTTTTGTCTGGGATGAAAAGACATCTCATTGAGAATTTGCATTTTCCTGTATTAGTGATTTCTAGCAATATATATATGTATATACATCTATCTATCTATCTATCCTTTTTAATTTCTTCTTTTGAGAGATGTGTATTATGTTATTTGCCCATTATTAATCACATTATTATTTGCAGTTTAGATGATTTTATTTTATATGCTTGATAGTAATCCTCTGTCATATGAATAGTTTCAAATATTGTCTATCATCTGTCTCTCTTCACTAAATTGTTTCCTTGACTGTGCAGGAGCTACACTTTCTTGATAGAATCTGGACAGGTGGGCTGAGGTACGGTGGGATGTTGGAGGGGAAGAGATGGAACCAATGTCCACAACCAGGTGAGCTTTTACTCACCATGTGGTTTCTGAGTTTATGGTTTGAATAGATGCAGAAGATTTTGTTCAGGTTTCTGGAGGGTAAATAATTAGCAGGAAAAATGATGCAACTTATCAGTCAAGTAAATGAAAATATAATAATTGTGTATATGTTCTTGTGAGTGGGGGTAGCTCATCAGTGTGTCTTTATCCACAGAAAAGAGAAAATTATTTCTGCTTTGAAAAGAATGCTTAGCTGTTGACATATGTGGTTATTACTAATGAAAACTGAGCCTGGACACGAGGTCATGTTTTAATGCAGTGGGGTGTCTTAGCAACAAAAATTGAAGCAACAAATATTTAAATAAAATGGCTTTGAATATTACTAGTAATGAACATGCCAAGACAAATCAGTTACCACAACCAGGAGAATAATTCATGACCACCCTTAGGATTCGTGCTGAGAAGATATAAAATTTCCATTTAATGACTCATTCCCACACTCATAAAATTGTCCAGAGAACAATCTAAGAACATAGTGTGACCTTACAGAATGTGGAGGCCAAACATTTGGGAGAGGGAGAGTCTGTGTTGGAATTGTGAGAAGTGGAAACCTGAACTTTGCAGAGAAGCAACGGTGATCAAAGGTAGTGCTGAATTCACTCGCGTTTGGTGGCAAATACAGTAAAAATGGGTTTCTCTGCCCTCATTTATTTTTTGTTCTCAAAACTCCCTTGGAAGTTTAGTTGTAAACATTGAGAATCTACCTAAAACTCCATCATGGCAAGCAATTTTACACTGAAGAAATAGGTAACAATTTGGGATAATTGAATTTAGGTTATAAAAATTAATTATTAAAAACTCAATGTTAGTCTCTAGTAATTTATATCATAAAATGCTCAGCCTCATGAATGGAGTCCTCTTATCCTATAAGGGATAAGTGTCCATGTGGGCACGTGGTGCAGTCATGGAGGCCGGGGACATGGGCTGTCCAGGCTTTCCTGGTCCTTCAGAGGAAAATTGCAGAATCTTCTCCTCCCTTATTCACAGCAGCTTTTATATCTGTGTGTAACCCTCGAGGGTGTCATTCCCAAGTCACTGCACTATAGAAGTCAAATGGGGCATGGAGCTGACATGCTGGGTGTAGTATTGGCTAAAGAAGCTACCTGCAGACATGAACTGCTGCATTATCCAGGCCTGGAGCCTCTCCCGTCCAGGCTTTGCATCTTATTAGTGACTTTGTGTTGTTTAGTCAGTACAATTTTTATTTTTAACTTTCTAATGAAATAGCATCCCATAATAATCTAGAGGCATAAAGATTAATAAATAACTTATTTGGAAATTAAGCCAAGATCCAGGTGAGGTCATAGTTTGTGGTGATAGTGAGACAGGGAGAAGCATGGCTGGAAACTATGTGCTTATAAATGCTTCATGTTAATGAGGAAGGCTCTACACACCCAAAAGATGTAGACACTTTCACTGAGAACCTCAATCTAATGTTATTTGTTATGACTTGCATCTCGATAGTAAAATTCTAGGTTTTATCTAAAGTTGCTGTTACTAATGTGAGCTTTCATTTGGAGCATAGTTCCCATGTGATGTAAAGTTAACCCAGATGGCAGAAGTGATTGTATTTATTAGAACTTTCCAGGCTGGCGCAGTGGCTCACGCCTGTAATCCCAGCACTTTGGGAGGCTGAGGCAGGTGGATCATGAGGTCAAGAGATCAAGACCATCCTGGCCAACATGGTGAAACCCGGTCTCTACTAAAAATATAAAAATTAGTTACGCTTGGTGGCACGTTCCTGTAATCCCAGCTACTCGGGAGACTGAGGCAGGAGAATTGTTTGAACCAGGGTGTCGGAGGTTGCAGTGACACTGCCTTCCAGCATGGCAACACAGCCAGACTCCATCTCAAAAAGAAAAGAAAAAGAACTTTCCAGTTTTTCAAAGTTGGAAATAAGCATGTTTTGGGGAAGTGCATGGCTTTGGTTTGGTTTGTAAACCAAACCAAAGTATATTGTATACTCTGGAAGATCCACCAAACTGGGCAAGTTAGGGAACACTTAGAAGCACTCGTTTATCCCAGATTCCTGGAAAATATAAAGCTGGAAGTCACTGAAAAAAAAAGCCAACACATAATATTGAAGCTAAGACAAGATTCTATTCTCAGAAGATAAAACTGCAGAGTCACAGTTGTTATCAAAAATTATCACTGCTTAGCCACCAATTTTAAGTGAAAATGATTGAAAAACATCTAGTTATCAACTTTTCTTAGACAATTTGTGCCAGATGATTACAAATGAATATTTGTATTTCAACTGCACATTTTATAGACAAAATAATTATCAGATTAGACAAACACTTTGGGGAAATGTAGAAAAGACAGCAGAAGTCAGTTCTTGATGAGGAATGACCAGCTAACCACAAAATCCTGGGAGAATTCTAAGATTGGGACCTAGGCAGAAATGAAGCCACAGGGCCCTCTAGACACACTTAGGTAAACTTTCCTCAGTTTTCACCCTTGAGGGGATGTGAATGTATTTTATTTTCCACCTATCTGTGTTCTTCATGTCTTCAAATAATTCCTTGACAAAAGCCTACAGCTTATTCAGCATCCTCTTCCCACTTGGCACATGCGGTGGCCCCTGACACCTGGCTCATCCTTGGCACAGCTTCACTCCATGGTTCTGAATGGGAGGGCGGGGGCTCTGGAAAAAATAATTGTAAGAGATAAATTAAAAGAGTAATCTCTAATAAGGAGATGTCAGCATTCCATCTCAGAAAAAATTTGAAAATATGTAACTCATACAAAGTCCTCAGAAGAAACTTTGAAGGACAGGAAGGGTCTCATGTATGTTGTTTTGAAAAATTGAAGCAAAGCAGAATGAAATTAGGTGTTTCTGTGATTATCTGGTACGACAGCATGTTGAGAAAACTAAAGAGCCGTGTATTCCTGAGGAGGTGGCCTAATCCAAGGAGAGAGAGGCTTCAAGTTCTAGGGACACACATGGTTTGCCTGCTTCTGCCCATCTAGGAGCTGCTTGCTGAAGCCTTCTGGAGACCAGAAGGTGAATGAGTTTCTCAGGGCAATCTAATCACACCTGGCAGGGAGAAAAATCCATAATGTAGGATGGATTCAAAAATATGTCATTAAAATTTTATTAAAAATTGAGAAACTTTAGTTGTATACATTTATAGGGTACAAAGCTATATAATGATTTATGAATGCAATATGGAATAATTGAATCGAGCTAATTGACATATATATCACCTCAAATCCTCAAATCCTTATGTTTTTGTGTGTGTGACAAGGACGTTTGTAATTTGTTTTTGGCTATTTTAAAATAAGCAGTACACTATCTTTAAGCTTACAAATAAACATCAATTTATGTAAACTATAGAGAATGGCTGAAATCAATTATGGATTACTCTAATTTATATTTTGTTAATCATTAAGTTTCATCCTTTAGGACATATTTCATAATTATTTTATTATATTAAATATAAAAGACTACAGATATATGCATGTTTGTGTATTTATACATATTTCTAGGATGTAAATTAATGTCCCCATAGCTATGTAATTGCTGATATCAACAGATATTAATAAAACTCTGGAAGAATAAGTGCAAATTAATAGGAAAAATTATTTCTTGAAGATATGTATTTTTAAAAAATACCCCTACATATAAATTTAAAAATTACCAAAACATAAATCTCAATAAAAACTGATGATAACTAACCGCAGTAAAATATCACAATCTCATAAGACTGCTTAGTCCTGCAAAAACAAGCCTGCCTCCTGCAGTTAAGAAGTGGATCCTCCCCCTGCACCTGCTCCTGGGACTGGTCCCGTCCTCGATGTGTCCCGAGCGCCCCTGCAGGGAGGTTTGTGTCTGGGCTCACACTCAGCTCCCCTCACTGTCTCCAGCACAGTAATACACGGCCGTGTCCTCGGTTTTCAGGCTGTTCATTTGCAGATGAAGCGTGTTCATGGCGTTATCTCTGGAGATGGTGAACCGGCCTTTCACAGAGTCTGTGAGGTATGTGCTACCTCCATTAGCATTAATTTGTCCAACCCACTCCAGCCCCTTCCCTGGAGCCTGGCGGACCCAGTTCATCCAGTAGTTACTGAAGGTGAATCCAGAGGCTGCACAGGAGAGTCTCAGGGACCCCCCGGGCTGTACCAAGCCTCCCCCAGACTCCACCAGCTGCACCTCACACTGGACACGTGCAAACACAGAGACACCCTTGTCATTAACTGCCACACATATCCACTGTTCCCCTCACTCATGTCCACTCACACCCAGTATCTCTAGTTCTACATGAATCACCTCTTATAATAGCAACAAGAAAAACCCACCTCAGCCCAAACTCCATGGTGAGTCTTCTGTGTTCAGTGCTGATGACTAAATACAAGAAACACCTGGGAATTCTGGGGCTGGGCTCCTCTGTCAGAGCTGCAGGGTCAGAGCTGAGCTCGTTTTTATGAGCAGAGGGAGAGCCCTATTTGCATGACACCTGGGAATTCTGGGGCTGGGCTCCTCTGTCAGAGCTGCAGGGTCAGAGCTGAGCTCGTTTTTATGAGCAGAGGGAGAGCCCTATTTGCATGTCTCCTGCTATATAGCAGGTTCTGGGGTGGGGTGGCAGAGGAGAGGGCAGGGCCCAGAGCAGATGAGGGTGTCCTGGAAAACATTGGCCGTAATCCTGTCTCTCAGGAAAATATATCTTCAGATTATGTGATTGTACCTTGATAATCATTTAGCAGTCATCATCTTATTTTACGATTACATATTTGCCCAATATGTTTAATTTGAGTGTCAATGTTACATTTTCAGAGAAGATAAACTACATGCAGAACAGAGCAGTTGTGCAATGTGCCCAATATCCCGCATCTGGAGAGAGTCAGCCACATTATCTGGCCTGTGTCTGTAAACACTGGAGGAGACTGCTCCCCTGAGACAGCTCCAGGGCGGTGTGGGACATGCCCAGTGAGGTTTTCAGGGTGTCCCACCTGTCAAAACAACTTTAACCAGTTTTGCTTTTTGTAGTGTTTACCCGAAATATACAATCAGTGCTCACGTGTGTGTACTTTAAGGAGTCTGTGATTATTCAAGTGCCAATATTCATCTCTTTCTTTCTCAGCCAATAGATTCATTTTTGTTGCAGCTTTATTAAAAATAAATCAGTAGTCAATTCAAATTTGTAGTTCAGCATTTGGAAAATGTTGATATGTGTGTGCAGACATTGAATCAGCACCATGTTGTTAGCAATTAAATCAACCTCTATTTTTTCCTCCCACTTCTCTGTAGTTTTGTTTCACGACCTTGTTACTCTCACCTCCCTATTCTCAGAAAAATTCAGATCTTCTCCATGTCCGTTTTGAATAGTTCCATCTTCTACAATTTACACAAATGAAATCACGTGAAATTTACTGTTAATTCTTTAGCTTCCTTCACACAGCACAGTTATTTGATAATGTCCCTGTGTTCTTATGTGAATGAGGCATGCCTTGATTTCAATGGTTCCTTGCATTTTGGTACATAAATATTTCTCAAATTCTTTAAAAATGCACCAAATAATGCACAGTTGATGTGTTGTCTTAGTTTCTGAATTTTATTTAGAAATCCAATATGAAGCATGGGAATGTAAATAATGAGAAAATGATGATCTTCTGACTTCATTAACAAAAAACATAAACAACAACAAAAACATTAACCCTTCAGCATAACGGAGTTGATGTCACAGAGAAAAAAAAACTAAATTCTGAGAAAATAGGAACCTGCAGAGAGAACTAGGGACCATTTATTATAGTTCCTAGGGCAGGTGACACTCATGGCATGGCATTTAAGATGGGAAGAAGCTAACCTGGAAATGTTTACTGAGTTGCTTGTACATGTGTGCTAATGATGTTAGGGTGTGAAACTCCTGGCACTTTCAGGCTTTTCCCACAGAACTGGGGAAGTCCCCAGACAACTCACCCACCTGCCATCCTGTGGTGTTGACTGGGGAGGAAGAACAGCAGCTCCGATCAATGCTGAGCCCCCTTCACTCTATGCAGGAGACATTTATTAAATCTTGTGTCCTGTGGGCACTGGTAGAATCAACTAGAATACAAGGAAACAGAGGACACCAAGGAAACTCTACCCAGAAACACCTCCCATCTCCTGAGGAATGAAATCCTGAATCTGTGGGTTAAGAACAGTGGGTCAGAAGCTGTGGGCACTGATGAGAAACCTCTGTGGCTGGGAAGAGACACTCTGACACTTGGGGAAGGGAAGGAACAGGAACACTTGGAAGGCCGTGCTCCAGAGCCAGTCTCACCACCATAGCTAACAAGGAGGCTCAGGCAGAAGGCTGGAGAATGTCCCTCTGTGTCCAAGCCCCTTCACCACACAAACAGTCACCAAGTAAAATTGTCAGTAGAAGACACCTGTCACAGCTGAAGAGACAAGTTGTCTCTGGAGAAAATGAAAAGGGAGGACCCAAACCCAAACAGGAACACGAAAGCAGGTATTGCCAGAGGAACCTGAAGATTTTGTGAACAGGAGAAGCTGACTTCAACTCTGACGGTCCTGGCAAACACAAACTTGAAACCCAACCCTGACTAGATTCACAGAAACGTGGTAACAAAGGCCTAGCAGATGTAATGTATGATCACATCTAGGAAGCAAATAATACATGAAGAAAATAAATTACACAGGAAATTACACTGAATTCTACTGGCATTAAAATGTCATTAAAAGTGAAAGACAAAAATAATTCTGTCATTAATAAAAGATCTTGAGACAATTTGTGGTCAGCACATTTATGTTTCAGTGCACATTTTAACAAAGTTTCTCTGCTAGTAGCCACATGATATGAATTCAAAACATAAATCTATGCAAAGAAATTAAGATTGTAAAAATAGGAAATATAAAGATGAATTGCAGTTTTTATCTTTGTAATTGCTGTAATATGAAACATAAAACAATAAAAAATTACATATTACATTTCATAGCATATGTAAGTGCAAATTGAGAATAAACAAGAAAGAGCGGTGGGAAGAAGGAATTCAAAGCACACAGTTACACTATCTCTTACTTCATATCAAGAGTGTCATAGTATTTGCATTAGAATCTAATTATTTTCAATTCTTATTGTAAACCTCATGGTAACCAATACAACAGTTATAAAAAGGAATTTAATAATAACTTAATAGAGAAATAAATATCATTATGAAATGCTTATTTAAACAAATTTAACAGAAAAAGTCATATTAGTTTAAAAATAGAATTTATTATAGCTGATTTAAAAAGGTGAGACCAAACTCTTAGCTATGTACAAGAAAGTTACCCCACATATTCAGAAATAGAAAATATAAAATGAGAAAACACGGATTATGAAAATATGAACCAAAAGAAAGTTATAGTAGCTGTGTAAATTTCAGACAAAGTAGACACCAAACAAAGACTTATTGAATATGTGATTGATGAAGAAAGCATCACTCATTGTGATTTACAGAGCAAACGTGGTAGAAGTAAGGATGTCAGTGAGACCATGCACATAAGGGTGCCCTGGGGGCCCTGAAGCTTCTGTGTACCCATGGAGGGCACCGCTGAGACCTTCCTCTTGAATTTCTCCCTGTTGTCACCCAGACAAACAAGTGCTGGACCAAGCTTATGCTGAAATCAGTGTAGGTGAATCCAGAGGCTTTGCAGGAGAGGCTCAGTGAACCGTTGGCTGTACAATTTCTCCCCCTCAGACTCCCCAGTTAACTTCACACAGGACTTCTGCAAACACGGAGGGAACAGACTGAGAACAGCCCCATGTGGAGCAGCCACAGCTGGATCTGATCCACAAGGGACCCCAATATTGAAGGGAATCCAGATCAGTGCAGACCCCACGGTGTGGACACTGGGGAATGGCACAGACATGGGGTGACTCCTCACCAGGGCCTGAGGGAACAGGGATGAGCTGCCTTTCATCAGGAGGGGAGGGGACACTTTCCATGACTTTCTTTTTGTGGTCATGGTGCACCGCTCAGCATTGCTCATCCATCCTCTGTCTCCATTTCAGGGAGGGCAGGGTCAAAGGATTCCTGGGTCTGGATCCACAGGGGTAATCTGCCCATTACTCTTTTCTCTAATGTGGACGCTGTCCAGGTATCTCCACAGTAACAAATATTATCAACAAGTAAGTCCAGTAAGAACATAAGAAATACATTTCCTGAGAAAATGCACATCTGTCTGTAATCAGTGCACTTACAGCTGCAAACTACTGCTCCTGAAAATGAGGCAAAGTTAAGTTAAAATGAAAAAAAGGCAGATCTCCACCTTGTCAGGAAGGGGGTTTATAATTGTCATTATCTTGAGATCATTTTGCCATAAAGCCGTTCAGCATTGGATATATGTGCCTCTGTAAGAAAACAGTCAGTGTGGAAACACGTGTACTTATCTGAGTGAAGAGTTCACATGGAGACATGTTTGCTTGTCTGAGCTTAGAGTCCACATGAGGGAATGTCTGTTTCCTGAAGAGAGAGTAAATGTGAGGACATATGTGGTAGTCTAAGGAAAGAGTCCATGTGGGGACAGGTGTGTTTGTCTGAGGGAAGAATCCACATGGGCAGAGGTGTGTTTGTCTGAGGGAAGAATCCACACGGGCAGAGGTGGGTTTGTCTGAGGGAAGAATCCACACGGGCAGAGGTGTGTTTGAGGGAAG
Organism: Leontopithecus rosalia; assembly: GCA_028533165.1. NCBI lineage: Eukaryota > Metazoa > Chordata > Mammalia > Primates > Cebidae > Leontopithecus > Leontopithecus rosalia. The sequence goes on from CM052655.1 coordinate 123,946,777, forward strand.
AATCCACAGGTGCAGAGGTGGGTTTGTCTGAGGGAAGAATCCACACGGGCAAAAGTGTGTTTGTCAGAGGGAAGAATCCACATGGGCAGAGGTGTGTTTGTCTGAGGGAAGAATCCACACGGGCAGAGGTGTGCTTGTCTGAGGGAAGAATCCACAAGTGCAGAGGTGGGTTTGTCTGAGGGAAGAATCCAAAAGTGCAGAGGTGTGTTTGTCTGAGGGAAGAATCAACATGGGCAGAGGTGTGTTTGTCTGAGGGAAGAATCCACATGGGCAGAGGTGTGTTTGTCTGAGGGAAGAATCCACATGGGCAAGGGTGTGTTTCTCTGACAGAAGAGTCCACGTGTTGACAGGTGTGTGCACCCATCTGAGGGTAAATGCCCATTCAGGAACAGTGTTATGTCTGAACTGAACTGAACTTTGGGGGAAGTCTATCTCAACCAAGGAAAGGAAAGGATCCTCTTGGTTATTTGCTTGTCATGGAGAAAAAACCTGCGTCAAGTAGAATTTTTTTCAATAAATAAAAGGTGTTTGGTGAATGGAAACACTGTATATGCAAGTGAAGAACTTGACTTCATTCTTTGTTGTGTGCATCTCATAACACACCCACGCTCCCAAATAAGCTATCAGGTAATTTTACACAGTTTGCATTTAATTCAGGGGCTAATAAATTGCTAAATCTATTTTTAATTTTTAAATATTTAGGTTTACATTTCTCATCACAAAGTTATGAGCTTAGACAACAAGCTCACAATAAGCTTCATTGTGCCATGTCTCCACCGTTGTATATCATTAAAAATAGTCTTAATTCTTTCTAAACAGTGTCAGTTTTACTTACTTTACACACACTCTCTAACTTCCTGAATATCTTGTCTGTTTACTTGACTATAGTTTTGGCTTTTTCAGAATTTCAAATAAATGAAACTTTGCTCTGTAAATGAAATGACTTCACTGAAGGAAGTGGAAAATGAAGTTACTGACCCAAGGAACTTTGAAAATAAGAAAGTTCTCTAAGTTTAAAGGATAAAGAAACCACACAGAAGCACTCTATCCTAGAAGATAAATATGTTTCCTGCTGGGGTACAGCTTTACGCTTCTGACACTGCTATGCCTGTGTCCTGAACCTGTGCAGCTAAGTAATACAACAGCATATGGTGGGATGGGGTTCCTCACTTTGCAGTGGGTGGTCATGAGCAGTCAAGGAAGGAAAGCTGGAAAGGTCCACGTGGTGACGTACTTGGGTGGAGAGGCCAGAGTGTTCTCATTATTAATGTTATCAAGTTAAAGGACACTACATACATAAATAGCTTTGATGTGCCCACAGATGTGAGCTCATATAAACATGCACATTTACTAGGCCAGTTGGTTGAGAGGTATGACTACAGATATTCATACCACATTAACAACACGCATACCCAGTGTCTCCATTTTTTATTTTAATACTATTCTTTAAAATCAGAAACAAGAAATCTTTAGAAAAATGACTGATTCTATTATGAAAATGTAATATAGAAAACAAGCCTAGAATTTATTGTAAACCAGGAAGCAGGGAAGTGTCAAACACAGAAGGACAAGGTGTGCTGTAAGGAAGGAGGGTCCAAACTAAATCAGCTCCCAGTGCCTGGTAAAGCTGTGGTTATTTAAACAATGAGTAATGTAGCATGGATCCTCTTCAGAGTATAAAATACACATCCATAAACCAGTGCGGATATTCATAGATTATTAAATAAAGAAATAATGGGAAGAAAAACACATCTCCTTACAGAAGCATTCTAAATATCTTAGGTGGAGAGTCCTCCCATCAGGTAGGTAAAGGTTAAACCTCATGGTTTGATTGTGGCTTGAGATCAGAGACATGAGGAAAAATAATGACTGTTAGTCTTTTTTATTATGAGACTTCAGATATAAGGCCAAAGACAATCTATGAATGAATACAATTTTTAATGTGTTTATCTAAATTTGCGCACACACACACACACATACAAACAAAGATGTTTTTCTGTAGCACCCACTGATAAAGGAGTAAAAGGCCTCCACAGACTTGGAGAACATACTTTCAAGGCACCTATTTGTTAAATGAATACTTTTCATTCAGTAAATGATTTTATAATCAATATACAAGTAAGCTGACAACTAATCAAAAAGAAAACAATGCAGTTAAAAATGAACCAACTATCAGGAGGGGCATCTCACCAAAAATTATACAAAAATTATTAAATATGAATATTTGGGACATTTGCATTTATATAAAAATTAGATACCATTACTCACCTATTTGCATGGTTTTCTCATAATAATAAATGGCAATTTCAATGTTGAAAACTAAGAACTATCATGCATTGATGGTGGAAATTCAAAATATTACATGCACAAAATGAGACTTTTTGGCATTTTTAATAGAAATAAAGATAGATTTAATATGTGAATTTGTGTTTGCATTCCAAACTATTTACAACACTGATTCAGAAATTGACATTTACAAAGATATGTTTAGAGGAAGTTCTGTATCAGATTTGTTAATGTGATTCATTCTCTAATACCCGAAATTTGCTTACAGAACAAATGTTGTATTAAAAATCTCTCAGGTAATTAAAATTTCTCTAATACACATTAATATGGTTCCTTGTTTAATGACTTAATGTCATTTGCTAAGAGAGTCTTTAATCTAATAATCTTTGTCATCCCTCGATTACAGCACAGCAGCCTCCTCCCTGGGTTTTCTGACACTCTCAGGATGTGGTTTTCACACTGTGTCTCTTGCACAGTAATACACGGCCGTGTCCTCAGGTCTCAGGCTGCTCAGCTCCATGTAGGCCGTGCTTGTGGATGTGTCCCTGGTCATGGTGACTCTGCCCTGGAACTTCTGCGCGTACTTTGTGTTACCATTACCAGGGTTAATCCATCCCATCCATTCAAGTCCTTGGCCAGGGGCCTGTCGCACCCAGTGCATAGCATAGCTGGTGAAGGTGTATCCAGAAGCCTTGCAGGAGACCTTCACTGAGGACCCAGGCTTCTTCACCTCAGCCCCCAACTGTACCAGCTGCACCTGGGACTCGGCACCTGTGGGGAGGACACAAGAGTGGATGAAAGCCCCCCTTGACTGAGCTCAATTTCCATCTCATCACTGGGACTTAGGAGCCCTTTACCTGTAGCTGCTGCCACCAAGAAGAGGATCCTCCAGGTCCAGTCCATGGTGAGGAGCTATGCTCACAGGAGCTTCTCTAGAGAAGGGATGTCGTTGTTGGGTGATGCTCTCAGGGCACAGACATATCCATATTTACCTCAGTGGATCTCAGGTTATTTGCATATTCATGAGGCAAAGGATTTCATAGGTCAAAGCTAGATCTATGATAAGAATGGGAAGATAAATGACACATCAGCCATACAAGAATAAGATACTGATGGTCCAAGTCCTAATCCTGCTTGAGAAAATACATGCCCTGCTCCATTACAAACATCTGTGGCAGAGGCCCTTTCCCTGAAGAATAAGCCCATACAGAACATGCTCCTCACTGGAATCTAAACCATGGAAACTACCTGGATGATTTATGGACCCAACACTCTCCATGACACTGAGCAGGTGCCTTAGCCCTATCCTGGACCCATCAGGCAGCAGCACAGCTCACTGGTGACTCTGAGAAAGTGACTGCTGATGTCCCATGTGAGTGTCCAGCAGGTCCCTCTGAGGTCTGCTTTGCGCTCCTGACAGTGTCTCCAGCACCTGCCTCGTGTCCTGATCCTCCAGGTTATTCAAGAGAAACACTCTTGGTATACAGACTTTCCCCATAATGCATAATTAGGGCTGGTTTTCTCATCTCAAAGACAATGGGTATCAGAAGATAAAACAGGAGTTTGGATTTCTTTATGAACTCTCTACTCACAGAATAATTGTCAAGAAATTTATGTTTTGAATAATTTTGGGTTAGTTTTTAACTCCATTTATTAGAATTAAATCATTCTACAGCAAGCATGGCTGGGATTCAGCTATGTGGCAGCCCCGGGCCAGGCCTAAACCAGAAACAGGTTCTCTTATTCTTTAAACACAAGATATTCCAATGAGAAATCCATTCCCAAGTGAGTTACAGAGCAGGGAGCAGGAGATGGAGGTGTCCTTGGCTTCCCAG
>CM052655.1:123950997-123962956 GCA_028533165.1 Leontopithecus rosalia
ATATATATATATATATATATATATATATATATATATATATATATATTTGCCATGCTAGGGGAGAGCACATTCATAATTCATGGAAATACAAGTGCTCACTCCATAGCTTGCAGAAGGAGCAAATGCACAATTGAGAGAAGGAAGCGCCCTGCCCCAGGAAGCAGGTGCCCTAAGATCATCCCCTGAGCACTGCACTCTTGTGGCCTCTTCCTCTGAGTTTCATTCAAACAAGGTGTTAATACAAAATTGCAGTAGTAAGTTTACCTGTAACCCTTTGGATAGGAGCCAGTGTTGTTTGGAGTTGTTATCACTATTGCTGTCCCCACCCTTAGAAACCAGAACAATACCTGTGTGGCCCCCTCATCTCAGGCCTCAGATGACCACATTTCAGAGAACACACCTGCTTTTGTTCTGTCAAAAACATGGTACTGTATCCTCGAAAGCATGTGTACCTTGTTATAGAATTTATCTTAATTAGGTTACCTTGGATAAAATTAAAATTAGTGACACTTAAACTTTCTTTATGATCTCTTTTATTGTTATACTTTAATTTCTGGGGCACATGTGCAGACCTTGCAGGATTGTACATAGGTGTACACACACTATGGTGATTTGCTGCATCCGTTCCATGTCACCTACATTAGGTATTTCTCCTAATGCTATCTCTCCCCAATTTCCCGCTGCTGCTATCCCTCCCCTAGTACCCCTACCCCCAACAGGCCCCAGTGTGTGATGTTCCCCTCCCTGTGTCCATGTGTTCTCATTGTTCAACACCCACTTTTGAGTGAGGACATGCAGTGTTTGGTTTTCTGTTCCTGTGTCAGTTTGCTCAGAATGATGGTTTCCAGCTTCATCCATATCCCTGCAAAGGACATGAAGTCATTTTTTATGGCTGCATAGTATTCCACATTGTATATGTGGCACATTTTCTTTATCCAGCCTATCACTGATGGGCATTTGGGTTGGTTCCAAGTCTTTGCTATTGTAAATAGTGCTGCAGTGAACATATGTGTGCATGTGTCTTTGTAATAGAATGATTTATAATCCTTTGGGTGTATACCCAGTAATGGGGTTGCTGGGTCAAATGGTATTTCCATTTCTAGATCCTTGAGGAATCGCCACACTGTCTTCCACAATGGTTGAACTAAATACACTCCCACAAACAGTGTAAAAGTGTTCCTATTTCTCCACATCCTCTCCAGCATCTGTTGTCTCCAGATTTTTTAATAATCACCATTATAACTGGCATGAGATGGTATCACAATGTGTTTTTGATTTGCATTTCTCTAATGACCAGTGACAGTTAAAATTTAGTTGAGGAGATTTCTGAGCAAAGTGTGGATGGCGTGTTTTGATTTATCGTTGCTTCATGTAATATAATGTGAGAGTAGATCGATAAAGAGGAAAGTATTGAACAATGTGGAATCAGGTATTTTATAAGTAAGGACATGGTATTTCACAGCTTAAAGCCTGATCTATTATGAGAAAGAAAACACAGATGCCACCTCAGCCATACAAGAGTGGGATGCTGAGAAACCAAGCTCTAATCCTGTCTGAGGAAATGCATCCCCTGCCCCATGTCTAAGCTTTCTGTGGACAGCACTCTTCCCACTGAATAGCAAGTCCCACTCCAGGACGTGCTCCTCACTGTGAACCCACATTTTATTGGCATAGAGATTACCTGGATTGTATCTGGGACCATCACTGTCTCTGACAATGAGCAGGAAATTTGACTCTATCCTGATCCCATTAGGAGCAGTCAGAACTCACTGGTAACACTGAAAAGTGGACAATAGTTATCCACATGAGTGTCCAGCAGGGCCCATGGACAGTTCTGAGATCGGCTGAGAACTCCCCAGCACCTGCCTGAGAGTCCTGAGCTCCCAGGCCCTTCAATGGAAAGACTTTTGGTTTACAGGTTTGCCCTGAAATGTGTGATGGGTTCTGAGTTTTCCCTCCCACTGACAGAAGAAATCAGGATTTGAAATAGGAATAGGTTTTTGCGTTTTCTGATGACTTCATAGGTCCCCAAATAATTACCAAGTAATTTGCATTTTGAATAAGTTTGGGTTTCATTTCAACTCCAGTAAATAGAATTATTTGAAATGTTTACATACTTTTAGTTCATATCCACAGATGGTCATCTTTTCATATTGATTTCTGATCCTCTTGGTCTGTGCACCTGCCACACTCTTGAATCTACCACTGCCAAGTCACAGACACAACGTAGGACACATTACCTGGCTCTGAAATCTGAATATCTTATTCATCGGAATATAGTGTCTCCCACAGTTATGTACCTATTGAATTAATTAAACTATCCATATCTTTCATATTCTCACTATTAAGATAATTATTATCCTAGAATCCCACTTTTAAATATGGTTCTCATTGCTTTATTAAGTGATATAAATGGTACAGATAAAAAAGGATATTTAAATGCATATCAGCAACTTGTGTACACTTATTTTGAATGATTTTTTTGAATAAGGAAGACTCAAGCCCTAAGAGAATATTTTTCATTATTTATCTCCCACAAATAAGTGAGAGCATACATTATCTTTTTTCTGTTTCTACATTTGTTTGCTAAGAGTAATGACCTCCAGTTCCATCATGTTCCTTCAAGGGACAGAAGTTCATTCTTTTCTTAGCTGCATAGTAGTCCACGGTTATATGCACAACATTTTTCTCTATCCATTCTGCCAGTGATGAGCATTTAGGTGAATTCCATGTCTATGACATTGTGAATACCGCTGCAATGAACCTACATGTTTATATTCCTTTGGGCATATGTCCAGCTGTGGGTTTGTTGGGTCAAATGAAACTTCTGTTTTAGGTTATTTGAGAGATCACCACACTGCTTTCTACAATGGTTGAACTAATTTATATTCCCTCCAAAAGTGTGTAAATGTTCCCTTTTTCTCCTGCAACCTTAGCAGCATCTGTTATTGATGTTCTTAATTAGCCATTCTGACTGATGTGAGATGGTACCTCACTGTGGTTTTGATATGTGTTTCTCTAATGATAGTGATATTCAGCATTTTTTGTATGCTTGTTGGCCACATGTAGGTCTTTTTTAAAGTGTCTTTTATGCTTTATGGCCACTGTTCTTCGTGTATGTTTGGTTAAGTTCCATTTAGGTTTTAAATATTAGATCTTTGTCAGATGTACAGATTTCGCATATTTTATTTCCCACTCTATAGGTTTCCTGTTTACACTGTTCTTAGTATCTTTTGCTGTGCAGAAGCTCTTCAGTTTGCTCGGATCCCATTTGTCAATTTTTGATTTTGGTTAAATTGCTTCTAGCATTTTCATCATAGTCTTTGTCAGTTCTTGTGTCCTAAATTGTATTTCCTAGGTTTTTATCCAGAGTTTTTATAGTTTTAGGTTTTACATTCAGATCTTTAATCCACATATATTTTTTCAATTGATGCTGAAAAAGCATTTAATAAAACTAAACATACTTTCATGAAAAAGAAAATTAAAAAAAAACGGATATAGGAAGAACACATCTCGACATAATAAAACTTATATTCGAGAGACTTACATGTAGTATCATGTAGAATGATAAATAAAAGTCTTTCCTCTTGGATCTGGAAAAGGACAAATTTCCCACTTTAACTGGTGAAGCATAAACCCTTCTGCTGCCACCATAGGCAGCTCTTACCTGCAAGCACCACCTACTGGCCTGACGGTGAAACTGCATGACCTAATACAAAGTCACCACCACCAGTGCACAGTACACGAAAATGAGATTCGCGTCGCAGTACCTCTGTGATTCCAGCTCCGCAAAAGACCATGGGCTGCTCACATGCCCAGTATATTACTACTACGACTGGAATTTGAAAAAGCCACCACATGAAAGCTATTAATACAAAAGAAATCACAGAGTAGATGCTCCTCACCTGGCCATTTGCATCAAGGCTGCTGCTTTTGCTTGTAAGGCTTGGTGGCTCACATCTGTCCAGCTTTGTCGCCCTCTCAGGGGCTGAGCAGAGAACTCAAGTTACTGTACACTGTGCAACAGAGCAGTCCATTGCCTGAAGCAACAGGAACTTTCCCCTGTGCAGAGATATCGAGCATGACTCATCTACTTCCACCACAGTCAGCTAGAATCTGTAAGGCTGTCTACTAATTTGAAGGGTGAACTGAATAACCCAATACGAAATCTGCCGAGGCAAATGCATTACAAATGAGAAACAGTTCCTGAGGCCTCCCCTCTCTAGGACCTGAAGGAGGCTGGGTGACACTGTGTCTCAAAAAAAAAAAGGAGGATAATTGTAATTCTAAATTTTTAGAATTATTAGAATAATAATGTAGGTTAAAATTATTTCAGTATCTGGAATATATAAGTTTTGGTATAACACCAGTGAGAAAAATCTGTGGAGTGTTCTGTGTGGACCAAAAATCCGAAGGTGATAAAGTAACAATAACATTTGAATAATCCGGAGATATGATGTGTATTTGGTATTCATCTCCTATTTTTCGATGAAAAGAAAATGGATAGATGACATCTTCATGTGAAATGGGACACGGAGTTTTTAAGATGATTCTCAAAGAAAGTTGCTAACACAATTACTCACTTGATGTCCCGACACAGGGCTGTGGAGGGGATGGTGGCTGCTGATGGTCACTGGCAGCCACGGGGTTGTTTTTTTGGCCACTATTTTGTCCATGAGAGACATTGGGCTGTCGTGTACTACATGCAGGTGAGTTTCTAAAGCTCAGATGAGGAGAGAAATGTGAGAACACAGAAGATGGGAAAATTGAAGATCCCACTGCCTCAACCACATTCTACTGGGGAGAACTTGTCACTGAGAGATCAGGATATACAGGGAGTAGAGAGGAGTTTGGGGAATATTAAAGATCAGATCTCCCCATGGAAGGAGGGTTTAAATGTTTGTTCACAGATAATAGTGGCTGATATCAAGATTCCCACAGATTTCAGAAACAGTCTCCATTAACAAATGCCATATTTTGTTTAGAATTGATTGCCTTTGTGTAATTTATCTTCCCCCTTTAGGCAGCACCACAGAAGAATGTTCTCAGAGTATTTCGTGATCCTGTATGAGTTCCTGGTGCAGGTCCTGGAGGAAAAGCCTGCATGGGGGAGGGAGCCCTCCTCAGGTGCAGCCCGGAGGCTGTCACGTCACCTCACCCACCACTGCCCTTCAGTCACTTATGAATATTCATGAGTTAACCTTCCTGAAACATGTGGTATTTGGCAGTGTCTTTCCCAGGTAAGACAATACTTAGGTTCTGTTTACCTGCAGACGCCTGTCCCTTTCTGGAGCACAGGTTGCGGTTGAGTGTGTGATAGTGGATAATCAGTGGGAGGTTTGTGTGCATCTTATCATCTTCCAGAGTGCACCCCTCATGGGGTTGACACTCACAAGCAGGCAGATGGGCTTGCTCAGCTGGAGGATGGCAGGCGTTTTGGTAACCTGTGGCCCCATTGAGGCTCTCCTGCTACAAGACCAATCAGGCTGAGGCCTCTGGCTGAAGGGCAGCCAGCAAGGAAGGGGTCCAGTGCCCAACCCTGAGGGCTCCTTCCAGGTGCCAAACCACTATGTAAGGGAAGCTTTGTTCCTGCCTGGATTCCACGCATGTGTTTGCATCTTCTGCACAAAAAGTCTTTATCCAGGAACACCCCAAAGAGCTTACAGTGTTTGGAATCCAAGTGAAGGGAATTATTCCCAAAGCCTCTCATGACCAGAGTCCCCACTCCTCATTAAATTACATTAATTATGGAATTCACTAGAAGCTGCTGGCCTTTCAGTTGCACAGACCTGCTTCTACACCATTGGTCCCTAACATTTTTGGCACCAGGGAACAGTTTCATGGAACACACTTTTTCAATGGATGATGGTGGTGGGTGGTTACAGGATGAACCTGTTCCACCTGCATTCATCAGGCATTAAATTCTCGTAGGGAGTGCTCAGCCTAGATCCCTTGCATGTGCAGTTCACAATAGAATAGGTCTCCTAGGAGAATCTAAGGCACAAGTGATCTGACAGCAGGGGGAGCTCAGGCAATGATGCTCACAGGCTCCCACTCACCTCCTGCTGTGCAGCCCAGTTCCTAACAGGCTGCACACCTTAAGGAGTCCACAGCGTGGGTTTTGGCAACTTCTGCTGTAAATGACTGGAGACCTTACCCTCTGGGAAGGGACATAGAAGACTAGCAGAAAGAGGCTCCCCAAGTCAACATGCAGATGAGTTTCTTAATCTCAGATGAGGAGAGAAACATGAGAACACAGAAGATGGGAAAATTGAAAATCTCACTACATCAACCACATTCCACTGAGGAGAACTTTTCACTGGACCCCTGAGGAAAGAGTGCAAAGGGGAATGGCCCACCCACTTTCCATCTGTTTGGCATAATTTTCAGTAATCCACTTGAAGAACCTGGGATGCTTCCAGATAGATGGGCTTGATACACCAGGGACCACCAGAAAAGAAAATGACCAACTTGTCTGTGCAGGTTCATCCGCTGTAACTGCTTTATGACTCTGGTGCAGGTGTTGACCGCAGAGAAGGCTGAGCACTTGTGGGGCAGGAGTACAAGGGAACTTTGCTGCTTCTCCTCAGATCTGCTGTGATCCTAAAACTGCTTTAAAATTTAAAAAAAAATGTAAAAGGAAGGGATAACACGTTTTGGAAAAATTTCACCCCTTGTTAGAAATTATATTTATTCCTGCCATGTGATCAAGCAATCCTGTTTCTCATGATTTATCCTTTTGATTTTAAAATTTATGTCTCCACAAAGCCTCCAGAGGAACGTTTGTGTCAGCTTGATTGATTGCTGCCTTTCCCACTCTGTGTTATTTATAGGGTGGCAGTTGAAATACAGTTTCTATATAATTAGAGTATATACTTCTTTCTATTGCTTCTTTTCTTCAATTACTTAACCCATCTTCTAAACATGTTTAAACCTCATACATCCTGTCATCTCCTCAGCCCCAGCACAGCTGCCTCCTCCCCAGGGTTTCTGACACTCTCAGGATGTGGTTTTCACACCGTGTATCTCGCACAGTAATACATGGCTGTGTCCTCAGGTCTCAGGCTGCTCAGCTCCATGTAGGCTGTGCTCGTGGATGTGTCCCTGGTCATGGTGACTCTGCCCTGGAACTTCTGTGCATAGCCTGTGTCACCACTGTTAGGGTGGATCCATCCTATCAACTCAAGCCCTTGTCCAGGGGCCTGTTGCAGCCAGCTGATACCATGGCTGGTGAAGGTGTATCCAGAAGCTTTGCAGGAGACCTTCACTGAGGCCCCAGGCTTCCTCACCTCAGCCCCAGACTGCACCAGCTGCACCTGCGAGTGGGCACCTGTGGAGAGGACACAGTAGAGAATAAAAGTCCTCTCAACTCGAAAAAATTCCCTCCTCAGCCCTGTAACTAGGTGGCCCTTTACCTGCAGCTACTGCAACTAAGCAGAAGATCTTCCAGCTCCAGTCCATGGTGAAAACTTTCCTCTCCAGGGTCCTCTAGAGGAGAGATAAGGGTGTTGTGTGGTGCTCTCAGGGCCCAGATGTATCCATATTTAGCTCAGTAGATTTCAGGCTATTTGCATATACATCAGACAGATTTCTTTATAGCCCCAAGCCTGACTGAGGATGAGAAGGAGAAGATGACACACCTGTCATATAGGAGTGGGATGCTGATGGTCCAAGCCCTAATCCTTCACAGGAAATTCATGTCCTACTCCATTTCTGAACTGTTTGTGGATAGAGGTCCTTTCACTGAAGAGCAATCCCCCACAGCTTGTGCTCCTCACTCTGAGCCCATATTCGATTAGCATAAAGACCACCTAGATCACTTCTGGACCATCCCTGTCCATGACACTGAGCAGGTGCCTTGACTCCATCGTGGTCCCCTCAGGCACCCCCACAACTCCCTGGTGACTCTGATAAACTGACTGCTGATGTCCCACATGCGTGTCCAGCAGGTTCCTCTGTGATCCACTGGGCGCTCCTGAGACAGTGTCTCCATCACCTGCTTGGTGTCTTGATCCCCAGGCTCTTCAATAGAAACACGCTTGGTTTACAGGTTTGACCTGTGATGCATAGTCTGAGATAATTTTCTTTTGATATAGGTAGGACTATTCCCATTTCACAGATGAGGAAACTGAGGCTCAGAGGTTTAAGTCACTAGTCTGCTCCTCCTTACATTCTGTTTTTTAGAGAATGGTGCCACCACCTATCCAGTCACACAAGCCAAAGTCCTATGAGTGAACTCTGGCTTATCCCTTTCTCTCCCACTTCTTATATCCAACTTACCATTCAGGCCTGCTGATTTTAGTTCTTAAATATCCCTTAGCTTCTGTTTTTCCTTTCCATTGAAATTCTCACTGCAGCCCTTCTGTGGATTATCTCCTGGCCTTTCACCTGTGTGTCTGTGTCTATGTTGTCTTCAGTCTGTCCTCCACATAAGTCAGACCATGCCCCATATCTCCCAGTCTCCTTAGAATGAGGAAAAACCGCCTCACCATGGCCACAGGCTCCTTTCCATTTCTCTGACCTCACTGCATGCCCCTCCTCTCTGCTCTGCACTGCAAAGACTCAGCGTCTTGTACTGGCCAAGGTCAAGGTCCCCCTGCACCACATATTTGCCTGGGATGCCAGATCCTCCTTCCTTTGCCCACTTACTGCGCACTCATGCTTCTGATCTCAGTCCCTCCCTAGGGGAAAGCTTTCCTGACCTTTGTAACTAAAGCAAAGCCTTCTCCTTGGTGCTCTCATTGTTCCAGGGACCTGCCTGCACAGCACTTGTACCAGTTAATCCTTCAAATTAACTTGAGTGACAGATATGTTAGTGTCCACTGCTGCCTCGCAGGAATGAAGCCAGAAAAGGTAAGGCCCTATCTGTGTGCATTCCTACAGTCTAGGGTGCTTAGTGAGATCTTGTTTAATGAGAATGAGTTGGACGTGACGGCATGGCTAGAAAGTGATGAATTAAGGATTTAAACACACTTCTTTCTGGTTCTAGAGACTTTGCTGTTAACACTATTCACTTTAGGGCAGTGTCATTTCAGGACCGATAAGGGTACTTTATGCTAAGATCAAATATATTTTGGATCCATCAGATGAAGTTTGACAAAAGTGGGTTATTAAGAACCCACTGATAAGCAGAGCTGCCTGACCAAGATTTCCAGATTTTGCATCAAAGAGAAACGTAATGAAAGTGGGCTGATGGGAGGGGGTGCAGGGCTGGAAAGTGAAGCAGGAACAGCTACTTCTATAGTGCCCTTGACCCTGCCTTTCTCTGTTCTTCACTCTGGCTGAAATTGACCACCCTGAGTGCGTTCAGATAATGATAAATTATCTCCGTCACACTGTGTGTGTGTGTGTGTGTGTGTGTGTGTGTGTGTTGGGTTATGTACAAGAGAGGCAGCTTCTGTGAATAAATGAAGCCTTGTAATTAAGGAATTTGTCATAAATGGCAAGGATGCATTGGTGCTTGGTCCTTAGTACTTCTTCCTGATGCCACATTTCCTTGAGCTGGCTTGTATTTGCCACTAACACTACTAGCAGCAGGATGGAGTGGAGGAAGAGAGAGACCAGGTGTTGCAATGCTTAGCGCCTGCTTTCAGCTCTGCTACAAACTAAAACAGTGACTGACTTTGGTTAACCCCCTAACCTCTTTGAGCCTCAGTTTCCTCATCTGAAAAAATCAATGATGGTTTGAATTCCTTTAAAATCTGACATTCAGTTATCTCTCTCTCCACTGTGGAAGCTCTGGGAGCTATTGTTCTACTGTCTCTGGTGGCCGTTATGACTTCTGCATTATTAAGGGGTCCTTTCTAACCTAAATAACCCCTCAAAGAAATTAAGTTTGTAATCATTTCTGCCTGGTAAGTAAAATGACAAAAGGAAAAAGCTAGTTGTCGATAGTCCCGTGGATGGCAAATTAATGAGATCTGTGCAAACACTTGCTTATATAGCCATAATTTGCCTTTCATTTTTCTTTGCAACCCAGAAGAAAGTGAGTAATTTTCAAAGAGCCTCTCATTTAAAATGAGAAGCTCTTTTTCATTTTAGGACAGCCAAGGAAGGACAGCTGAACATATTTTTAAAAAAGAACATGTCATTGGCAAAAGGGGCATTTGGTTGCTTGATTACCATATATCTCTGAGTATGTGGAACAGTTACTTTTAGCTGGGGGTAATTAGCTGAGTAGAAAGCTGAAGAATCTTGGGGGCAGAAAAATCTTTGTATGTCTTATGTTGTCATGGAGAAAGCAAAGCGGAAGGGCAGAATATAGGAGGTCGTTAAATAACTAGATAAAGGGTCAGCGGCATTTCCTCTGGCTACTCAGAGTTGAGGCCCTAAAGTAGTGGAAACAACATTGTGGGTGGGAATGTGTTTGCAGGGTCTAATTAGTTTATCCAAGCAAAGTGCAAAAGAGAAAGGGCTAAAAATACATAGATTGTAAAATTCATGGCTTCATTTTCTCTTCTGCCTCTGAAACCTTTTTGAAACCTTATAGTAGAACAATTTATAATCCTTGAAACCTTTTTGCTACCATTCTTGTCAGCTTGTCTAAGGCCACCGTAGCTTATCAGCTACTGGGGAAAGTTGTTTAAACTCTCCAAGCCTCCTTTTTTCCCCACTGGCTCACTTAGGGGCCCTAATTCCTGATTTTTCTGCCTGAGTTATTGTTGTTCAGACCCCATAATTGTTTGCATATGTGCTCTATAAGATGCATCACCTAGTGCACATTGTGGGCAGCCTGAGGTGTAGAAGTTAGGACATCTGTGTGCCTGGATTTGGCTGTTACTAACAAGATGAAATGGGGAGGAAGGGCAGAGAAGACCACTGTAGAATTTTTCTGGATTCTTTTGATTTCTCCAGAAAATGATACTGCTTTTATATTTGCAGATAACTATCTGCCTAGGCATGTGGAAATTCTAAGGTTGACACAGCTTTGCATTGATTCTAGGGCAGGGTTTCAGGATTGCTGGAGCAGCATCATCATTTTACATTCTAGATTTCAGTCAACAGGCTGGTCATGGCCTCCTCAGTGTGCCAGAATCTTATAGATGGTGGGTGTCAGTGGGCTGGAATCACAGTTTCCATCTCTTAGGCTGGGCAGGCCCATGGGGGCAATGGTAAAAATTTCATGGGAACATATATCAGAAGTAATAAGAAATGCATCTTTTTAAAGCCTTCATAGGAGATTTCCTGAAGATTTATAAAAGGCACTTCATGGATCAAATGACTCTGATGTTTCCCTCTCACTGGAAGAAATTCAGGTCACCAGGCCACTTAAAATCGTTGTGTTCCCCTTTTGCAGTAATCTCTGCTCATATAATTTCTTTATGGCATATTATATAGTATTTAACTTCATATTGATTAGTGGAGCTAGCAAACACTCAGTATCACTATAAACTGCAGTATCATAACAGACTTTCTTTAAAAATCATCTATTTTTTCTTTAAAATCACTGATGTTTTTGTAAAGTAGTTCATATTTAGGAATATGAACATTTTATAATGCTGGAAAATTATTTGAATTCCTTTTCATTTAAAACCTATAGCTTTTTATTTAATCCAGCTTTCACAAATATTTCATTTTCCCACTATAGAAAAATTGAGTTTAGAGATAAACGTATAGTCACTCATAGCTCCATCCAAAAGTCAACAACTCTTAATATCATTATTTTTATTCTAGTTCTCAGTATTTTTGCTGAATCTATGTTTCGTATAGTTTCATCATATGTCAGAAAAAAACTGTATATATATGAGTTTTAAAATAATACATTTTTATTCTCATAAATGAAATACACATTTAATATGGTATGATTAGGACATATAGAGAGGTATAGAAAAGAAAATTGAAGTCATTTAAAATCTTACCAAAGCTAATAACCATAAACATTTTGATGTATTTTCTCAGAATATTCTTTCCTATGCCTTTTATATTTTTCTTTATTATCAAGTACTTCAAGCATATAGAA
>CM052655.1:123963456-123992266 GCA_028533165.1 Leontopithecus rosalia
CTTTGTTCTTGTCTCTGTGAGTTGCCCATTGTGCAGACCTGCCCCGCTCCTTCCCCATCGCATTGGACGGCGGGTTTTCCCTCCAGTGTTCAGAACCCAGGCCCTGGGTCAGATCAATGCCTTTTTCTCCTGCACCCCATCAGTCAGCAGATTTGCTTGGCATCACCTTGAAAATGCATCCAGCAGCAAGGCCCTGGCTCTTCTCCACTTCCAGCCACAGGAGAGCTGTGTGAGCTGAATCCATTGCACCCTCCTCTGCTCAGACCCACAGTGGCCCCATTTTCCTCAGTCTGAGCCAAAGGCCCCACAGTGGCCCACCTGGCCTGCCCTGAGCTGCCTCATTGCCTCCAGCCTCACCTTCCACCCGTCTCCCTTCCTTTCCCACCTACCCTTGTCCCAATCCTCACACCTGCCTGATGTTCACACATCTCTCCAGGCATCTGCTTTAGCTGTTCCCTCCACCTGGACCACCCTCACTCCAGAAGACCCTTGACCCCTCCAGCACCCCCTGCAGTCAGGGCCACCTCCCTCACCATCATCCAGCAAGGACACGGCCTGCCCATCCCTCTCCTCCCAGCAGCTCCCTTCCTTGGCCTGTTCTGGGTTCATTTTTGCTTTTCCCCAGCACTTCCCACTTCCTAAAGGGCCCTGCAGGAAGCTCCTGGCAGGGGCCAATGGCCTTGCTCTCCTTAGACTGCAAGTTCCACAGCAGCCCGGGCCACTCCCTGTGGCAGACTCAGTATCTAGTTAGTGCTCAGCATGCAGAAGGTGCCAGACCAGTGTTTGAGAACTATGGAAGAAGGGAGGGAGGAGGGGAGAAGGGTAGGAGAGAGGAAGGGAAGAAGGGAGGGATGGGAAGAAAGAAGGGAGGGGAGGGGTGAAAAGGAGGGAAGGAAGGAAAGATAGGAAAGGGGAGGACAGATGGAGGGAAGGAAAGAGTTGAAAGAGGAAGAGAAGGAATGAGAAAGGGAAGGAAGAAGGAAGGAGGGAAGGGAAAAAAGAGGGCAGAAAGAAAGGCAGGAGAGAGGGAGGGAACGGGGATGGAGGGAAGGAACTTATTTCCTCTCTAGGCCCAGCTATCCCAATGTCCATCTGTCACTTGGACTGTTTCTCCAGCCTCTGGCATGGCCTCCTCCAGGCACGGTGGCTCACGCCTGTAATCCCAGCACTTTGGGAGATCAAGGCAGGCAGATCTCCTGAGGTAAGGAGTTCAAAACCAGCCTGGCCAAAATGGCGAAGCGATCTCTCTATTAAAAATACAAAGATTAGCTGAGCATGGTGGCAGGCACCTATAATCCCAGCTACTCTAGAATCTCAGGCAGGAGAATCATTTGAACACGGGAGGCAGAGGTTACATGAGTTGAGATCATGCCACTGCACTCCAGACTGGTAACAGAGCAAGACTCCATCTCAAAAAATAACAAAAAACCTTCTCCAGGCAGCTGCCTTCTGATAATGCCCCACTTTCCCGGTGAAGCACAGAAGACCCTGAACTCCTGCCTGACCCTAAAGTGCCGAGTGACCGTGCCCACGCACTCCTCCGGCCACACTGAGTGTCCTGAGTCATGCTGCTCCCTGTGCCTGGGTTTTCTCTGCCCCCTCTCTCAAACCCTCCCCTCCCTCTTCCTGGCTCCATCTCATCCTCTGCCTGCCCAGCACCTACCTCCTGGTCATTTAAGGTGTAGCTCAGTCTGTAATCCCAGCACATTAGGAGGCCAGGGTCAGAGGATCACTTCAGCCCAAGAGTTTAAGGCCAACATGGGAAACATAGTGAGACCCCCCCCAACTCCACCAAAAATGTGAGACAAAGAAAGATGTAGCTCAGGCTTTACACCACCTCCAGGTAGCCTTCCTGATGGCGCCATACCCAGGTGGGCTCAGGGGCAGCCTCTGTTCTCTGGGCATCAGAAGCTGCTTCCCCAGGGCAGTGGTCCCAGGTCACCTCCTGCAGGAGTCCAGGCACAGGATGATGGTGGATGGATCAGGACTGAGGGTCAGAGATGCGGAGAGGCAGATATTTTTGGGACGCAGGTGGCGGGATCAGTGGGATTTGCTGCAGGGTGACTGTCAGGGTGCAGGGGAAAATTCCGGACCAGCCATGTCTTCATTGCTTTTTTCCCTCCAACCCCAGGAGAGCAAATGAGGCAGAAGGACTTGCGGGCCCAGCTCACCAGCTCCATCCTCAGGAACTCGAGAACCATCAAGTTCCATGGCTGCGAGGGAACCTTTCTGGACAGAGTCCTGGGCATCCGATGCCAGGAGCTGGGCGCCTTGTGGACCTCTGGCCTCCTCTTCTCCGTGTCGCTGGTGTCCTTCTGAGCGTCTACCTTTCTGGTAATGTCACTCTAATCTCTATGCTGAGCAGGACTGGGGAAGGAGTGTGGAGCTCAGGAGGTGAGGCAGGTGGAGCCTCCCAGATCGTACCACCCTGTCCATCAAAACCCACACATTCTGGATCCTGTTCTCTCAGGGTTCCTGCTCTCTTCTGGGTGAATGAATTAATCACATCATTCTGGCGAAAGTGGCAGCGGCCGGTGAGGTCTGCTGTTCTGAGAGTTCCAGGCTTCCACTGATGTGGGGAGGAGGGTTCAGGTGCAGACAGGCTGCAGAGGTAGAATCCAGGGTCTGAATGGCTTTCCTGCTGCTGGCCAGCAAATGTCCCCAGCCACCCTGTCACTGATGTGATCCTTGCCCTGCCATTCTGTCATTTATTTCCTATGGCTGTCAGAACACTCTTCCTAAAGCACAGTTTTCAGAAGAATTTAAACATGTTGATGCATAGGTCAGGCACAGAGACTCACGCCTGCCATCCCAGCTCTTTGGGAGGCTGAGGTAGCTTGAACCCAGTTGGTGGCGATTGCAGTGAGCTGAGATTGTGCCACTTCACTCCAGCCTGGGCGACGGAGCAAGACTTTGTGTCAAAAACAAATCAAATCTAAACAAAAGGACCACAAATGGAACCAACACCTAGGGCCCTCCCATGCTGCTCTCCCCAGGAGTCCCCAGGCTCAGCCCTCATGTCCATCACCTTCACAGAGACGCCTTTCCTGACCACCTTCACCACAACCAGAGCACCCTTGCTCATGCTAATGCACTCTAACCTGCACCTGATTTCTCTTTACTTTTTATTTTTGACGACAGAGTCCTGCTCTGTTCCCAAGGCTGGAGTGCAATGACGCAATGTCAACTCACTGCAACCTCCACCTCCCAAGTTCAAGCAATCCTCCCACCTCACCCTCCTGAGTAGCTTAGATAACAGGCAGGTGCCACCACACCTGGGTCTTTTTTTTTTTTTTTGTACTTTTAGTAGAGATGGCATCTCACCATGTTGGCCAGGCTGGTCTTGAACTCCTAACTTCAAGGGATCCATCCACCTCAGCCTCCCAAAGTGCTGAGATTACAGGTGTGAGCCACCGCACCTGGCCGTACCCACTTTAGTATTTATTCTTCATAGCGCTCTCACCTGATGTGCTGTCTGTGTTAATGGTTTCTTCATGGATCACCTATCTCTTTCCTCCTCATTAGAACGATGGATCTATTAAGAGAGCAGCAACTTTGTTTTGCTCATTGCTGTTTCCCCAGAGCCTGGAACTCCGCCAGCTGTATAATAACCAGGCAGTAGTTATTCATAGAATGAATGAATGTAAGAATGAATAAATAGCCGGGTACTGTGGCTCATGCCTGTAATCCCAGCACTTTGGGAGGCTGAGGTGGGTGGATTGCCTGAGGTCAGGAGTTCGAGACCTGCCTGGACAACATGGTGAAACCCCATCTCTACTAGAAATAAAAACGTTACCTAGGAATGGTGATGCACGCCTGTAATCCCAGCTACTCAGGAGGCTGAGGCAGGAAAATTGCCTGCACCCAGGAGGTGGAGGTTGCAGTGAGTCAAGATCATGTCACTGCACTGTAGCCTGGCAGAAAGAGAGAGACTGTCCCAGAAATAAATGAAAATAATTTTAAAAAACAGAATGAAAGACCAGAAGGCCTAGATAGAAGGAATAAGGTACAGTAATCCATAGTGCACAAAGGAAATTACAGTGAATGAGAATTTATTTGAATATTTCAAGATAGCTAGAAGAGAAGGATTTTCGTATTCCCAAAACAAAAGATAAATATTTGGGGTGATGACTGTCTCAGTTACCCTGATTTGATCATTACATATTGTCTACAGTTGGGGTCCCCACCCTCCTGGCCATGGGTCAGTACCAGTCTGTAGCCTGTTTTTTTCTTTTTCTTTTCTTTTTTTTGAGACAGAGTCTCACTCTGTGCAGTGGTGAGATCTCAGGTAAACGTCACCTCCGAGGTTCAAGCAATTATCCTGCCTCAGCCTCCTGAGTAGCTGGGATTACAGGCATGTACCACCACACCTGGCTAATTTTTGTATTTTTAGTAGAGACAGGGTTTCACCAGGTTGGCCAGGCTGGTCCCAAACTCCTTACTTCAGGTGATTTGCCCTCCTCATTCTCCCAAAGTGCTGGGATTACAAGTGTGAGCCATTGCACCTGGGCTTCTTTTTTTGTTGTTGTTGTTTTGACATGGAGTTTTGCTCTTGTTGCCCAGGCTGGAATGCAATGGTGTGATCTTGGCTTTCTGCAACCTCTGTCTCCCAGATTCAAGTGACTTTCCTGCCTCAGACTCCCAAGTAGCTGGGATTACAGGTATGAGCCACCATGCCTGGCTCCCTTCTCTCTACTAGAAATAGAAATTTTTGTATTTCTAGTAGAGACAGGGTGTCTCTGTGTTGGTCAGGTTGGTCTCGAACTCCCGACCTCAGGTAATCCACCTGCCTCAGTCTCCCAAAGTGCTGGGATTACAGGTGTGAGCCACCGCACCAAGCTCCCTTGTTAGAAGCTGGGCAGACAGCACAGCAGATGAGCAGCGGGTGGGCGAGGGAGGTTTCATCTGTGTTCACAGCCACTCCTTATTGCTGGCATCACCACCTGAGCTCCACTTCCTGTCAGATTGGTGGCATTGTTAGAGTCTCATAGGAGCGTAAACCCTACTGTAAATAGTACATTCGAGAGAGCTGGACAGTGAGCTTCTTATGAGAATCCAATGCCTGTTGATCTGTCACTGTCTCCCATCACCCCCAGAAGGGACCATCTAGTTTCAGGAAAACAAGCTCAGGGCTCCCACTGATTCTACATTACGGTGAGTTGTGTAAGTATTTCATTATACATTACAATGTAATAATAGTAGAAGTAGGCCAGGCACAGTGGCTCATGCCAGTTATCCTAGCACTTTGGAAGTCTGAGTCAGGTGAATCACCTGAGGTCGGGAGTCCAAGACCAGCCTGGCCAACATGGTGAAACACAATCTCTGCTAAAGGTACAAAAACTGGCATGGTGGTAGGAACCTGTAATCCCAGCTACTTCGGAGGCTGAGGCAGGAGAATTGCTGGAACCCAGGAGCAGAGGTTGCAGTGAACCACAATGGTAGCATTTTGAGAGGCTGAAGTGGGCGAATCACCTGAAGTCAGCAGTTCGGGACCAGCCTGGCCCACTGGTAAAACCCGTGTGTAATAAAAGTACAAAAATTAGCTGGGTGTGGTGGTAGGCGCCTATAAGCTGAGTTACTCGTGAGGCTTAGGCAAAAGGATTGCTTGAACCCAGGAGATGGAGGTTGCAGTGAGCTGAGACTATGTCCCTGCACTCCAGCCTGGGCAATACAGCAAGGTTCTGTCTTAAAGAAAAAAAAAAGGCAAGCCAGGTACAATGGCTTATACCTAGAACTTTGGGAGACCAAGTGGGAAGATCACTTGAGACTAGGAGTCCCAGGTAAACTGGGCAACATAGCAGGACCCCATCTCTACAAAACATTTTTTAAAAATTAGGCACAGTGGCATGTGCCTGTAGTCTCAGCTATTCAGGAGGCTGAGGCAAGAGGATTGCTGGAGCCCAGAAGGTAGAGGCTGCAGTGAGCCATGCTTGTGCCACTGCACTCCAGCCTGGGTGACAGAGTGAGACCCTGTCTCTCATAAAAAAGAATTCAGAGTAGAGAAAAGTATAAATTGTAAGTTCAAGCATGCTATGTCCCAAATTTCCTTCAGAAGTGTTGATGCACACCCCAAGAACTCTGCATTCATTTTCCAGTGCTGCCTTAACAAAGTACCCTCAACTGTGTGGCTTCAACCACAGGGATTTATTCTCACAGTTCTGGAGGCCAGGTGTCTGAAATCAAGGGATTTTTGATTGTTTTTTCTGTGAAGGCTGTGAGGGAGGGTCTTTTCCAGGTCTTGCTCATGGATTCTCCGAGCCTCTAGAGTTCCTTGGCTTGTAGGTGGTCTTCTGTCTCTGTCTTGACATTGTCTTCCCTTTGTAGGTGTCTTTGTTCACACATCCCCTTTTTATAAGGACACCAGGCACACGGGATTAGGATACACCCTTATTACCTCAGCTTAGCTTGATAACATGTAAAGAGACTATTTCCAAATAAGGTCTCATCCACAGACCCTGCGGCGTAGGGCTTCAGCAACTTTCAGGGAGACACAAGACAACGCATAATGCTATAGATTTGCAAATATTTTTAGTTTGCGTTTCTGGGTTTTATCTTTTCTTTTTCACGTCATATGGGTGATGTGATGATACCGTAACAAGTTTTGAGGACGGCACATATCATAAAATAGCCTGATAACCCAATCGTCATGCTTAGGTTTTGGTTTTTTAATTTTAGTTTTTCTTGAGGCAGGGTCTTGCTGTATTACTCAGGCTGGAAGGCAGTGGTGCAATCATGATTCACTGCAACCTCGACCTCCTGGGCTCCAGCTATCTTCCCACCTTAGCCTCCCAAAGTGCTAGGATTATAGGAATGAGCCACCACCCCCAGCTGTTCCCTATTTTTTGTTTGTACCTTGTTCATTTTACTCAAAAACACACCTTTGCAGCTGGGCATGCTGGCTCATGCCTGTAATCCTCAGCACTTTGGGAGGCCGAGGCAGGTGGATCACTTGAGGTCAGGAGTTCAAGACCAGCCTGGCCAACATGGTGTAACACCTTCTCTACTAAAAATACAAAAATGAGCTGGATGTGGTGGTGCATACCTGTAATCCCAGTGACTCGGGAAGCTTAGGCAGGAGAACCACTCGAACCCTAGAGGCGGAGGTTGCAGGAGCCAAGTTCATACTACTGTACTCCAGACTGGGTGGCAGAGCAAGACTCTAACTCAAAAAAAAATGAAATATACATACATATAAAAGCACATACACACACACACACACACACACACACACACACACACACACACCCCTTGGCAATCTTTTTATATATCAGCATTCACTGGTACAATTTAAATTCTATGGTAGATTTCATTTAGATTAATGCAATCTAAATACTATTCTATTAAGTTCTACAACTTAAAATAATAGGCCATGCATTTAAATGATTCAAAGTTCAAAAACTATGAAAGAGTATAGAACTAAGTCTCCCATATGGCAGCCAGCGGCATATGTGTTTATTGAAATCTACATGAGGCCGGATATGGTGGCTCATGCCTGTAATCCCAGTGCTTTGGGAGGCCAAGTCGGGTGGCTCACCTGAGGTCAGGAGTTTGAGAGCAGCCTGACCAACATGGTGAAACCCCATCTCGACTAAAAACACAAAAAGTAACCGGATGTGGTGGTGAGCCCCTATAACCCTATCTACTTGGGAAGCTGAGGCAAAAGAACTGCTTGAACCTGGGGGACAGAAGTTGCAGTTAGCCAAGATTACACAACTTCACTCCAGCCTGGGCAACTGAGTGAGACTCCATTTTTAAAAAGAAAAAAAATCTAAATAAATTAACGTTAAAGAAAATGAAAGATTAGGTTCTTTGGCTGCATGGGCCACATTTCAAGTGCTCCACAGCTGCAGATGGCCCAGAAACATGGTCTTTATTGCAAAAAGTTCTATTGGTTTGTGTTGGTGGAGCCTTAAAGCTGCTCTCCCACCCCTCCTCGAAGCCAACCACTTTTAGGATTCCTTTGGTGATTCTTTTCCGAGATTATCTATGCACACAGTCAGCACATGGAGTTAATATATCCACCTAAAAAAATCAGCGTCTCCCATGTAGTGTGAATGACCATGTAATAGTCCATGGAATGGAATGTATTCAGCTAGTTTCATAATAAAGTGCACTTGAGTTTTTCCCAGGTTTCTTGGTATTATTATTCTGTGGTGAACACCATTCTCTCTGCAGAGTAAATTCTTAACAGTGGAATTCCTTGGCCACAAGGTTTATATGTTTTTCTCATTTCTTTTCTATTTTCTTTTTTTTTCTTTTTTATTCCTTCTCTCCCTCCCTCTATTCTGTCTTTTTTCCTCTGCCTACTTTTTTCTTCCCTTTCACTCTTCTCTTCCCCCCACTTTTCTCTTTCCCCCACTTTTCTCTTTCTTTTCCAAGATCTTCTATTTAATGGCATCAGCCTAAATCACTGCAGCCTTGAACCTCTGGGCCCAACCTGTCCTCTTGCCTCAGCCTCCCAAGTAGCAGGGACTAAGACCTGTGCCCCCATGCCTTTCTATATTTTTATTTTCTTTTTTGTGGAGATGGGTCTTACTATGTTGTCCAGGCTCATTTTCATCTTAGTAGGTGCTTTTCAAGAGATCTTACCAAAAGGTACCTGGATAGAACTTAGTCACTTGAAGCCTCTGTCATTGTGTTGAAATTTTGTGTCTGCCTCCTCCATTCTGGGGAGATTTAAAACTTCTATCCCCTTTTCAGGCAGATCAGTGACTTCAAAAACTGTACAAATGTTGTGAGGCAAGGCGGAAGGATTACATGAAGTCAGGAATTTGGGACCAGGCTGGCCAAGAAGGTGAAACCCTGTCTCTACCAAAAAAACAAAACTTACCTGAGCGTGGTGGTGCATGCCTGTAGGCCCAGCTTCTCAGGAGGCTGAGGCAGGCAAATTGCTTGAATCTGGAAAGTGGATGTTGCAGTGAGTCGAGATTGTGCCACTGCACTCCACCCAGGTACAAATAGCAGCTTTAGACTTTATCCCGCCAGGCATGACCACTGGGCACATTCAGCAGTGGATCACCCAATTCTGCCTCAGTTTCCAGTGTCTTCTCAGGGGCCTGGAGTGGAGCATCTGAAGCCAGGCTGGATGTCTTGCTGCATAAATACTCTCTCCACTTCCACCTGTGCCATTAGCCTGGGTGAAGACTCATGTCAGGGGAGAGCCATCTTCCTCCTAAAGCCCCACCTGTTTGATGGCTGAGACTTCTGCCTCATTTCCAGAACTCCCAGGGGCCCTTGAACGTCTTGTTATTTGCTACATGTGCAAGCACAGATTGCCTGTACCTCCCCTCGGACCTTCCTGCCACTCCCTATAGAGCTGTCTGAAGCCTGGAAATGTTTATTTGCCTTTGGAGAAATTCTACTTCCATCTACCCCAGACTCATCAAAATTACAGTAACAGCCAGCACTCTAACTTTCTGGAGCCTGTTCCAGCAGACAGGAGGTCTCTTCTTCAAGTCCTCTTTGTAACCCCATTTAAGATGAGGAAACTGAGGCAGATGAGCTCATGAATACAAAGTGCCAGAGCTTGGGTTCAACCTCGAATCCCTGGGCCCAGGGGTTCGAGGCTTGGGTTCAACCTAAAAGTTTGTGGGATTTAAGGTTGGTGTTGGAAGTGTTCTGTTTGGCACCCCCTACCCTGGTGTGTGGGGGTTGGGTCCTAGGTTGCCTGCAGAGCCCCAGTTTATGCCTGCTGACCTGATGCATTTGTGACTAGTGTTGTCTTTAACTGAAAAATGTTGTGGTTTGGGAGAGAAGTTCTGTGCTCACCCTGTTCACCTGCACCCTGAGGAAGCTCTGACACCACCACACAGCCTCTGATACTCACTGGAGAAAGCCGGCACTAGGATGTGCCTGTCAGCAGGAAGAGCTGCGAGCATCTACATCCACATGTAGACATATTTGTACACATACATTCATATACACACATCCATATATATACACATCTTTATATCCACACACATCTGTATACCCACACATTCATACACATATCTACATATAGACACTTCCATGTACACATCACTGTACACACACATCCATATCCACACATTTGTACACACATATCTGTGTATTTTGGTATATCTATATATATACACATCTACACACATCCATGTACAGATACATCTGTACAGAGATGCATACACATTTGTACACACACATCTGCAAACACGTCAGTCGGGATCAGTGAAATACAGCATTAAGTAGTGACAGTCTGATAATAGTATTGTTTTGACATCTTTTGGGTTAACTGACTAGATAGTGGCTATCAGAGGGGTGTGTGGGGTGTGTCTGCAGGTTGGCAGAGCCATCAAACGTGGTATTTGTAGTTGCTCATGGCTTTTCTAGAGGATCTCCCATGTGGAGCCTTGGAGTGTAGTGAGCTGTTCCTGTGGCCCACCTGCCAGTGTCTGCACCAGTGACCAACAAAGTTCTGGCTTCACCGGCCTCAAGGACTTTGGATTGTACCGTAAGAAACGCTATATGCCATCATTGGACGTGTCTGGTCACCACGTGGAGACCCATTGCCAGTGGCGGGATGGGAGCTGGGAGAGCCAGGAGGATGTCGCAGTCAGACAGGCTCGATAACTAGGGCTGGAGCTGGTGTGCAGCGGAGGTGGCAGATGGGGTTGACTCTAGTCACATTCCACAGCGATGGTCAACTGCATTCCTGATGGATCCAATGAGGGGGTTGTCAAGGAGAGAAGAGGAGTCCTCTGTGTTTATAACACAGGTTTCTAATTTGGAGAAATCCGGAGTTTAAAAAATTGGGGAAGGCCTGGGCATAGTGGTTCACACCTGTAATCTCAGCACTTTTGGTGGCCAAGGCGGGTGGATCACTTGGGCTCAGGAGTTTGAGACCAGCCTTGCCAACATGGTAAAACCCCATCTCTACTAAAAATACAAAAATTAGCTGGGCACTTTGGTGTGTGTCTGTCATTCCAGCTACTTGAAAGGCTGATGCAGGAGAATCATTTGAACCCAGGAGGTGAAAGTTGCAGTGGACCTGGATCCTGCCACTGCACTCCAGCCTGGGTGACAGAGTGAGACTCCGTCCCCCAAAAAATTGAAAATTGGGAAAGAATCGGCATAGAAAGCCATTAGCTGGGCTATCTCCTGCCCTCTCTCTGGTCCCAGCTTGTGTAATCATGGCTGGGCTTGCTGGCCAAGCCTGTCATTCCAGGTGACACCAAGGCCTTTTCAGGGCTAGAGAGACCTGCAGCCACCCATGGTTGGCAAGGCTGAGTGGTTCTAGGCACAGCTGGAGATGAAACTGGTGATGGGGACAGCCCTGTCATCTTTACAGGGAACCTCACGCAGCAAGTGGGCAGCAAGCTGGCCTCTCCGTATCGCTAAGCCATCTGCTGAGTGACCAGGTCCATGTGACAGGTAGGAGGTGCAACTCCCTGTGCACTGTCTCCTCTATGACAAGGCTAGGGTGTGGGCCAAATGCCTCCTGATGGTCTTCATCACCCCAGCCTCTCAATATCAACATGCCATCTAAGGACAGATGCAGGCTCAGTGTGAGCCCCCAGAACTTCCCAAAACCTCCAACTGTCCCCACAAATCTTAAAATAGCAGATTATGAGTTGTTATTCTCACCCACGATAAGAAACATATGTAACATTTTGACCTAAAATACACGGGGCATTTAAAACACACAGAGGCTGAGTAGATGCTGGCACTGTGCCAGAGCCAGGGTAGTGACACCAGGGTGTGCCGCTTATGTGTTCTGAAAGATTCTAAAGTAAGGACAGGAGCTGGGACTGGGGGCACTGGGAGTGGTGGCTGTTGACCACCTCATGTGGGTGTTTGGGAGTCATAACAGCTGGCCCATTTCCACCTGTCTGTTCTGGATGACCTTCAGTGTTGCAGGATCAGAAGTTTCAGAAGGTGAAATTTACCCAACGACCCATGATGTGTGGTTAATTCTTTTGTCATCTGTCCTATTTGATTTAGTTTCATTCTACTTTTTTTTTTTTTGAGACAGAGTCTCACACTGTTGCTCGGACTGGATGCAATGGTGCAATCTTGGCTCACCACAGCCTCTGCCTCCTGGGTTCAAATGATTCTCCTGCCTCAGCCTCCTGAGTAGTTGGAATTACAGGTGCCTCCCACCATACCTGGTTATTTATTTATTTATTTATTTGTATTTTTGTAGAGACAGGGTTTTATTATGTTGGCCAGGCTAGTCTGAAACTCCTGACCTCAGGAAATCTGTCTGCCTTGGCCTTCCAAAGTGCTGGGATTACAGGAATGAGTCACTGTGTCCAGGCTCATTCTACTTTATCCTTGGGCCAAGCACAGTGTCCCACACCTATAATCCCAGAACTTTGGGAAGCCAAGGCAAGAGAATTGCTTGAGCCCAGGAGTTCAAGACCAGCCTGGGAAACATACTGAGACCCCTGTTTCTACAGAAAAAAAAATGTGTGCACATGCACACATGCACACACACACACACACACACACAAAAGTTAGCCAAGGTGGTGACACATGTCTGTAGTACCAGCTACTTGGGAGGCTGAGGTGAAAGGATTGATTGAGCCTTGGAGGTCAAGGCTGCAGCAAGCCATGATCAGGCCTGTCTGTGGGCTGCTGTGCAGGGCACAGGTGTTTCCTCTTCAAGGAGCCCCCAATCCCAGGACCCCTGGGGTATTCCTGAGTCCCCTTTTTGCCTGGGGCTTGGGGTATTGGTCCCTGGGGGCTGACCCTTTCACCTGCCTGCTCTCTATCCCTGCAGCACTGATGGAAAGGAAGGAGGAGGATGGATGATGGGTGGCTGCCCTGGATGCCAAGCTGTTCGTGCCAGGGCTGCATGTCCTTGGCCTGCTGCAGCAGCGGGGCTGGCTGTGGACCCACTCCCTGAGGATCCAGTATGGCCTCCTGGGTAAGGCACTGCATGCCTGGCTGCGAGGCAGGTGGAGGTGGCAGGGCCTGCCCTGGTTCCTCTGGCTGTGGCTCTGCAAGCTAAGATATGCTGTCACCACAGGATTTTCCATTAGTCATTCTGCAGACTCTGAGTAGGACTTAGTACCTGCTCATTAGAAAAAAAAAAAAGGTGTGTCTGTTGAGAGGATATTCATTCATCTCTTAAGACCTCCCCATGGACAGGTTTTAATGGAGTGACAGGTGAAGCAGACCACAGGGCTGGGAGAACATGGCTGAGGCCAGGCTGGACTTGGCCCTCCTCCTCTTGGAGCCCTGGTGGAGGGCTGCCTGGCAGAGGAGGGCAGGGGTCCCTTGATCGATCCTCACAGCTCAGGCAAAGCATCCAGCGCACCAGTGCAGCACTGGCCAGAGGCTGCAGACAGAGAGTTGCTCAGATGGCGCCTACAGGCTGGAGCTGGGCCGCACGCTCCACTACACACAGATCCTGGCCTTCAGCCACAAGGTGGGTGCCCTGACCAGGTGGGATGTCCAGAGAGAGTACCCGAGTCTGGCAAGTGGTGATCTGAGTACCCTGAGCTCATCCCCAAAGAGATGAACTTGCTCCCAATAGCATAGCCATATAGGAATGGATCCAGGGCTGGAACTTCAGCTTCAGTCTTATGTCTATTCATCTAGGGTTGCTTCAGCCCAGGAGGCAGAGGTTGCAACAAGTCAAGAATGTGCTACTGTACTCCAGCCTGGGCAACAGAGTGAGATCTTATCTTTAAAATAAATAAATAATAAGTTTTTTAAAAAAAGGCCAGTCGCAGTGGCTCACGCTTGTAATTCCAGCACTTTGGGAGGCTGAGGCAGGCTGATCACAAGGTCAGGAGTTCAAGACCAGCCTGGCCAACATGCTGAAACCATATCTCTACTAAAAATATAAAAATTAGCCAGGCCTAGTTGTGGGTGTCTATAATCCCAGCTTCTCTGGAGGCTGAGGCTGAGGCTGAAGAATCGCTTGAATTGGAGGTGAGCTGTGGGAAGCACTGGGACAAGAGCAGCAACAAGAGGCATCTCCATGTCAGTCAGACCTTCAACAATGACTCAGGGGCCCACCCTGAGGAATCACTTCATGGAGGTAAGCCTGGTTACTGCAGCAGAGCCATGCCCTGTGAGTCCAGCATAGACGGTGGGAGCTAGGGAACCCCTCATGGCCCTCTGGCCATGGCTGTAAGGATGCAGGCAGCTGAAACTCAGCCTTGGTGACTTTCCCTTTTGTATTTCCAGCCCCATATCCCCAGGGGTAAGAAACCCTTGTCACAGTGCCAAGGACTGGAAGGAGGGCATGGGAAACACAGATTTCCAACTGTAAAAATGCATTTTGGAAACAGCAGTTTGTTTTTAGTTTTTCCCAGAGTGGGGGTTCTTTTGCTGAATTAGGAATAATGGTGTGCTCAGCAGCTGAACAGGTGGTAGTTCCTGTACATCATTCATTTGACCTTGTCCATTTTTTTTCCTTTTTACATCCAGTACTACAAATGGCGGTGGTTTATTTTTTTGAGATGGAGTCTCACTGTGTCACCAGACTGGAGCTCAGTGGCATGATCTCAGCTCACTGCAACCTCTGCCTCCCGTACTCAAGTGATTCTCCTGCCTCAGCCTCCCAAGTAGTTGGGACTACAGGCATGCACCACAATGCCTGGGTCATTTTTGTGTTTTTAGTAGAGATAGGGTTTCACCATCTTGGCCAGGATGGTCTTGATCTCTTGACCTCATGATCTGCCTGCCTCAGCCTCCCCAAGTGCTGGGATTATAAGTGTGAGCCATCGTGCCTGACCCAACCTTCTTTTTCTCATGGGCTTCTGTCTTATTATTACAAGGTCTCCCAGCTAATATCCCTTATGCCTCCTGCCTCAGTTTCTTCAGTCTTCTGCCTGCTTTCTTTTGAGTGTACAACCTTGTTTCTGTGAAACTCACTGCCACAGGGTCTCTTCCTGGTTCCACGATGAGCTTTTTGTGGCCGTGTGGTCATTAAACGCTCACAGCGGCTGCCCCAACTGCCCTCCTGGCAGGACTAGGAACTTCTGACCTCTCAACCATCCGGGGCTAAGACCTTGCCCAATGCCAGGGTGGGCTTCCCTCTGACTGGCTGTTGAATGTCAGCTCCATAACCTCTCTGCTGTGCCAGAGTCCCATGGCCACCCACAGGGCAGTGAATTTGAAAGAGTGCTCAGGACTCTGCACACTATGCTGTTTGCAGCTGTCATTGACTACAGTGAGAGGAGGCAGGAGTGTTGGCACAGGGAAGGGGGCCAGGGCAGAGTCCAGGGTGAACCAGGGCCAGCACCTAGTGTCCTCTCCCAGTCCCTGCACCTTCACATGGGACGCACTTGGCTGTCGCAGCACTATGTCACCCTGGGTGTTTGGTGGGGCTGCCTAATTGACAGGTGCTGCTTGGCTCAGAGCACACTGTCAGACTCCTAGGAGGCAAGCAGAGGTCCGGCATAAACCACGTTTGTACAAACAGTTCAGGTGCAGAGCACCTCGTATCACTTCTAGGATTGGTGGGAACCCTCCCCCAATCCAAGTTCCCAGACAAGCTATGAGCAGGGCGTGCAGAGGCAGCTTGGGTCTGCTGTGACAACTCACTCGCAATCTCCAGTGCCTGCTGCTCTATTCCTTTTCCTCCACTCCCCCCACCATCTTAATCCCAGAAAGAGGTCCTATCTTCTTGAGGCCTGGGCTGGGACTCTGAGCTGTCCAGAGGCCTCATGGTGGGTGTTGGCTGCCAGTTGCAGAGTCCCTGGCCACACTGAAGGACTCCTACCTGGAAATGATGCTGCAGCCCCTGGAGCAGGTGTGGTGGGAATGGGCAGAGGAGGCCATGTGGTGGCTACAGGCCTGGATGCCCAGGATGCCAGGCAACCAGTGTCCCAGGACCATCAGGGTGACCCTGGAGGCCATGAAAGGCACCCTGGAGCTGGTGAGTGAGAGCAAGAATGGGGTGTGGCTGGCAGTTGAGGACGACCGAGACAGCTCTCACTGTCCCCTCCCTTTCCAGGTGGTCCACCAGATGCTGTCCTGGGCTGAGGCCACATTCTCACGGGCACTGAAGAGGCTCTGCAAACCCCTGCTGGACCTGTATGGCCTCACGGCCAGGTAACACTGGGTTGGGAGTGTCGCATCCAGCGTTCCTGCCACATATCAGGTGCAATGCTGAATGCTTCGACACGCTCTGACTCACCGACTACTTTGACCGCCCTACACAGAGGATTCTTCACTCCCCATTTCACAGGAGAGGAAGCTGGGGTTTCTTCCTCACTCCACAGAGACCTCGTGAGCACAGTCCCAGTGCAGGCAGGATTTTAGGAGCTGCTGCAGAGGAGTGCAGTGGGCAAGGCTGACCCCTGCCTTCAGGAAGCTGTTTTACTCAGAGATAGACACGAAGCCCAAGAAATCATCTACAGCAGAGTGTGCACAGCTCCCTGCAGAGAGCCTGAGAGTCACCTCTTAAGCAAGCCATTCTGCTCTCACATTTTCTTGTTTTTGCTTTGTAATCATTTATTTTTTTGAGATGGAGTCTTGCTCTCTCGGTGGTGTGATCTCAGCTCATTGCAACCTCTGCCTCCTATGTTCAAGTGATTCTCCTGCCTCAGCCCTCCGAATTGCTGGGACTACAGGTGTGTGCACTACTGCACCTGGCTACTTTTTGCGTTTTTAGTAGACAGGGTTTTGCCACTCCAGGCTGGTCTCAAACTCCTGACCTTCAGTGATGCAACCCCTTTGGCCTTCCAAAGTGTTGGGATTACAGGCATGAGCCACCACTCCCTACCTGTTATGTAATGTTTTAAACACATAAAAGCCCTTCTTTCTTGCAGGCCGTGCAGAAGCTGGCTACAGGCTGGGTGTGGCCCACTGCTCATCATTTACGACCACTGAGCCATACCTTAGGTGGCAAATGCTTGAGATGAAACATTGGTGAGATGGTGAGCTGGGGATCCTATGGTGTGGCCATGGCCAGCTTTGAAGAGAAGGTACAGTTCAAGCAAGAGCCATGGGGTCCAGCGTGGAAAGAGAGCTCCAGGTGGGGGCTCCACTGCACAGAGGCCTGGGAGAGGAATGTGCCTGGCCTGTTTGTTTTTGAGATGGAGTCTCATTCTCTGTCACCCAGGCTGGAATGCTGTGGTGTGACCTCAGCTCACTGCAACCTCTCTCAAATTCAAGTGATTTTCCTGCCTCAGCCTGCCAAGTAGCTGGGATCACAAGCATTCACTACCATACCCGGCTAATTTTTGTATGTTTAGTAGAGACGGGGTTCACTATATTAGCCACGCTGGTCTCAGAATCCTGGGCTCCAGAGACTCGGTGCTGGGATTATGGGCATGAGCCACCTTGCCTGGCCTGTTTGAATAGCAAGGTGGTGGGGCTGATGCGCCTGGGAGGTTCCAAGGCTAGGGGATGAGGGGAGGACTCTGGCTTCTGCTCTGACCTAGGAAGGCTGTGATCACCCTTTCACTTCAAAAGGCCCCTTTGGTCCCTGTGTTGAGAACACGGGGGTGGTGGATAGAAATGGGGAACCCAGTCTAGAGCAGGGGCCTGGGGACCAAATATCCTTTTCCATCACAGCCATGAGGCCCAGCAGGAACAGGGCTACAGGCAAGGGGGCCGCCCCTTCTTCCATGCTGGTGGCCTTGCACAGCATCTGGACTCTGGCTCTGCCTCTTCCTGGGATTCCTCTGTATCGGCTCTGTGTGCCTCAGTTTCCCCAGCTGTAGAATAGGGACTAGACCCACATCATGGGGAAAAGGCTCCACATAACACAAGTTCCTGCTCCTGCCTCCTTGCAGTCAGAATGTAGGCTGAGGAGGGAAGAGCTCCCAGGGTGGGTCTTTGACTTGGTTGAAGAATCACCTGCCTGGTTATTCGCCTACCTGCTGAGTGGGATCTCATGGGGATGCCAAAAAAATGGATTTAACTGGCAGTGAGGGTGTTGAAGCTGCTTCCTGCCCCCAGCTGCAGGGCCTCTGAGCTCCCTAAAAGGTAAGCGAGTCCACCTGCCCGTCCCCCTCACTGGCCCATCAACAACAGAGTGTGCAATATTTCTCTTCCCACTCCACCTCACATGAGCCAAGATCTCCCTGATCATTCAGATCTCACAGGCTTGACCCTACTCTACATATTGAGAAAGTTCCAGTCCTCCCCTCAACTGTAGAAATTTCCTAGACCTGTTGGTCAGGCACACTGGCTTATGTCTGTAATCTCAGCACTTTGGGTAGATCACTTGAGGTCAGGAGTTTGAGACCAGCCTGGCCAACGTGGTGAAACACTGACTCTACTAAAACTTCAAAAATCAGCCAGGCATGGCAGTGAGTGCATGTAGTTCCAGCTACTCTGGAGGCTGAGAAAGGAGAATCACTTAAACCCAGGAGGCAGAGGTAGCAGGGAGTCGAGATTGTACCACTATACCCGAGCTTGGGAAACAGAATGAGATTCTGTCAAAAAAAAAAAAAAATTTTCTACACCTTCCAGCTCCTATTCTTGGCATCCACACACACAGGCCCCATGCTGCCCAAGACCCAGGGGGCAGATCAGACATGACATAAGATATCTGTATCATCAAAATAGGGCAGCTTTTTTCTGTCCCGGCATCACCCCCCACCTCCGCTGTGATGCCAGCCTCTGTGCTCCTCCACCTCATTATGGGATTTTCTAGAACAAGGACAGCCCTCCCCAAGAGGCACCCCAATGATCTCCATGGCAGAGCTCTTCCTGCAGACCTGTGAGCTCCCCCTCTGCAGCCAAAGGAAGCACGGCTCAGCGGCTTGTCCTGCGCGTTCCCTCTAGGAACTACTCAGTGGTGGTGACGCCGCTGCTGCCTGGGGGTGATGTGGTCTGGGTGACTGGCTACCTGGTGGAGGAGAAGCTGCTGTGGCCACTCCAACAACTGTCCAGGGCCAACATGCCGTCCGAGTTCTACCGGCTCAGATGCCGCCTGCTGCAGGGTCTCTGGAGGTATGAGTCCTGCCCCGGGCTGTGCCACCCTCCTCCCTGGGATGCCCCTGCCCCATGGGCACAACAGGGCCATGCAGGGGCAGGTACTGTGGGGACACAGGGAAGCCTGCAGAGGCTTGTGGTATTACAGTGCCAGGCCCAGAGCTTATTGGACTTCCCAAGGTGCTATGGGACTAGGGCTGAGGCTGCACATCCTGCTTTTCTCCAGATTATAAGGCCTGGCCCAGCAGTGCAGCCAAAGACGGTGATGGGATGACCAGCTCTGGGCTCCTGAGGAGCTTGCCTGTGGCTCAGGTGAGTCTGCTAACATCTGTGGACTCAGCTTCCTCCACTGTGAAATGCAGGTAACCACATGGCTCACTCATGTGGGTAAGGGGCATGTACAGTTCTTAATGCACGAGGGAGCCCCTCATGTCTGTGGGGGAGCTCCATACCCAGGCTTGGCAAGGAGCTGTTTATCTGTGTGTGACTCACATGGAGGCCTACAGCTCCCTAGAAGTGTGGGTATAGTCTGGTCTAAGCAGCACGCTGATCTTGTAAAAAAAAACAGCCTGGTCTTGAAGTCCTGTGTGTGTGTGACCATGGGCTCCTCTGTGCCCCTCAGTTCTGACAACTGACCACGGGGCTGGTAGTGCCTCCCCTTGGGATGCTGGCCCTGGCCAACAGGTGTCTGGCTGTGCATGATGGATGGTGTTTTCCCACCACGGGCACGAGCACCCCCAAGGCACATCTCAGGGGCCACACTGGCTGGACTGGTCAGACCTGTTCCTTCACAGGCCATCTCTTCCTTACCCTGAACAGGGCAGGTCTGCAGGACACCGCTGTCATGTTTGAGGGAGCGATTGGCCATCCACTTAAACTGTCAATGTTTTTTTTCCCCCCGAGTAGCTTTCTTGAGATTAAATGGATGACTTGTATGAATTTTTTTTTTTTGAGACTAGGTCTCACTCTGTTGTCATGGTTGGAGTGCAGCGGTGTGCTCTCGGCTCCCTGCACCCTTGACCTTCTGTGTTCAAGTGATCCTCCTGCCTCAGCCCTGCAAAGTGCTGGGATGGCTTAGCACCACTGTGCCCGGCTGATGTGTGAATTTTAAGTGCACGATTCAGTGGCTTCTAGTTTATTCAGTGTTGTGCATGCCTCACCACAATTGATTTTAAAACGTTTTTATCATCCTAAAATGACACCCTGCAGCTACCAGTCTGCCTGCTGTGTCCATGGCTGTGCCTGCTCTGAACATCTGATGTAAACAGAAGGATGACTATGTAGCCTCTGAGCCAGGCTTTGTTACTTAGCACAGCAGTTTTGTAGTGGGTCTGGGGACTCCATTCCTTGTTAGGGCTGAATTGGGCCCTAGCCCTTCATCTCATGTCACCCTGAAGCTGGTGGGGGATCACTGGGCCTCTGGCTGCTGTACCAGGGGAGGGAGAATCCTGGCCTCAGGGCAGGCTAAGCCAGGGCTCTAGGCATTGGGGTACCCATCAGGCATTGTGCTCCCACTGTGGTGGGTGGAGCTGGCTCCACTCACCCTGCCTTTGGGGCTGCTTCTCCCCAGACCATGCCCTGGTGGCCGGGGCCCAGCACGTGGTGACTTTTGATGGCCGGGTGTGGGACTTCAGCATCCAGTGCAGCAGCATCCTCCTGGCCCAAGACTTCACTCATAGCACATTCTCACTGATGCTCAGTTGGACCGGCTTGGGGCTCATGGCCCTGACCATGGAGCTGAACCATGTGACCCTCATCTTCTACTCCAGCCTGCAGATGAGGAGGAGAGACCCGAGTTTCCCCTGGAGACCTGTGCCTGTGGCAGGTTGCCTGGGGATGGCACTTTCAAGCTTGTCCCCTGGCTGTGGGTCAGCCTTCCTGCCCACCTCCTCTGCTCCACAGGCCTACAGGCTGTACAACTGCTCCCTGCCAGGGGATAACTGTCCAGACCTCCAGCTGCCTTTTGCCATGAAAAGGAGGGATGTCCCCAGGATTGAGCTAGCCAGTGAGGATGGGGTCTCCATCTCCTGTGATGTGCCCACCAGCCTCTGCAGACTGACTCTGCACCTCTGGCACCACGGTGAGTCTGGGCCCCGGCAGAGTTGGCCCCACCACAAAAAGCCTCTTCAGGATGCACCATTCTCAGCTTCCAGTGCGACAGATCTCTGAGCTATAGGCAGCCACTGTGGTTGAGAGGATGGCACCGAGGCCCAGGACTTTCTGCCCCCATCCCCTGGATGTGTGGCTCCAAGGTGGAGTTGGCCTTTCTGTGGTCCCTCTGCCAAGGAACACAAAGGGCAGGCCTGGATTCTGGCCACTGGAGCTGACGATGTGGAGAGGGGATGGGGGGACACACGCTGTCCTTAGTCCCTGTGCTTTCTCTCCTTCTGATGAGGGTTTGGAGCCAGAGCTCTGGGAGTCTGGGGCGGAGGGATTCTACCAATCCTTCATGTGCCTGAGGCTCATCTCTCATACAGGACCCCTGGGGGAGGATCACGGGCTCTCAGGACCACCTCAGCTTCCCTCCTCCCCACAGGCATATTCGCTGGCCTTCTGGACACCAACGACAATGAAGCAGGCACTGATCTGATGTTGCTGGATGGCTCTGTGGCCCACAGCCTGGAGGAGCTCAGCCTGGCCTGGCAGGTGAGGAGGTGCACCTGCCCTTCTTCCCTCTGGATGAGTCTCTTGAGGGCTGCTCACTGCAGAGTCCCAGGAGAGGCAGGTGGCCTGCTGGCTCTGCAGAGGTCTTTGCAGACCCAGGGCTGGGGGGAGTCTCCTGCTGAGGCCGATGTATGGGGGGAGCCACATGGTCCAGCAGGAGGCCTGAGTCTTGAGGCTGTCCTACCAGGTGGATGGTGACTGCAGGGCCACCGAGAAGCCTGAGCCGACCTGCCCAGGACAGAGCCCCGCCTGCCATGCCTCTTCCGGGACCCCCCGTCCAGCTTTGGGAACTGCTTCCAGGTGGTGAGTGTGAGCCTGGGCCCTGGGGCACAGCAAGCCCTTTCCCCAATCTACCCTGGGGATTGCATGGAGCAGAGGCCTAGACTAGAGACAGTGACTGGATGGCCCTGATTTCAGGTGGAGCCTGCACCAATCCTTAGCCTGTGTGTGCATGACTCCTGTGGCACCCGGGAGGTCCAGCCTGCCCACACTCTGGCAGCCACCTACATCCACCTCTGTTCCTGCAGCTTCATGTCCCTGGCCCTCCTCCACAGTGCAGTAAGCTGCCCCAGCTGGCTGGCACTCTGCCCCCAGCCTGAGGGAAAACCCGTCTCTCTCTCTCGTCAGGGAGAACAAATAATTGTCATTCAAGGAGCTAAGAGTCAAAACAAATCATTTAAGGCCTGATACAGCTTGGATGTGTGTCCCCTCCAAATCTCACATTTGTTAGAGGGTATACATCCTTCATGGATGGCTTAGCATCCTGCGTTTGGTGAAGCGTGAGGTCTTGCTCTGTTAGTTCACCTAAGAGCAGTTTGTTTATAAAGAGCCTGGCCTCTCCTCTCTCTCTTTGTACCCACTCCCATTTCTGCCATGATCGTAAGCTTCCCGAGGCCTCGCCAGAAGCCAAGCAGATGCTGGAGCTGTGCTTGTACAGCCTGTAGAATTGTGAGTCAATTATCTCTCTTATTTATGATCTACCCAGGCTGGAGTACAGTGGCACAATCTCACCTCACTGCAACTTCCACCTCTCAGGTTCAAGCAAGACTCCTGCCTCAGCCTCCCAAAAATACAGGCAGGTATTTTTGTAGAGATGGTGTTTTTCTATGTTGGCCAGGCTGGTCATGAATTCCTGACCTCTGGTGATCCACCTGCCTGGGCCTCCCAAAGTGCTGGATGACAGGCGTGAGCCACCGCGCCCAGCCTCATGAGGGATTTGAATGTTCACTATCATTTAGGGAAAATGCTCAGGCCCTGTTTTCCCTCTGCTCTCATATTTCAAAAATCATCAACACAGAAGATGACTTCTGTGAGCAAATGTGTGGGGGTTCATCTCCACTACCAGGGCGGACTTCTAATTCAGTTCTAACACTAGCTACCTTGAGATTCTTCAGCCAGTGTTGCGTGCAAGTGCCACAGCCAAAGCCCCACTAAAATGGCATAGAGGTCAGTATCAACAAGAGGAATGGACTTCCAAGAGCTACAGATGCCAGAATTAGTGGCTGCCATTCGTAGACATTTAAAACTTAATCAATTTGAAAATATGACAAAGGGAGGATGAAATGAGATGATCCAACTAGTCTCAAAGAAATTACAGGCCAGGTGTGGTGGCTCATCCCTGTAATCCCAGCACTTGGGAGGCCAAGATGAGTGGATCACCTAAGGTCAGGAGTTTGAGACCAATCTGGCCAACATGGTGAAAACCCATCTCTACTAAAAATATAAAAATCAGCCAGGAGTGGTGGTGTGTGCTTTTAATCCCAGCCACTCAGGAGGCTGAGGCAGGAGAAATGCTTGAACCCAGAAGGTGGAGGTGGCAGTGAGCCAAGATCTTGCCACTGCACTCCAGCCTGGTGACAGAGTGAGAGTCTGTTTAAAAAAAATCCAGAATGAAAACAGACAGGACCCAGGACCCTTTAGAGTCAGGAGGCACAATCCCCAATACAATAAATCCATTCGTACCTAGACCCATCCAACACAATTGCAGAGAAGACAAAGGAAAGGTCCTAAAAGCTGCTGAGGAGGGTGGAAAGAAGGAAGAACATGTTGACAATTGCTTTCCCACCAGCAGCAACAGAAGACAGTGGAGTAAGAGAAAGTAAACATGAGATTAGAAATGATCCCCAGCTCAACTATTACTGAATGAAATAACCTCTCAGCACTGATCTGTCTAGAGATCTCTTTACCACAAATGGACACTTACTCAATGGACACATCCACATGTTCATTTATGTACTGTCTGTGTCTGCTTTCCTGCTATAGGGGCAGAATATCTGCAAGGGAGACCACATTTTTGCTCTCTGAAACTCAGAAGGATGGAAAGATAAGCTACAGATTGGGGAAAATGTTTACAAACCACCTATCAGACCAAGAACCCATCTCCAGAGACTCACCTCTACAATACATAAAGAACTCAAAGCTCAAAAGTAGGCCACACTTGTATTCCTAGCACTTTGTGAGGCTGAGGCGAGATGGCTTGAACCCGGAGGTCAAGGCTGCAGTGAGCCATGACTACACTCCTGGCTGCATGACAGAGTGAGAGCTTGTCTCACAAAACAAAACCTCCAGAGTAAAAAATGGGAAATAAACACATCAACAATGTTTGCACTCCCAGCCATAGAGAAACAAGGTAGTGCTACGCACCTGAGTTCCAGCGAGTTTCGGCACAGGTTGGTGAGTTGCAGGGACTCTGCGGCACAAAGCATTAGTTGAACATCCAAATGGCCAGGTTGTGATTTCAGTATCCACTGATGAACGCACTATAAAAAGCACTGTTCTAGTACCAAAAAGTTGGTGGCTGCTGAGAATAAAGCTAGGCTTAGAGGCAGGAATCAAGGTCACGGTCTACCAACCAGATCCTCTCGGGAAACAGCATTGTACTCATGAAGTGCCAAGACAGGAGGTGGTGTGGCTCCACAGGAATGTTGGAGAATCTGGGAATCAAGCAGAAGCACTCATTGTTCTGACCATGTAAATACAAAACTGTCAGCCACTACAGCCATCAACAGAACGTCTGAGACGACAGGCATCTCAGAAGATTTATAACCACAGGGTAACAATGGAGGATTAACTGCAGTTAAGGTCCTCTGTCTTCCTCTTAGGGTTTATTTATTTATTTATTTTTTGAGATGGAGTCTTGCTCTGCCACCCAGGCTGAAGTGCAGTGGAGCAATCTCAGCTCACTGCAACCTTCTCCTGGGTTCCAGCAATTCTCCTGCCTCAGCCTCCTGAGGAGCTGGGATTACAGGCATGTGCCACCATACCCCGCTAATTTTTTTGTGTTTTTATTGGAGACGGGGGTGCACCATGTTGGCCAGGGTGGTCTCAAACATCGGACCTCATGATCTGTCTGCCTCAGCCTCCTACAGTGCTGGGATTACAGGTGTGAGCCACCGTGTCTGGCTGGTTTAGGGTTAGGGTTAGGGTTTAGGGTTAGGGGTTAGGGATTAGGGTTAGGGTTAGGGGTTACGGTTTAGGGTTTAGTGTTAGGGTTAGGGGTTAGGATTAGGGTTAAGGGTTAGGGTTAGGGTAGGTTAGGGGTTAAGGGTTAGGGTTAAGGCTTAGGATTAGGGTTTAGGGTTTAGTGTTAGGGTTAGGGTTTAGGGTTAGGGTTAGGGGCAGACATGGAAGGTGTCTGTAAGTCCTCTAGTGAGCAGATGCTGATATGAAGTCAGGAGAGAAGAGAAAGCAAAGGTCAGGCCGAGGCCCTGGCTGGAGGTTGGACAAGGGAAGCGTCACATGACAGTGCAGACAGCAGGTGCACAGCAGGTGTAGAAGACAGCAGGTGCAGGTGTGGCAGGTGTGGGCATGGCAGGTGTGGATGTGACAGGCCTCAAGGGAACCCAGGTTGGGGCCCCAGTGAGGGGAGCCCTGGGGAAGCCCTCCAGAGCTCCATTGCTGGCTGGCTGCTGGAAGAGTGTGGCCCTGTGGTGGAGGTTGTGGGCTTACTGGCTGCCTTGCATCCAGAAGCATGTGCTGTCTGTAGGGAAGTCTGCACAGTGCACCTCCACATCTGACATTGACTTTGGGAGGAAATGGAAGCTTACTGTGTCCACCCATCAGTATGTGTGGGGGAGGCACCACCGAAGCCACAGCCCCTGCTCCAGGTCTCATCATGCTGTGACGGCTTGTGGCACCATGGTGACAATTTTCCACAAATGAAGACTCTGTAATCTGTAATAAATGTGTCAGGCCTGGCCGGGACATTCATGGAAAATGATCACAGCATGCTGTGACCTTGTGGCACTGTAGTAACCATTTTCCATGAATGAAGACTCTGTAATCCGCAATAGATATGTCAGGCTTGGCCCAGCATGGCCCAGATTCTGCCTCTGCAGTCACTCAACTCTGTGCTCATTTTCAGCCCAGTCCCCAGACATGGAGCAGAGTGGTGGGATCCAGAGAATGTCGAAGACAGTGAGTGCTCCAGCTGTTCATTCCACTTGAGGCACTGAGTTTCTGGGCCATGTTAGAATTGTTTGAATTGGAAATAGTTGTAAGATTCCATAGTGTTCTTAAAATAGTACAAGTGATTACTCTTTACTCAGATTTCCCAAATGTTACCATCATACCACATTTGATTTATGATTTCTGCATGTGAATGTGCATACTCAGGCAGACAGGAGCATGGGTGGATGGGTAGGTAGGTAGGAAGTAGATGTGTGGAGAGATGGGTGCATGGGCAGGTGGATTGTTAAAGAGATAGGTAGATGGGTAAGTTAATGAGTAGATGGGCAGGTAGATGGTTAGTTAGATGGATAGATAGTTGTATAGGTGGGTAGGTAAATGAATGAGTAGATGTATGGAGAGATTAATGGGTAAGTAGATTGTTAAGAGATGTGTAGATGGGTGGGTAAATGGGTAGGTAGGTATGTAGATACATGGGTAGGCAGGTGGGTAGCTAGGTGAGTAGATAGGTAGGTAGATGGGGAGATGGGTCGGTAGGTAGGTAGACATGCAGATATATGGGTGGGAAGGTGAGTAGGTAGGTGAGTAGATGGGTAAGTAGATGGGGCAATGGGTCGGTAGGTAGGTAGGCATGCAGATATATGGGAAGGAAGGTGAGTAGGAGAGTAGATGAGTAGGTAGGAGAGTAGATGAGTAGGTAGATGAGTAGATGGGTAGATAGATGAGGAGATGAGTAGGTAGATGAGGAGATGGGGAGGTAGATGAGGAGATGAGTAGGTAGATGAGGAGATGGAGAGGTAGATGAGGAGATGAGTAGGTAGATGAGGAGATGGGGAGGTAGATGGGGAGATGAGTAGGTAGGAGAGTAGATGAGTAGGTAGATGAGTAGATGGATAGGTAGATGAGGAGATGAGTAGGTAGATGAGGAGATGGGGAGGTAGATGGGGAGATGGGGAGGTAGATGGGGAGATGGGTAGGTGGATGAGGAGATGGGTAGGTGGATGAGGAGATGGGTAGATAGATTGGATATGGGTAGGTAGACAGGTAGGTAGATATGCAGATATATGGATAGGCAGATGAGTAGGTAGATGAGAAGGTGGGTAGGTTAGTGGGTAGATGAATAAGTAGATGGTAGATAAGTAGATGGGTAGATGGATAAGTAGATGGTACATGGGTACATAGATGAAAGGATGGGTAGGTAGATGGGTAGAAGGGTAAGTAGATGTGTAGAAGGGTAGGTAGTTGGACAGATTGATAAGTAGATGAGTAGATGGGAAGGTGGATGGGTAGGTGGGTGGGTAGTCAAATGTTATATGTTATGTTAATCATTGGAGACTTCCTAATGTTCTTGTTGTATTGAAAATGTCTTCATAACTAGAGTTGCATTTCACCTACATCCATATTAAAGTATCCATATTATGAATATTTTAATAACTTAATCCCATTAATTTATTTTTTTAAACTTAAAAAACTTTAATATCTTTTTTCCCATTTAATTTGCCAGCCCTCAAGCCTTTTCTTTTATGGAGCTATGTGTCTGTTTTGTTTCCATGTGTTTTAGAATAAACATGCAGTTGGGTCCTGCCTTCTCTTCCAAGGGCTGAGGCTTCATGACTGCACTCTCTTCCTCATGAAGCAGTGCTTTGTCAGGGTACATGCCACAGTCTAACAACTGAGCAACTACGACTTAATAGGGAAAATCTATTACAAATCAGAACTGCCATAAGATCATGAGACATCCTCAGGAAGCTTCCACAGGTTGTGGAAGGTGAAGGGAGCCCACGTGTCACAAGGCGAAA
The DNA here is from genome assembly GCA_028533165.1 of Leontopithecus rosalia. Classification (NCBI taxonomy): domain Eukaryota; kingdom Metazoa; phylum Chordata; class Mammalia; order Primates; family Cebidae; genus Leontopithecus; species Leontopithecus rosalia. The sequence continues at coordinate 123,991,188 of CM052655.1, forward strand.
GCCGGAGCAAGAGGGGGCAGGTACCAGGCTCTTTAAACTGATGGGTAGAGAGGGCTCCATGGTTTTACCAGCCAGGAGACACTGTGGGCTTGTGGGGCTCAGCCCAAGAGGCCTTTCTCATGGAGGGGAGGACCAGGGTTTCATATACTGGGAAGCCTAAAGGCTTAGCACACAACACCAATTAGAATTGGCAAGAAGGTGGATGTCAGAGCCACATGAGGGCAATTCTCTTGGGAGCAGAACTCTTTGGCACCAAGAAGCTTCCTTGGAGAGAAGCGAGCGGCCACCATGTGTGCGGGGAGGAGGCCTCCTGCAGGCAGTGAGAGACGCCCTTTTACTGTTCATGGTTGAATTTGATGGCTGCTTCTGTATTGATCCAGTCGGGAAACAGAAATCACCTGGTATTTCAAACAAATGTGAGGTTGAACCCGGGTGTGCTTTGCATAGACACTGGAGGATGGGGGGGGCACTGGGCATGTTAGTCCTCTATCGTGGGTAACCAGTGACCCTAATTCAGCCACAGCAGCTCACATTCATCACCCATAGCTCCATGGACCAGCAGTCAGGGGCTGCGTCCTTGCTCAGGATCTCACAAGAACTAAATGGAGGCATAGACTGGGCTGGGCTTTACCTGCAGTTTAAAGAGCCTGGTACCTGCCCCCTTTTGCTCCGGCTCTCGCCCCGTGACGCGCAGGCTCCCTTCACATTCCACCACCCACGGAAGCTTCCTGAGGCCTCACCAGGAGCCAGGCTTCCTATGCAGCCTGCAGCGCCGTGAGCCAGTTAAACCTTTCTTTTCTTTTTCTTTTTTTATTTTTTTTGAGATGGAGTCTTGCTCTGTCATCCAGGCTGGAGTGTAGCGGCCTGATCTCGGCTCCCTGCAACCTCTGCCCCCCACGTTCAAGTGACTGTCCTACCTCAGCCTCCCGAGTCGCTGGGACTACAGGCACTCACCACCACACCCGGCTAATTTTTTTTTTTTGTCTTTTCAGTAGAGACAGGATTTCACCATATTAACCAGGATGGTCTCCATCTCCTGACCTCATGATCTGCCCATTTCAGACTCCCAAAGTGCTGGG
>CM052656.1:9273-53349 GCA_028533165.1 Leontopithecus rosalia
CCCAGGCTCCTCAGTGGCCCTGTCCTCCAGGATGCTGGTGGTTTCGGTCTCTCCTCTGGACGTCTGTGTCCAGAGTTCTTAGTAAGATGGGGGACCAGCAGGTACCCTGTTGATTGGCAGCCCCTGCAGACAGCCCTGTCTGCCACGTGAAGGGTTTCATTTTCTCACATGGGGTTGTAACATCCATGTGTGTGACTCCACAGCTGCACACTCAGCACTCACTGTGTGCCAGGCACCGAGACAATGGGTTGAGGCATCCGCCGACCAACATGCTCTCCCACTGTGCAGTGGGTTTGTGCCAGGCACAGGTGATGTGGTTCTGCAGGCCTTGCACCTCTGGGGCTTGGGTGACCCTGGGCATGCTGTCTGGGTGGGCCTAGCAAGGACCCCATTCAGGGATATGCACATGTGGCTGTACAGACACCTTGGCCTGGACCTCACTGCCCAGGGAATGGGGATCAGCCCAAGGAGGTGAGGTCCGCATGTTCTGGTCATGCTCACCGCTCTCTGCTATCCTTGGAGAGGTTAGGCTGGGCTCTCACCCTCTTTCTTGGTGGAAATGAGCTATCAGAGCCACTTCTGCATACCCCTGTCTTCGGGGAATGGAAGCAGGGCTAGAAGTATTACTGTTTGGGGGCAGGAGAACTTGGCTTTGGAGACGAGCTTGACCCCTGAGCAGGTGTACAACTGGTTTGCCAATTACCGGCGCCGCCAAAGAGCCCTTCCCACGCACGTGGAGCCAGCCGGGCAGGCCACAGCTGAAGACCCTGCTACAAGGGAGTGGGGTCCCGACCGCCTGCAGTCCTCAGGCAAGCCCCATGTTGACTCTGGGTTTGTGAACAGGCCTCAGTGGTCAGGTGAGTGGCCCAATGGCCCAAGTTTCTTTGTGTTTGGGGAGCTGATTTCTGACAAGGGCCAGGCCTGGGTAGTCATGCTGGTTACAGGGGTAGCCCTCCCCCAGTCAGTAGGTTCCAGGTGTCACTCTGTGGGAGCAAGATCACAGAGTCTGAGGGTCTGAGGCTCAAGACTGGTACAGGCTGGGCTGTGGCTGCCCCTCTGCATTTCAACGTCACTGTGTGGCAGGGCCAGGAGCTGGGCTGGAGAGGAGGGGCATCGTGTGGCCACAGAAGGAGTTGGTGAGTCAGTTTGAGAAGTGAAACAAGCACCAGGATTTGGAGTGTCCTGGGTTGGCAATTATGTTGTTGATTCACACCAGAGACAGGCCAGGAAGCAAAAATACTGGGATGGTCCCATGGCGACAGCCTTTTCCAACCAGTAGGGCTGCTTGTACCTGTTGAGGAGGCTCGGACCTGCAGCCTCACTAAGCCTCCTCTCCCATGTCATCACTTTCAGAGAAGCATGAGGAAAAGGGACATCCACAGTATTTTCCAGGGACCACCCAAGGACCATGGGAACCACTGGCCTTAGCCCCGGACTTGCCTGCAGATGAGACAGTCTCAAGGCCACTGGCTTCCAGGTACTGTCATCTCCATGGCCATGGAAACACCTCACCTATTCAGTTCCCTTTCTTCCTCGGGTGGAGACTAGGACATGGAGTGGGCACAGGGATGACAGGACCCCCACACTGGGATCAGGTAAGGCCCAGGGAGAGGAAAGCCACCAGCAGGAGCCCGCTTCAGGGACGAGGGTGGGGGGCAGTTTCTTCTGACCCCACCTGCGCTCCTGCAGCCTGACTCATAACCTGAGTTCATGTCTGTCTTGGAGAATGGGGGACAGACTTAGAGGGAAACACCTGCAGGCCTGCCCCTAAAGACACACCTAGCTATCCCCATGGTTTGTTTCTAGTACTTTGTTTTGCTTTTCATTGAGTTAATACTAGCCAGTATATCTTGAGTTCCGACTGCACACCAGCACTGTTTGAGCTCTGTCCGTGCACCCTATGCTCCCTGCTACCCTGGTCCGAGGGAGCCTCTGCCTACCAAGAGACAGTGTTCTCCATGTCCCCCAGGTCTCTGTCAGGTGGCGAGATGTACCAGGAGGGGCCTGGCCATGATCCTGCTACCCTCTCCCTCTTCTGCCCTGGCCCTGGCCTCTGCCCTCTGGCTGCTGGCAGTGATATACTGGATCCAACCGTGACTGCCCCTGAATCTTGGCTGATGTCTCTTGCACTGGCATCCTCCAAGGAAGTTTCCTTCCAGACTGGGCAGCTGGTCCACAGTCATGGGCTGGACTTCGTAATGGGCCCTGCAGACACCGCGGTGGCCATGTCCATTGCCACTCTTGGAGATCCCAGTTCTACAGGTGGGTCCACTTCAGACAGACCATGAGTTTCAGCACCAGACGTTGTGGCTACTCGGGTCCTGCTTGAGGGAACAGAAGTGTGGGTAACGCCATGCTGCTTGAACCCATGATGTTTTATTAGACCTGGAGTCAATGTAGCCACAACAAAGACTCTTCCCACAAACATTCCAGATTATTTCTCATCCATTTTTGTGTGTGTGTGTGTGTGTGTATGCATATCACTGAAGAGGAAAGAGTTAAGTTGAAAGGAAAGAGCTGCCACCCTGAGCTCTCCACTGCAGTCCACCTGATTTATCTGTTAACACCTGGTGCAGCAGAAGAGGCTGAGCTCCTTAGACTCCCCAGCTATCCACCCCCCTTAGCCCGTAGTAGAGATGTCATGATTTTAGTTTCTTTCTAGGTTATGATTGAAGCTGTAAAATCATTTAAAGAATGTGTATTTAGATGTATGTTTTGTCCATCCATTACACCAGAATCGTGAGACTTCTCAGTTTGTAAGGAGGAAATTGGCACTATGAATTCACCTATATTTTTTCCTTTTTTTTTTCTTGAGACGGAGTCTTGCTCTGTCACCCAGACTGCTAGAGTGTAGTGGCAGGATCTCAGGGCTCACTGCAACCTCTGCCTCCTGGGTTCAAGTGATTCTCCTGCCTCAGCCTCCCAAGTAGCTGGGACTACTGGCGCCTGCCACCACACCCAGCATTTTTTTATTTTTAGTAGAAATGGGGTTTCACTATGTTGGCCAGCCTGGTCTTGAACTCCTGACCTCACGTGATCCACTCGCCTCAGCCTCCCAGAGTGGTGGGATTACAGGTATAAGCCACCATACCCAGCCAAAGTAACCTATATTTAAAATTCTCTGGGCGTATACATCTTTTGTCTTCAGCTTTTTTCCTTCTTGCAGCTCCTCCAGGCCTTTCCTTTTTCTTTTTTCCTTCTTGCAGCTCCTCCAGGCCTTTCCTTTTTCTTTTTTCCTTCTTGCAGCTCCTCCCGGCCTTTCCTTTTTCTTTTGGCGTTGTCTTATTTTATCACATCCTTAACATCTTCTAGCATTTGAAGCATCTCGTCTGAAAAATCGCTGCTGGGGGCCCTCCTTTTTCCCTTTCCCATCCAAGTGATGCTTCCTAGGCCTGGAGCGAAGCCGTTGTCCCCAGTGCTCCCATGCTGCTTCTCCGAATTTACTCCAGGGTGTCCTCAATTTCAGGTCTGGTTCTTTCTTTATTTGACTCCTTTGCAACATCTTCAGTCAATTTTGCAAGAAAGGGTGCCTGCAAGATAAATTAATCTGAGTCCTCGTTTGTTCTAAAAACATCTTTGATCTGTCTTCACAGTCGCTTAACAGTTTTGCAAGGACAGAATTATGAGTTGAAAATACTTTTTCCCCCTCATAAATTTGAAGACATTTTATCTTTTTGTTGTTGTTGTTGTTGCATTTAGTGTTGTCAGGTGTCCCAATGTGTATATTCTCTTTAAGGTAACATACTTTTTCTTTCTTGGAGCTTTTAGATTCTTTTTTTTCTTTCCTTTTTCTTCTTTTTTTTTTTTTTGGTCTTGATGTTCTGAAATTTCAAACTGAGAGCCTGAGGTGTGGGTCTTTTGGCTTCATCTCACTGTTAAGACTTTCATCTTAAAGAATAAGGTCTCCTGTAAGCTCTGTGCATTTTTTTTATCCTTTGATAGTATCTTTGGTAAGTTCCTGCTTCTTTGTTTTTAGCCCTCTCTTTAGAACACAAACGTTATTTGGATGTTGGAACTCTGCGACTAGTCACCCAGACAACTTACCTTTTATCTTTTATTTTTTTTAATTGTTTGTGCATTTTTACTATTTCTTAAATTCTGTCTTGATTTTTTTGTTTTAAGAGTTGCGTATTTTTTTTTTGAGACAGAGTTTTGGTCTTGTTGCCCAGGCTGGAATACAATGTCATAATCTCGGCTTGCTGAAACTTCTGCCTCCCAGGTTCAAGCGGTTCTCCTGCCTCAGCTTCCCAAGTAGCTAGGATTACCGGCATAGGCCACTGCACTGGCTAATTTTGCATTTTTAGTAGACATGGGGCTTCACCATGTTGGTCAGGCCAGTCTCGAACTCCTGATCTCAAGCCAGCCTCCCAAAGTGCTGGGATTACAGGCATGCGCCACCACACTGGCTAATTTTGTATTTTTAGTAGAGACGGGGTTTCACCATGTTGGTCAGGCTGGTCTTGAACTCCTGATCTCAAGTCGGCCTCCCAAACTGCTGGGGTTACAAGCATGAGCCACCACACCTGGCCAATAGTTATATATCTTAAGAGAATTTCAATCCTCCTTTACTGATCTTGGAACTCTTCTTCCTTCATAGATTATGTTACTTTCTATGAATGTAATATCTCATACTTCCCTAAGATTCCTCATAAGAATTTTTTTAATATGCTTCATTGTCTGAAGGCAGGATTGTTGGGACCATAGATTCTGGCCCCTCCTTGATGCAGGGGCAGAAAGAGGAAGGGATCTTAGGGCTCACTTCTCTAGAGGGGACTTGTCAGTTTGATCACACTGGCCTTTCATGTCTTGCTGTCCATTTAATTTAACTGTTGGAGACTCACATTTGCCTGTCTATAATTACTAATGAGGCTAGAGTGGGGACAGTCACTGGGTGTCTTCACACTGGAACAAGAGGAGCTCGTCTTTAAACCTGGGGCCTGCACAAGTGAGGGGTGACATTCCCTGGGAATCAGCAAACTCCTTTGTTCTGTCTATTGTAATCCCTGCCTTCGGGCTCCCTGCTATGCCTGGGCACCTGGATGATTTCCCTCTTGAGCTCCTTGGGAATCCCAGCCCCTGCCCCACACCCCAGCTCCCTGCCAGACACCCTGTCACCATGAGCTGTACTTGCATCCTGACTGCACAACTCGTGGACATTGTGCTCCTGGCTTTCCCTTTCTCTTGGAGAGAGAATGTTTATCCATTGCTCTACTATGGTAGATGGAACCAGAATGTCCAAACTAGTGCTTGAACATTATTTTCTCTATCAAGAGTGTCTGTAAAGTCTGCATAAAAGAGAAAGTAGTAGAAAGCAGGCACATAGGAGGGTCCCTTTGACCTAAGAAGGCCCTGGGCAGCTAGGAACTAGGTTAGGTAGTGACTCTGGTGTACAGGAAGGAGGACAACACGATCCTCACCCCCAGGCCTGTTGTCCTGTGTCTTGAGATCAGGGCCATCTTCATACTTGTTTTATAACCTAATAGACTCAGGGCAGGAAAAACCTGCCTTCTCAGGCCACAGCTTTCCTAAATGTCCGCCGAGAATTGACAAAATCCACACTAGCTTGTCTACTTTCTGGAAAGTTAAAGGGAGGGGAAGGTAGTGACAGCTTATACCTCAGTGACATCTTGGTAACCTTAGTAAGAGGTAAAAGTGGAAACCATCAAGAGCTAGTGGCTGAGCACTCTGTGAACCAGCCACAACTCCTGGCATGTCCTTCTGTGCCAGCAGGAGGGAGCAAGCTGCAGACTCTGACTCTGGCACTGAGGGCACATGAGGTCTGCGATGACGGCAGCATTTAAGTCAGCAGAATGAGACCGTGTCTTGGTCTCTGGAAGCCTGGAAAGGCTGTTGAGGTTAATGGTGGTGACAGTTCCTTCCTTGGAAAGGGAGACTAAGGCCCAGGGACCGTGAGCCTGGTTCATGTGTTCCGGGTTGGGCTGCATCCACCTCCCTACTTTGAGGTCTTGGTTGTGTCACATGTGAGCTGTGCTTCATCCTGCCAGTGTGCCGTGGAATCTCATCACATGCAGGGTTTGCTGGCCCACCCAACGGCCATCCCCAGAGCATGCAGCTAGAGGAGGGTCCAGGCACAAGCAATGGACGGGCAGAGCTACGGGTGGGCAGCTTCCTGGTGACACAGCCCCCACTGCAAGCTCCTGAATTCATCCTCACCCAGAGGTAAGCCCTGAAGAGCCACAGGCCTGGACGATACTTTCTATGGGCCACAATGTAGGGTAATGCCCAGTTTGCAGACTCACCATCCCAGAATGTGCAGACAGAGCCCTTTCCTTTAACTGCTGAAAACTCTAACAGTCCCCCACAGCCTACATCTACGAAGAAAAGGGTACGTTTGTCTCAAAAGAGCACCTCAAAACATCGGAGCAGATGTGGGCATCCCATTTATTGGACATTATCAGGGCTCACCCTCCCCCCAAATCACCCTGGGCCCCAGCAGCCTCTTTCTGGTGTTTTCTTTTCCCTGGACAAACACTGTCAGTTTCTGACAAAATCAACATCCTGATTTTATATTCTGAACTGTAGTTTTAAAGGGACTTTTGGGGGGTCTGGAACGGCCCCATGAGTACTTGCTGTTGATAGTGTCAGTACTGTAGACTTCAGAAACAGAGAGAAGATGACCAGGGCCTTCAAGGCCAGCACAGCAGGAGGAATCCTGCAGAGACAGGAGGGAGGAAGGAGTGTCAGGGTAAGCTGCAGTCCTCTGGTGGGGAGGCAGTCACCCCAACCGGTCCTGTTCTAGCAGACACGCCATCGTGTCTACACTAGGGCCAGCAGGAGCAGAGCAGGTCCCCAGGGTGTGAGGTCTCCTCCCTCATCAGGAAGCTGAAACCGGGTTGACTCAAGGCTCATGCTAATGAGGGCAGGATTATAGGGGACATAGGAGAAAAGGGGGAGCAGCCCCCAAATCACATGGTCTGCTTGCTGAAACAGCCAGACTGTGAGAAACTGTACCACACAGATGGACTCACTTTTCCATTCATGGTTGGGAGCTGAGACCAGGCAGAGGCTGCCACAGCCACAGTGTCTCCTGTGTCTTGCCTGACCTCACCACATGGCCATCTTGACCCTTCCTCTTGCTCCTCCAGCTCCCACGCCTCTCTGCTCCAATCTGAAGGCCATTTTCAACCTGAGAACATCAGTTCTTTGGTTAAAAGTGGCTTCATTGAGGTGTTACTGACTGTACGTATGTAGATGGAGCACCTGAATTTTCTCAGTGTGACTTTCTTATCCACACGAGGCAACCACTATGATGAAGGTCTTCAATGAACCCCCCTCCTGCCCTTCTGCGCCTTCCCCTGGCCACCCAGGACCACGGATCTGCTTCTGTCACTAAAGATTAGCTGCATTTTATAGACTTCCATGTAAATACAGTATACATTCAGGTCTTTGTTTTGCTCTGGTCTGGCTTCCTTCGCTCTGCATGACGACTCTGACAGTCACTGTGTTGTGGATGCATGAAGAGTTCATTCCTCTCTGGAGACACATGCCATGGCGTGGCTGTGCCACAACTTCTTCACCCTTGCCCTGTGGATGGGGATTTGGGGGCATCACAGATAAGGCTGCTGTGAACATCCTGTGTGTATAGTGTGCACACTTGCCTTCATTTCTTTCTCCTGGTTCATGCCTAGGAGTGCCGTGGCCATGTCACGTGTTACATTTGTGCCAGCCTTGCTGAGGAACTACCAACCCTTGTCCTGAGTGACTGTGCCGTGCATCCCTGCTCTCCCTCCTGCTCCCCGCAGTCTTGTCTCCACACTGCAGGCCTGTTCCTCCTTTGAGATCTCTGCTTCCTCAACATTTCTGCTCACTGGCTCCTTGGGCCTGCCCTGAGCCTTCTGTGCAGTTACCCCTGTGACCCACCAGTTGACCCTGCTCTCAGTGGAATACATTCATTCCCCTCCTAACACCCTACATACATGACAGCCCTGCAGAAAAAGTGTCTGTTCCGATGACTGTCAGGTATTAAAAAGGCTCCTGATGAGGAAGAAAGCACAGCTGGGTGGATTTTGTTACCTAGTGTCCCCTTGAGACAGCCTATCCTTACACTGTCTCTTTTCCAGCCCTCCAGAGCTGGCCCCAGCTCCATCTGCCTTCCCCGGCCCTGTGTCTGCCATGGAGCTGAGCCAGGCCCTGCCCTCCAGCCAGGTGAGGCTTCCCTTTGAGCACTGAATGATTCCCTCTTTACTCCTGGTTCTGCAGCTCATAGTGCTGAGAACTCAGCTAGTGCTACACCAGGCAAAGAGAAACGGGCAAGGATGATTTGTGGCTGGACATTACTGGTCCTGGAGCTGGGGTGAGGGGTGCTGTGGGGCAGTGTTCCCTCCTGAGTCCAGACTGAAGGGGGGTCTTCCAAAGGTCAGGAGGTACCCAGGAAGGAGGGAAGCTCTCTAGCCTGGCATAGGCAGCCTCTGTGTTTAACCCTGTGTTGTCTTCCAGGTGCAGTGTTCCGACAGCCAGGCCTCTGGCGATGCCTTCTGGGGAGCCAGGATGCTCCTTGAGTTTTCAGGGAGCAGCCTGGACTGAGCTGTCCTCAGGAGCCAGACAGCACCCCAGGAGGAGTGGGTGTGGATGGTCTGGTTGTTCAACACAAGGAGGTGCAGAGCTTTATCCCAAATACAAAATGGAGGCCCCCAGAGTTCCACTCGGGGCTCTGCTGAAAAGCATTGAGAGATTCTCTCCCACTATCATGTTTGAATAGTTTGGTTGGCAATTCCCTGTAATAGAGAAAGCATTTAAGAAATGTTCGTGAGATCAGAAGTTAAAGGTGGGTCTGTCCACTCAGGGCAGAAGTGGATCAGAGTCAGGCTCCTGTGCACTTGTGTGCAGAGAAGGCCATTCTAGAGGGGAGTGTTCTGCTGGCTGCCTTGCCATCTACCTGTACACAAGGCCCGACTTTTCCACCAAGTTTACTGCGTGTTCTGAGATTTCTGTGTGTAGGGGCTTCTCCCTTGAGTACTGGGAGGAAAACGTGTCAGGGTAGCCCACACAGGGCACAGCAGGGTGCATTTTCCCTTCAGGTTGCAATTCACTGTGTCTGTGACACAGATGTTGTAGTCAATTAAAGGTTAATGTTTTGAACTCCCCTTTTATTCACGTAGCCATGTATTCTGGGCATCTGTCCATGTCAAAGTACAGAGATGAACATCAGCCTTTCCACCCAGGCCAGTGTCTCATGCTGTGAGTGTACATGGGTCATGCAGCCGTGCCCGACAGACAAACATCTGGATGGTTTCTAGTGTGTGTTTTAGATGCAGCATTAGGATGGGCATCCCTGTCCTCTGCCCTTTGCCCTTCACCTGGTTATTAGGATAAATTCCTGGAAGCTCAATTTCTGGGTCAGTTGTGGTAGCTCTCTGTGTGGCCTTGAGTTTGGAATGTCTGTGACTGACCATGTGCCCATCTCAGGAGAGAGCCACACGTGGTCTGGGCTGAGATCAGTAGCCCTTAACCCAGAGAAGTCAGACTCTGGCCCTGCTCTCGGAGCTCCCAAGCTGCTCCGTGGAGACAGAGGCACAAATACTGACTTTCCTGTGCGGTCATGGGTGGAACAGGAGGAGGAGCTGTGGCTGGGAGACCTGACAGTGCGGGTAGAGGGAGCAGGAGAATCTTGACAAGAGGTTGGAGAAGGGCACTGTGATAGCAAGGGAATGGGGTGGCACAGCAACGAGAACAGGAGCCTTGGGGTCTGGAAGCCATCGCACTGCTCACCTGTGGCCCCACGCATCCCTGGCAGTCCCCAGGCCTATAGGAGAAGCAGGGGCGTACTGGGACCAGCCTCCCAGGGATCGTGCACTCAGAGGTTGTGCTGCCATCATGGTGATATGAAGTGGAGGGCACAGCCGCTTGCCTACCTGTAGCAGGAGAACCACCTCCATGTCCACCACAGGCTGACTCCCCAGACTCAAGAGAGCAGAGGCAGCAGCAGTGACTATCATGCCTTTGGCTGCTATGGGAGGAGGCACCACCCCTTGACCCTCCCAGGAAACATGCAGAGCCTAGGCCCATCTCAGCCCCTTCTGTGAGGAGGGGCTGCTGCCCACAGGCCGTTCCTTCCCGTCTCCTTACTGGCTTTGTCCCTCGTCTAACAATGGAATGTGGCCCCCCCAGCCTGTGCTGCCCTCATCCCATTGTAGGACCAGCCTGGGTTCAGTGGACACAGGTAAGGCACCATGACCAGCTGGTGTGGTGTGACCCCTTTTTGTGCCTTTCTGTGGCACCGTCTAGAGAATGAAGAGACATACGACTTCCAGTGGCTCGATGACTGGGAGGAGGGATCAAGAGAGGTGTGAGGGGTGGGGTTTGGCCAGCCCTGGGCTTTCTGGACTCCAGGGACAGCAAGGTGGAGGCTCAGGACAGCTCCAGGAGACTAAGAGCTGAGACCAGGGCTTCCCGACAGAGTGGAAATGATCACCCAATAGCAATGGTGGTCCGTGAAGGGCCTTACTTCCCTGACTAACCCTCGGATGGGCTCGGGGAGGTGACTGTGGTCTGAAGAGAGTAGTGGATGGAGCAGAATATGGGTGTGTTCCTTTCTTAGGGCTGCTGTAACAAAGTACCACAAACTGAGAGGCTTAGAGCAATGGAGATTTGTTGTCTCTGAGTTGGGAAATCTAGGAAACTGAATCATGCTGTCTCTGAAGAGGGGGAAGAGCTCTCCAGGCCTCTCTCCAGCTCTGCTTGTTTCTTGGCTTGTAACATCAAAGCTTCAGTCTTCACAAACTGTCCTCCTTGTGTGCATTTTTGTGTCCAAATTTCCCCTTTTTATAAGAACACAGTCATAGTAGACTAAGGACTGTAATTACTTCTCACATTTAACATCTGCAAAGACCCATTTCCATGTAAGGCCATATTCACAGCTGCTGGGGGTCAGTACTTGAACATAGGAATTTAGGGGACATAATTCAACCCCAGCAGTGTGTCTGTCTCTGCTGGTGATCTCCATATCCCTGCTGGTGCCACATAACCATGGCCCCTCCCAGGGTGCCCCATCCTTGTTCCTGGTGCTCCAGGCAGTTCACAGGAGGGCCTAACTGCTAGGTTTGGGGCTGGCATTGGGATCTCCTGCCCAGTAAGGGTTAGATCAAGTCTCTTCTGGGGATGGGATGCTGAAGTTTTGAAGTCAGGCAAATCCAGAGGTTGGTTCCTCTCTGGATGCTGAGCCAGAGCAGGATACCTCTCCTGGGGGCTCCAATGCCTCCTGTAGCCTGGGCAGAAAGTACTTGCAGTCCTAGGCCCCTAAAGGCAAAAGCCCCTCTGACTCAGATAGCATCCCTCCTGCTCTGCTTGCCTGCAGAGCCCCCAAGGTTTTGTGGGGAGTCTCCGTGGAGCTGAATCATCAGGGTTGAGGGAGGCCCTAGAATTATCTTTAGCATACAGAGAGTGGGAGGGGAGTGGATGGAAGTGAGGTGCAGGTGGCCTCAGTTCTAACAAAATACTACAATATTAGCCTGATTCCACTTCCTGGAGTTGGCATCTGGGGAACCCCAGGCTAGTGTATTTATAATAGGGTCTATGTGGCTCACAAGGCTTTACACAGGACCTGGGCCATCTCAAGACAGGGCAAGTGCCCCCATAGCTGGGACACCTCTCCTGTGTGTCCTGGACACTGGTTTCTGACTCACAAACTTTGAGTGGCACCTGGAGACCAGGTTCTGGGCTGGAACCTGAGTGTGAAGCCACTTAGAAGCTGTGTGATTGCAGGTGAATCACTCAACCACCTGAGCCTGGCCCCCCCACTCAGCACAAGGAACTAGCCATATCTGGCAGATTGCTGAGTCACCTGAGCAAGACACCTGCACATGGTGGTAAGAAAACACTGATTTCTCCTTATTGAAATGGAACAACCATTGGAGACCATGTACAGAGGTATGAATTACAGCAGAGCAAGTTTCTAAAGACCCTGTGTGCCCTGAGGAGGCATTGCTGATCACGAGGTGTCTATGAAGGCATCAGAGGGAAGGTGACCTGAACCTGGAATGATGAAACAGCCATAGGTTTAGGAGATGGCAGATGGTGTAGCTGGAGCACGTCTGGAATGTGGTTGGCCAGGCCCGGGCAGCACTGGGCTGTGGAGGGACTTAAATGCCAAACTACAAGGGCTCACCCTGGTGAGGGAATGCTGTGGACTAGATTTTACTTTTTTATTGTGGTAAAATTTACACAATATAAAATTAACTTTTAAAAATGTACACTTCTGTGACATTTAGTTCATGCACAATTGTGCAGCCACCACCTCTTAGTTCCAAAATTTTTTCATCACCCAAAAGGAAATCCTCTCCATTAAGCAACTGTTATTCCATCCTTCCTCTGACCCCTGACAACCATTGATATGCTGTCTCTGTGGATTTACCTATTCTGGGTATTTCATGTAAGTGGTATCATGCAGTATGCGACCAGCACAATGCTTTTATTTTTATCTTTTTAGAGGTGGGGTCTGTTGCCCAGGCTGGACTTGAACTTCCTGGCTCAAGCGACCGTCCTGCCTCAGCCTCCTGAGTAGCTGAGATTACAGGTGCGTGCCCCTGTGCTGGGTTCTCAGCACAGGTTTCTGAGGTTCCTCCATGTTGTAGCAAGTGTCAGCCACAGTAGCTGCACCATTTTACAGTGATGGTCACATTTCTCCACTTCTTTGCCAGCACTTTCTGGTTTCTGGTTTGCTTTTAAAATAATAGCCATTCTGATGGGTATGGAAGGTTATCTCATTGTATTTTTGATTTGTATTTCCATAATGGCTAATGATGCTGAGCATCATTTCATATGCTATTTGCCTATCTTCTTTACAGAAGTCTTCAAGTCCTCTGCCCATTTTGAAATTGGGCTTTTTGTTGGGTTGTACGAGTTCTTTATATATTCTGGATACTAGATCCTTATTCGGTATATTATTTTACAATATCTTTTCTCCCATTCAGTTGGTTTCCTTTTCACTTTCTTTTTTTCTTTCTTTCTTTTTTGAGATGCTCTATTGTCTGGGCTGGAGTGTAGTGGTGTGATCTCGGCTCATTGCAACCTCTGCCTCCCAGGTTCAAGCGATTCTCCTGCCTCAGCTTTCCAAGTAGCTGGGACTACAGGCACATGTCACCATTCCTGGCTAATTTTTTTTTTGTACTTTTAGTAGAAACAGTTTCACCATGTTGGTGAGGCTGGTCTCAAACTCCTGGCCTCAAGTGATCTGCTCACCTTGGCCTCCCAAAGTGTTGGGATTATAGGCGTGAGCCACCGTGACTGGCCCCTTTTCATTTTCTTGATAGTATCCATTGATGCCAATGGTTTTTAATTTTGATGAAGTCAAATTTATATATTTTTTTGTTTCCCATGCTTCTGGTGTCATATCCAAGAAATCACTGCCAAATCTAATGCCAATAAGTACATGAAAATATTTTCAACATCACTAGACATTAGGTAAATGAAAATAAAAACCACAATTAGATACCACTTCACACCTGTTAAAGTGGCTACTATAAAAAATATGGAAGAAAAAAATATGGAGGCCAGGTGCAGTGGTTCATGCCTGTAATCCTAGCACTTTGGGAAGTAAAGGTGGGTGGATCACTTGAGGTCAGGAGTTAGAGACCAGCCCGGACAACATGGCGAAACCCCATGTCTATGAAAAATACAAAAATTAGGTTTGGTGGCACATGCCTGTGATCCCAGCTACTCAGGAGACTGAAGAAGGAGAATCACTTGAACCTAGGAGGTGGAGGTTGCAGTGAGCCGAGATGGTGCCACTGCACTCCAGCTTGGGCAACAGAGCAAGACTACATATCAAAAAAAAAAAGTTAAAATGGTAAATTTTCATATATGTGTGTGTGTATTTTACATGTAATAATGTTTATCTATATATAAAATATATATATATATATATAATCACACACAAAAGTCTTCCTTGGAACTGGTCCTGAAATAACTTCATGTGTGATGAAAGTAGACCCTTCTCTCCTGGAGTAGGAAGTTGTCTTTTTGTTCATGCTGGCACTATACATCCCAGGCTCTTCCACACACACCCAGCATAATTTCACCAACCAGAGAGAGTACATGCTCCAAAGGCCCATTTGTGCCTGCTTCCATCATTATGTCGTCCTATTGAACTCACCGTCAGTCATAAATATGTCTGCTATCTCTGTAGTTTCTACTTTGCCATAACCTCATAGAAATAGGATCGTACAGTTTGTAGCCTTTTCACACTGGCCTCTTTCACTTAGCAATAAACATGCCAGATTCGTCCATGTCCTGCATGGCATTAGAGCTTTCTCTTGCTGAATAAGATTTCACTACAGGGAGGAACCCCAGCCTGGTTATTCACTCACCTATTGAAGGTTATCCTGACTCCTTAAAGCATTTGTCTGTTAGGAAAAGAGCTGCTGAACGTAAGTACATGCTGGGTTTTGTTTAGTTCAGACTCGTATGTTTTCAAAGCAGTTATCTCAATACCTAGGAGTGTGATAGTTGGCTCATATTGTGAGGCTTTGTTTAGCTTTGGGGAAAAGTCAAACCGTCTTCCAAAGTGGCCACACTATTACGCATTGCACCAGCAATGAATGAGAGCTTCTGTTGCAATCACAAATTTATTTATTTTTAGATTGTAGCCATTTTAGTGGTGTGCAGTGCTGTCTCATTGTTTTAATTTGCTTTTCCCTCATGACAAGTGTTACTGAGCACTGTTTGGTATGCTTATTTGCCATCTATATATCTTTTAGGAAAGGTATGTATTTGGATCTGTCCCCATTTTTAAATGGGTTGTCTTTTTCCATTTTAGATTTTTCAAATATATTCTGCATATAAATCCTTTTTCAGATGCTTTTTTGAATGATTTTTTTCATTACAAATTCGAGTTATTCCTATACTTTATTTCAAATATATAGGAAACCACTTCACTTTTGTCTACTGGCCATCGACTTTGCCTTTTATTCTCTCTCCATTCCTTAATTAAGGCATGGAATGGTAGACTTCAGTTTTATTTTCCAAAATTATGGCATGGAAAATCATAATACTAAATTTCAGGGATTCACTGGGGACTGCAAGGGGGGCACATGGCCATCTCAACACAGGAAGCATTAACCATCCTGGACTGCCTGGGAAGTAAGGAGGGGTGCAGAACCACACCTTGTCTAGCCTGCTTGTAGTACCTGCATTCTGCTCACAGACCTCTGGGCTGAATCCTGAGCACTAGACCTTCCTTCTACTCAGGACTTGGGGATCACTAGGGGCTGCATCAGTGAGGAGCAGAGCTGCCTGCCTTCTCCTCAGGACTGACCTGGGAACTCTTGGCAGTGGGGAATCCACAGTGACAAACAGACCTACCTGCTCCTCAGGACCTGAACACCCCTGAGGGGCACTTCATAGTGATGACCACAGAATTTACTTCATCTCAGGACCAACCTAGGGGGTTCATCACAGTGAGGACCAGAGCTGCCTTCTCCATTGGCCAACCTGGGGACCACTGTGGGCCACAACCACAGTGAAGACCAGAGCTTGTTTCTGTTCAAGACTGACCTAGGGACCCTTGTGGGGCACATCCACAGTGAGGTTCTGAGCTTCCTTCTCCTCAGGACCAACCTGGGGACCCCTGGGAGGTAGATCATAGTGGTAACCAGAGTATCATCATCAGGACTGACCTGGGTACCACCGAGGGGGTGCACCCCAATGAGGACTAGGCCTTCCTTTTCTTCAAAACTGATTTGGAGACTCCATGGGGTGCATCCACAGCGAGTACCAGAGCTTCCTTCTCCTCAGGACCTGGGGACCCTTAGGTGGGGGTACATCACACTAAGCACCAGAACTTCCTTCTCAGGACCAACCTGGGGACCACTGGTGGGGGATGCAACCACAGTGAGGATCAAAGCTTCCTTTTCCTCATGACTTGGGAACCACTAGGGGGTGCATCACAGTGAAGTCCCGAGCTTCCTTGTCCTAAAGACTCCTGTGGGGTGCATCCACAGTGATGACTAGTGATTCATTTTCTGGACCAATCTGGGGGATGTCACCTCAGCTTTGGGATGCATGAGGGCCACGGGAGGAAAAGTGGGGCCTCTCTGAGACCCTGAGTGCTGAGAGATCTTTGCTGGGTGTTTTACTTTGCCCTATAATATTTTAACAAGATTTTAGAAAATCAGACCTCTATTGAGGTTTACACTGGTCATCTTTATAGCAAGCCAAACTACTTTTTGTAGATGTGAGTTTGTTTCTGGGGAGAAATCCTGGTACAAAGAAGGGAGAAACACTGAGACAAAACTGGAACAGTCCAGGTCAGAGTTGGGGATGAACAAGCACCAGTGGGGTCACCCTGGATCCTGAAAGGGAAGGGCAAATGTGCACCCTATATGCTTGCTTTTACTAATTTTTGTTATGGAGTCTCACTCTATTGCCCAGGCTGGAATGCAGTGGTGTAATCTCAGCTCACTGTAACTTTCACTTCCTGGGTTCAAGCAATTCTCCTGCCTCAGCCTCCTGAGTAGCTGGGATTGCAGGTGCACACCACCACGCCCAGCTAATTTTTGTATTTTTAGTAAAGACAGGGTTTTTCACCATGTTGGCCAGGCTGGTCCCAAATTCCTGACCTCAATGAATCTGCCCACCTCGACCTCCCAAAACGGCACCTGGCCACCCCTGGCTAATCTTTTTAAAAAGTTTTTGTAGAGACAGGGTCTCCCTATGTTACCCAGGCTGGTCTCAAACTCCAAGGATCCAGCAGTGCTCCAGCCTCAGTCTCCCCAAGTGCTGGGATTACAGGGATGAGCCACTGCACCTCATTTCAAAGGAATCTTCTTACTTTTTTCATTAGTTATGACATTTGTGTTTTGGAACATCTTTCCCTACCAAGTTTTTATTCCCGGTTTAATACTGTTTTAAAGTCACCTGTGGGTATTAAATTCCAAGTGATTTATCAGCACACACTGAGATAAGCCCTATGAGTTCTATCTGGTAGTGAAGTTAATCAGAGTATTTTCTAATATTAACTCTTCCAAACATACTATTTTTTCAGACAGGGTCTCACTCTGTCACCCAGGGTGGAGTACAGTGGCATGATCTTGGCTGACTACCTCTGCCTCCTGGGGTCAAGTCCTGCCCCAGCCTCCCCAGTAGCTGGGATTATAGGCACCTGTCACCATGCCCACCTATATTTTGGTATTTTTAGTAGAGATGGGATTTCACCATGTTGGCCAGACTGGTCTTGAACTCCTGACCTCTAGTTATCTGCCCACCTCAGCCTCCTAAAGTGCTGGGATTACAGATGTGAGCCTCCACACCCAGCCCAATCATACTAATGTGTGTCCATTAGGATCAGGTTCAGCCCAATTTAACAGCACCAACTCCCTCCAACCCCTAAGAGAAAAGGTGCCTTAAGATAGTCCATTTCTCTTTCATGTAAAAGATACCATGATGTAGGTAGTCTAAGGCTGGGAAAATACCCTCCTGGTTATCAGACTCACATCATGTTTTCTGCCACACATTCCAGCAGATGGCCTAAATCTTCAGGATGAATTTAAGTGCTATGATAACTGCTGAATCTCTAAACACCTTTGGAGATTAAATGATGCAGATAAAGAAGAAAAAATGTTAAAAGGCACAAGGGGGCTTTCCCCAGTTGTCTGCTTACCTTTTTAAGGAACCCTCCCACTAGACCTTCTCAACAACTTACGTTTCCATTAGTCGAAACTTAGTAGCATGGTCACTCTTAGCAACAAAGATAGTGACTGACACATAGATGATAGATAGATAGATAGAGGACAGACTGATAGAGGACAGATGATACAGACAGACAGATGATAGACTGATAGAGGACAGATGATATAGACAGATAGATGATAGACTGATATAGATAGATAGATGATAGATGATAGACTGATAGAGGATAGATGATATAGACAGATAGATGATGACAGATGGTAGATAGACTGATAGAGGATAGATGATAGATATAGACAGATTGATAGACTGATATAGATATAGACAGATAGATGATAGAGAAATGATAGATGATACATCTTTTTAAGTGGGCAAACAGCCATTATAAATAATAGTGATTCTGCTGGTAATGAACAAAGGATGTTGGATCCACTATAGTCTGTTAAACGTAAAAATATCACGACTTTCTTGTTAGCTACACATTGGTTTGAATTTTTAAATTTATGTTCACAAACATGGTTTGCAAATCATTTTTTCTCCAAAATTTCTATTTGGTGGGAAAGTTGTAAAATATTGGGATTATCTCTCCTTGGTTTTTCCTTATAACTAGTAACTATTCCTGAAAAGTCTGGAATGTCTTTCTTTTCTGGGGTGGGGTAAAAGTGGAGGGACTAGGTAGATTTACAAACCAGTGATTCAATTTCTATTTTGTAAAATTTTCATTTCTTTAAAAACTGTAAGTCCTAATCAAGTCTTATTCTTTCCCACAGTATCTGATTGCTGTCCTCAATGCCGTCAACACTTCTGGCTTTTGCCAGGCAAGCCTACATGTAGCTTTACATCTGAAAAAAACAACAAACTAAAACTAACCCTAGGTACTAGTCAACTGAACATAAACTTTCTCTTATGAATTTATTCTTCTTTGGTACATCAGTAATAAAATACACCTTTACAATATTTCCCAGACTGGGAGATACACTTTAGCAAATATCTGTAATTCTTTGTTTATAAGATTTCTCTTCCCTTCTGTGAATCATTCTTCACCCCAGGTATCTGGAGATTGGATTCTGTATAATGAGCAGAACACACACACAAAATAAGGCTTTTGGAAATCATTAAATTCCTCCCCTTCAAGGATGAAGGGTTCCCTCCTCTAATAGCAAACAAAGCAAAAGCTGTTTCAGAAATATTTGCCATGTTGAATCCTTATATTTCAAGAGCCCCAATCTAACTGGCAGGGTCCCACTCTTCCCAGATTAATGCCCACTCACATAACAGACTTGATGAAATACTGCAGAAAACTAATTTCGTGAGCAGGCAACTGGCAGAATTTATCACCACTCTGACTCTGTAGCTACACACAAATATTTTAAGCAGTATCACTGATGACACATCATCTTAAATTTAGGTTTTAAGATAATTATTCTCCATGTTCTAGATGGGCATCAAAAACAGTCCCCCTTGACCACACTCCAGAATTGTTTGAAATTTTTCAATGACAAAAACTTATCCGTTTCCCTAGAGGCTCCGTGAACATATGATGCCAACAGTAAGTTTCATGACTTCATAGCATGGGCCAAGTTCCTCCCACAAAACATAAATGGAGACGTGAAAGACTTCCATCCTCTCTTGGGAAACAACCATTTCCAAATATCCACATATCCTTGCAAGATCTCTTGAGCCCCCATTTCTGAAGCAGTCTGATTTAGTAAGCTGTATGCAATGCACACACACAATGGCTAATGCAATCAAGGAAATGTATTAAAAGCACACTCGTGGTTCAAATTAAAGGACAAGTGAACAAGGTTAAGAAAATTACAGTAACAAAAGCTGTTCTGGAAACCTCTACTGAAATAGCTACTTACTACATCAAGATGCTACCATCGAACAAAAGCTCATTTTGCTTTTCTGTACTTGAAAAACCCACTAACAATGTACAGTTGAGTCTCAGCTGGCCATAGTGATCATGCCAATTCCTTGACAGGGCATCGTGAATGGTGGTTCCATCATGACTCATACACTGTGAGGGAATGTTTGTATAAAAGGAAATCAAGATGTTCTCATCAGTGAAGGCAGAATAGATTCCAGGCTACACAAACACATAAATGTGCACTGTATTGATTACTATAAAGAGGTTGCTGCCAAGACTGCTTCCAAAGGGTGGAAGATAACCCAAGAAAATGTCTGCAATGTGGAAATGCATTCTTAATAAGCCCTATTACCCTAGTAACAAGTTGCATTTGATAAGACACAAAGAAACAATGTTGGTATGCAGAGCAGAAATCTCTGTAAGATGATATTGTATTTACTTTTGTCTCACAAATGGCATTCACAAGCAAACTGCCAAACTGCAAAAATCATATTATGTAGTACACACAGGAAGATATCTAATTATCCCTGTAGGCTCTGGGATGTATTTCTTATTGTTAACCTCATTACTAGATTCATTTGTACATTGAAATAATCTGTATCTTATTATTTATAATTGAGAATTTTCTCAAATCTCTTCCTGAAATTCTGAAACTGGAACATAATTTCTCTTAAAATGATTCCTCAGGCCTATAATCCCAGCACTTAGGGAGGCCAAAGCAGGCAGATCACAAGGTCAAGAGGTCAAAACCATCTTGGCAAACATGGTGAAATGCTGTCTCTACTAAAAATACAAAAAGTAGCTGGGCATGGTGGCATACACCTGTAGTCCCAGCAACTTGGGAGGCTGAGACAGGAGAATCACTTGAACCCAAAAGGCAGTGGCTGCAGTGAACCAAGACTGCGCTGCTGAACTCCAGCCTGGTGACAGAGTGAGACTCAATCTCAAAAAAAAGAAAAGGATTCCTAAAGGAAAATTTTTTTTCATAGAATGAAGCTTCTGATACAAAGTGAGGTTAACAGTCCAGCTGTGGCTTGATACATTCATAGGTGTTCATTTCTATATATATACACACACACATGTACGTGTATATATATATATACGTGTATATATATATACGTGTATATATATATACATGTACGTATGTGTGTATATATACATATACGTATATGTGTGTATACACGTATATATATACACACACATATATATATACATATACGTATATGTGCGTGTATATATATACACACACATATATACATGTATATATACATATACGTATATATATATTTCCCCCCCCAGAGATTTGTCATTTCTAGATTTAAACCTTCCCTTATACCATGGTTCCTCCGAGGTATAAGCTTCCGATACGTAAAATGTTTGTAATTTTGTTAATTCTGCCATTCATTAGCTCAATAATTTCTCTCATTAAAATCCTGTAAACTATGAACTTCAAAGAAGACTATTCTATATTACTTTGGTTCTTGAAGTTTCCTCTTTGTGAGTCTTATGTTAATAACTTTACAATATTCATTTAATTAAAATGGTTCCTCACCAGTATGAACTTTTTTTAAAAAAAGATATTATTTGCTGCTGAAAATTTTCAGAGGAATTAAATTCATAGTTTTCCTATGTATTTTCTACTATCTTTTTTCACGTAAAGAACAGCTTTCTGCGGATGCCTTTCCATATGCTGTGTATTCACAAAGTTTCTATTCAGTATGAGTTTTCTGGAGGATAACAAAATGACTCCACTTAGAGTTTCTCTTTATATATACTTTTGTTGGTAACTCTTGTGAATTCACTTTTCAGAGTTTCATACTATTATCAGTGTTTGTCAAGTATATGAGTTCTCTGATGCATAATGAGCTGTGACTTCCAACAAAAGGCCTTCCCACATTCAGTGCACTTACAGGGCTTCTCTCCTGTATGTGTCCTTTGATGTGCACTGAGAATTGATTTTTGAGAGAACATTTTCCCACATTCATTGCACCCATAGGGTTTCTCTCCTGAATGAGTTCTCTCATGCACAGTAAGCTGAGAATTCCTAATAAAGGCTTTTCCACATTCATTGCATTCATATGGTTTCTCTCTTGTGTGCATTCTCTGGTGTACAAGAAGCCGTAATTTCCCACTGAAGGACTTCTCACACTGACTGCATTTATAAGGGTTCACCGCTGCATGAGTTCGCTCATGTACAATGAGTAGTGACTTCCAAACGAAGGCTTTCCCACATTCATTACATTCATATGGTTTCTCACCTGAATGAGTTCTCATGTGTATAATGAGGTATGACTTGCTGCTAAAAGCTTTCCCACATTCACTGCACCCGTAAGGCTTTTCCCCTGCATGAGTTCGTTGATGTGAAATTAGCTGGTCTTTCCTGTTAAAGGCTTTCCCACATTCACTGCATTCATAGGGATTTTCTCCTGTGTGAATTCTCTGATGCACGATGAGTTGTGAATTGAAACTAAAGGATTTCCCGCATTCACTGCACTCATGTGGTTTCTCTCCTGTGTGAGTTCGCATATGTATAATAAGGTATGACTTGCTCCTGAAGGCCTTCCCACACTCACTGCATCCATGTGGTTTTACTCCTGTGTGACTTCGCTGATGCACAATGAGCTGGGACTTCAAACTAAAGTTTTTTTCACACTGACTGCATCCATAGGGTTTTATTCCAGTGTGCACTCCTTGATGTACAATGAGCTGTGACTTAAAAGTAAAGGCTTTTGCACATTCATTACAACCATACGGTTTTTCTCCTGTATGGGTTCTCTGATGGACAATCAGGTTTGACTTTGTATTAAAGGCTTTCTGACACTCACTACATTCAAATGGTTTCTCCCCTGTATGAGTTCTCTGGTGTATAATAAGCTGTGATTTTAAACCAAAAGCTTTTCCACATTCAATGCATTCATAAGGCTTCTCCCCTGCATGAGTTCTCTGGTGTGAAATAAGCTGGTATTTCCGACTGAAGGCTTTCCCACATTCATGGCATTCATAGGGGTTCTCTCCTGTATGAATCCTCTGATGTATAATTAGCTGTGATTTAAAACTAAAGGCTTTCCCACAGTCATTGCATTCATGGAGTTTTTCTCCTGTGTGAGTTCTTATATGTATAATAAGGTATGACTTGCTCCTGAAGGCTTTGCCACATTCGTTGCATAAGTAAGGTTTCATTCCTGTGTGACTTCTCTGATGTACAATGAGCTGTGATTTCAAACTGAATGCCTTCCCACACTGAATACACCCATGGGGCTTTACTCCTGTGTGAATCCCCTGATGTACAATGAGCTGTGAACTGAATGTAAAGGCTTTTCCACAATCACTACAAACATAGGGTTTCTCCCCTGTATGGGTTCTCTGATGGGCCATAAGGTTTGACTTTGTATTAAAGGCTTTCTCACATTCACTGCATTCATATGGTTTCTCTCCTGTATGAATTCTTTCATGTATAATGAGCTGTGATTTTAAACCAAAAGCTTTTCCACATTCATTACACACATATGGTTTCTGTCCTGAATGAGTTTTCTGGTGTGAAACAAGCTGGTCTTTCCTACTGAAGACTTTACCAAATTCATAGCACTCATAGGGATTCTCACCTGTGTGGCTTCTCCGATGTGTAGCAAGTTCTGAATTGAAACTGAATGTTTTTCCACATTCACTGCATTCATGTAGTTTCTGTCCTGTATGAATTCTCTGATGTACAATGAGGTATGATTTACTACTGAAGTGTTTCCCACATTCGTTGCACCCATAGGGTTTCTCTTCTGCATGAGTTCTCTGATGCACTACAAGGTATGACTTGCTGCTGAAGGCTTTCTCACAAAGGCTGCATCCAAAGAGTTTTCCTCCCGCATACATTTGCTGTAATGTAAGTTGTGATTTCTTATTGACAGTTTTTCCAGATTCATTACTTTCACAGTATTTCATTCCAATAATAGTTGGCTCATGTTGAGAATGGAGGAATGATTCCCCATGTACCTGAATCCCGTTAGGATTCTTTCTAGCATAATTACTGGTGCAATCTATATATTTCAAATTCTTTTCACGTGTGCCACATGCATGAGGTTTTTGTCTCAGAAGATAACTTGTACTAAGAAGACAGAGTTTTCCAAATGCAGTGCATTCAAAGCTTTTTGCCATACTTCTCAGCTTGCCTTGGTTTTCCTGATGCCATTCCATAAGATCATCAATTTTCCAGACTTTGTCTAGAAATGAGAACAATTAGTCGTATGTTATAAATAATAACATGATTGTGTTATAGCAGAAAGCTGCCTATGAAATGCCATATCATGAGGTTTTTTTAGTTTCAGGTATCAGATCTGAATATAAATAAATTCTCAGGTGTAAAAACACTCAAACTACTAGGCACTGAAACAAATAAAGGCTAAACTGAAGATAGGCATGGTAAACTAATAAGAAGTTTAAAAGTTTTGCAAATTGGATAAAAAAGGCAAAATAGGCACAAAGAACAATGAACATAATATAAAGATGTCATAAGGGATCTATGAACATTAGATTTATTCAAAAAATAATTATTAAATACGTACTATGTGCCAAACACTGTGCTAACTTCTAGAGAAATGGCAGAGAACACTGCAGATTACTTCCCAGTCCTCCTGGGAATAACATCTCAATACCTAGGCATAGATAAAAATAAACTGAGGGAACATCATTCCTTAACAGGACAAGAAGCAGTTCTTAAAACCATTCAGATAAATCAAAGCAAAAACAAAAACAAGCTTCCTACAATGTAACAAAAATTAGAATGGCATTAGACTTCTCATTAGGAAAACCAGCAGACAGAAAAAAGAGCAATGAGAAACAAAGTCAAAACACTTTCAGATGCACAAGTCTCAATGTTTATATCACATGTACCTTTTCCTGGGAAGCTACTCTTCAGCTGCTCCAAGAAATGACAGGGGATATAGAAAATGAAATTTAAAAGGAGGCCCTGGGATAAAAATTATACAGCAGGCCTTAAGAAAAACTAGGCTACTCTGAAGCAAGCCAGAAAAACTTAGCAATCAATATCACTGGGAAGATAAAAGGAATACAATTAATAATTTGGCTGAAAGTACCAGCCAAGAATACTCAGATCCTGAAAGGAACATCTGGAGTTAAATATATGATGAATACATAAATGATAGCAAAGTTAAACAAGCAAAAAATTACAAATTTATAAACAAAAATTAATCACTGCATACTTGCATGATTTACCTGCAAACAGAAATTACAGTCAGAACCAACATTATAAACTGAAAACAAATCTAACCAAAAATATGAAATTAATACATCAGAATGATGGAGGCATGGGAGCTGTGAGGAGCGTGTATAAGGTGGAAAGATATGGAGGGAAGGGAGTGAAGGAAGTGAATCACCTTTCTCTACTGAGCAGTCATAAGGATTAAGCCAAGGTGTCGCAGAATAAGCTGGTTATTTAGAAATATGGAGGCAACTGCCACAAGAGTTAAAAAGAGACTGAAGGTGTTAGGGTTAGGGTTAGGTCTCTAGCAGGCACTGGAAACAGAGTGCACAGGGTAGTCAAAAGCTGTCTGAACACAAAAATGAAAAGTGAAAGATACAAAATATAGGAAATAAGACAAAGGATGAAGTCCTTCATCACAACAGGAAATATCTGGAGGTTGAGTAGAAAACAGATCGATGCCCCAAAACAACATACTAACCAGGTTAATGAAAGAAAAGGACATTAAAAGAAAGCAGCAGCAAGTCAGGCTCAGAGACAACAGATCACAGGATCTTAACATCTCACTCCAGATTTACCGTGAAAAACTGCAGACAGTTTTCCTATTAAATCTGATCCATCGGCTGGGCACGGTGGCTCAAGCCTGTAATCCCAGCGCTTTGGGAGGCCAAGGCGGGCGGATCACAAGGTCAGGAATTTGAGACCAGTCTGGCCAACAGTGAAACTCCATCTCTACTAAACAATGCAAATAAATTAGCCGGGTGTGGTGGTGTACACCTATAATCCCAGCTACTCGGGAGGCTGAGGCAGGAGAATCATGTGAACCCAGGAGGCAGAGGTTGCAGTGAGCTGAGATCGCACCATTACACTCCAGCCCAGGCAAGAGTGTAACACTCAGTCTCAAAAAAAGAAAAAAGAAAAAAAAATCTAATCCATCTTATTCATTTTGATGGTATGCAACCATCAAATTATATCTCCCCAAATATTAATTCCCCACTAGGGCAGTATCTTCCATTCATGCACTGACATACATATGAGCACTTTCAGCCTTCACAATGGCTTGACAGGGAGTGATACTACCAAATGGTCCTATTGTAAAAACTGTCCCCAACAAAATGAAAATAGGCCAGTGAGTAATTACTCTGTGACCTAGAATCAGATTTCCTCCTGTGTTTGGCTGTCACTGTTTTTTTCTGTAGACTTTCAATCCTTGTACAGGATTTGACAGTAAGGATGGATACTGAGACCATCCTTACTATCAAATCCTATACTTTATCCTTCCCTTCCTTCTGTTGCTGGTACCATAACCATCCTCCTCTTTGCTTAGTTCCTGTATCTCTGCATTCATCATTTGAAATCTAATGTATCTTCTCTAGAGCATGTTCTTTGTAACAATAATGGCAAAAATAAGACTATGCTTGACACCTCAAGGTAGACTTCAAAGAATTCAAAAAATCAGGGAATACCAAATCCAGTAACTAAAAGACAGGTTTTTCTTTCTTTCCTTTTTTTTTTTTTTTTTTTTTTTTTAGATACGGAGTCTTCCTCTGTCACCAGGCTGGAATGCAGTGGTGCAATCTCAGCTCACTGCAACCTCTGCCTCCTGGGTTCAAACAATTCTTTCGCCTCAGCCTCCCAAGTAGCTGGGACCACAGGCGCATGTGACTACACCCAGCTAATTTTTGTATTTTTAGTAGACCTGGGGTTTCACCATGTTGGCCAGGATGGTCTCAATCTCTTGACCTTGTGATCTGCCCACCTCAGCCTCCCAAAGTGCTGGGATTATAGGCGTGAGCCACCATGCTTAGCAGCTTTTTTTTTTTAAAGAGAAAAGGTCCCTCTCTGTCACCCAGATTCGAGTGCAGGGGTGCAATCATCGCTCACTGTATCCTCAACCTCCCAGACTCAAGTGATCCTCCCACCTCAGCACCCCAAGTAGCTGGGACTACTGGCAAAAGCCATCATGCCCAGCTAATTTTACAAAATTTTTGGTAGAGATGGGAGTCTCACTATGTTGCCAAAGCTGGTCTTAAGCTCCTGGCCTCAAGTGATCCTCCCACCTTGGCCTCCCAAAGTGCTGGGATCACAGATAGGAGCCACTGCACCTGGCCCAGGAATTCTTAAGCTTGAATAGTATTTAAAGATGATTCAAGACCATATTAAATATGATTCCCGGCTGCGGTCCAAAGGAAATCACTGGGAACCCAAATATATACCAAGAAAATTGAGATTCTGAAGCTACAGAAAAGCAGAATGGAAGTTGTTAAAGTTTGAATGTGTCCCCTCTAAAACTCATGGGGAAACTTAATCCCCACTTTGGTGGCATTAAGAGGAGGCAATTAAGTCATGCCCTCAACTTGACAACACGAATGGACTCAGACAGTGGCAGTCTCCCCAATGACCATCTCGAGTTTAGCCACAGATGATAATGGAAAAGGATTATGCTTGGAGAAACAAAGGTTCACCAGGTAGCTTATTTCACTGCCACAGAAAGAAATCTGGACAAAATCAGTAGCTACCATGTGGTGCTCACTGCTGCTGCTCTTCTGGAACTGGGGGACCAATGCTTGTCCTAACCCTCTACATTTGGATGGCTGGATGTCTTTAATTTATCTTTAATTATAAGCCTACAGACTATAAAGAACTACTCCCAGGTCTGAATGAGAACAGGATCCTATGCTTATATTAATGTAGCACAAGAATAAACATATTGGTTGCAGCAAATATTTGAAGATGGATGGCTGGGAAGATGGGTGTGACGGGTGCTGCCTGGCCAAGGAAAGTGAAGGCAGACCGTGCTGCCTGCCCAGTGGTTCTTCTGCCCTGTTCCTGGCTGGCAGTAACCTGATTTTTTTCTACCCCCATCCTTAAGGTGATGTGCTTCAGTCAGGGAAGTGGGGACCCATTTCTATCCCCAGCCCTGCTTCCAAAAGTAAAGCATAGTTTATCTGAGCCAACAGAGATAGTCCCATTTCCTTTTCCAGAGCCTTCCTTGGACAGGGGCATGTGACAAAAATTTAGCCTGTTGAACATGATCAGTCTGCTTGGGACTTCCTTGGATGAGTTTTCCTGTTTGACAGAGTCGTATATGAAGAAACAGCCCTTTTTATTTCCTTGGCCACTGGTATATCCACAGGCATCTGGAAAGATGAAGTGCAATAGCCATCTGAGGACCATCAGGGAAGACAGCCTAAGGAAAATGCCAACATACCTATATGGGCCCTTGGTGACTGAGTGAGTCAATCACTTCACTGGTCCCGGAGCTGCCCCACTTCAGGACTTCTTGTGATATGCAGTAATCAATCACTTCTGCTTCAATTAGTTGGTCTGGGATTGACCAACAACTGCAGCTGAAGCAATCTGAGCAATACAAGGACTAACAACTGATTTATGCTGTCATGCTAGTGATAGCATGGGGTGTTCAGGGAAACATATCTGACAGTAACAATGAAGATGAATTTGTATAAAAAGAGTAAAATGAATAAAGTTAGCTAAGTACAATCCAGACATGATAATACTGGCCTTATTTTGAGTGGGAATTGAGAAGATGAGGAATTTAAAAGACCTCTTTTTAAAGGACCAAAATGCTAACAGACTGTACCAAAACTAGTAAGGGAGCCCTGCACAGAAAGGAAATTCGAGCTGACTTTCCCCAGTGACTAACACTGGGGAAAGTCAGTGACTAACTGACTTAAAACAACAGTAGGGTAAACAAAGACAAGGATGAAAAGAAGGTGGTATGTAGGTGGCCATGGAGCAGTGGAAGAGATTATTCTAGTTTTTGAAAATGAGGCCAGGGAGTGGCACAAGGAAGAGGCCAGTGAATCAATCAAAACCAGGACCAAAGGGCAGATAAAAGATCAATGTGGCTACCAATTACCAGTAGAGGAAAAAAGAATTTAAGTTTTCAGAATGGAAGTTGTTAAGGTTTGAATACGTCCCCTCTAAAACTCATGTTGAAACTTAATCCCCATTGTGGTGGCATGAAGGGGAGGTAACAAAGTCATGCTCTCATGAATGGATTAGCGGCTTCTAAAAGGGCTTGAGGGAACTATCTTAGGACTTTTCCACCCCTCTTTCTGTTCCACAGAGTTCCTCACCTCCAGAGGATGCAGCAACAAGGCATCATCTTGGAGTACAGACCAGGCCTTCACCAGACACCAAACCTGCTAGCACCTTGGCTTGGGACTTCCCAGCCTCCAAAACTGTGAGGAATAAATTTCTCGGCTTTATCACATTAATCTGTAGTATTTTATTATAGCAACACAAATGGACTCAGAATTCTTTTTGTTTTGAAATGAAGTCTCACTGTCCCCTAGGCCGGAGTGTAGTGGCACAATCATAGTTCACCGCAGCATCAAATTCCTGGGCTCAAGCAATCCTCCTACCTCAGCCGCCCAAGGAGCTGGGACTACAGGTGCACACCACCATGCTCGGCTAATATGTGTCTTTTAAAAGTTACACTATATGAAGTAAATGAAGAATAAAGAACTCTTGGATTCAAAAAAACAAGAGAAGCCCAGTAAAACACGAAGGGAAAAAAGTGCTTGCAGCACAAGAGCAGGATCAATTCGGGTCACTGCAGGATCATCGACACTATCAAAGGAATGTGCTCAGAAGGTCCAGAGTGATAATGTTAAAACATTAGCATAGAGAAGCACAAAAGGGGTAGAATCTACTAACAGGTTTCAGAAGAAGGAAGATGAGACTGTGGTTGTTGACTTTATGTGTAAGAAATTTAAATGTAGGGCCGGGCGCAGTGGCTCACACCTGTAATCCCAGCACTTTGGGAGGCCGAGGTGGGCAGATCATGAGGTCAAGAAATCGAGACCATCCTGGCCAAAAAAAAAAAAAAAGAAAAGAAATCGAGACCATCCTGGCCAATATGGTGAAACCCCATCTCTACTAAAAATACAAAAATTAGCTGGGTGTGGTGGCGCACACCTGTAGTCCCAGCTACTCGGGATGCTGAGGCAGGAGAACTGCTTGCACCGAGGAGCCAAGATCGTGCCACTACACTCCAGCCTGGCCCCTGGAAACAAAGCAAAACTCTGTCTCAAAAAAAAAAAAAAAGAAATTTAAATGTAATTTTCAAAATATAGAAAAAAAAGAGAAGGGGCATGAAAGTCACCTCAAGTGAGGGAAAGAGGAAAGGCTTGCCAAAATGCATAATGAAATGAGTCTATCACCAAGACAGAGTAAGGAGGAAAATAAAGATGCCAGTGAGAAGAATAAAAGTACATGGTGGTGGCTCCTGCCTGTAATCCCAGCATTTGGGAGGCTGAAGCAGGCGGATCATAAGGTCAGGAGCTCAAGACCAGCCTGGCCCACATGGTAAAACCCTGTCTCTACTAAAAGTACAAAAATTAGCTGAATGTGGAGCACACAACTGTTCCCAGCTGCTCAGGAGGCTAACACAGAAGAATTGCTTGAACCCAGGAGGCAGAGGTTGCAGTGAGCTAAGATTGCAGCACTGCACTCCAGCCTGGGCAACAGAGCAAGATTCTGCTTCAAAATTTAAAAAAAAAAAAGAGTGCATGATAATATGTGAGGGAAAGAACAAACAAGAGGAGCACATGGCATTAGAATTCATGCCAATTCTGAATAAAGAGAAAAATATTTGTCTCCATCACTCACTTGGACAGCACTGATTTGGAATTGGGTCTTGTACCATACACAGCTCTTCTCCTTGTTCCAACTTGAAGATGATGTCAGGTTTGGTGTGTTGATACCCTATAAATAGAAAATCACAACCTGGAACAAACAGCCTGGCATTCAGGGATTCTGAAGAACGGGGAAGATTTGGTTTCTAGGTAGCATGATGAAGCTGCCTTTTTGCAATCTGGCAAAGTAAAGACCATTCAATTGGCATACTGCCCAATGGGGAACTAAGAAAATCTGGCCTTAAAATCTAAGTGCAAAATCACTAAGTATTTTACATAAGGCCTCCAGTTTTCAGCAACCAAGGAGGAAAGCCTGGAGATTGAGCACGCTCCCCGAGGGAGGCAGCACTTACCTAGGGATACCAGGTTGCTATAGTTCTCCAGCATCACACTCCTGTACAGGCACTTCTGAGCTGGGTCTAGCAGCTGCCACTCCTCCCAGGTAAAATCCACAAACACATCCATGAATGACAATGGTCCCTGAAATACAATATGGTCATCCAATCTCAAGTTATTTTACTAGGTTTGTGGAAAAATAGCTGCTTAGGATGTCCGTTATTTACGTTCAACTTTGTGAGAAAACAAAAACTGTACTGAAAACATCCATCAATGTGCATTAAATCAGTCACCTTTCATTCAACATTTGACAACTAGGATAACCTCTTTTTAAAGTTTTGATCTATCCTGGAAACCATCTATACAAGGGTGCTCAGACATGGGACCTTCAGTACTAAAGGCAGGACAGTCAGGCAAACAATTCAACTGATCACTCTACACCTACAATACAGTTACTGACCTCCAGGTGCCAGGAATATAAAAATGAACGAAACAGAGTCCTGCCCCCAAGAAGCCTTCAGCACTGCAGAGGGAAGGAAAGTCACAGAAGCTAGGATAAAAGAACACAGATGACAATGTGGACACAAAGGAAGAAGCAATGCTATTTGACAGCGTCAAGTGGAATCTGTGGAAGGGTACTACAGGCACCCAGAAGAGAAGACACATTAAGACTCTGTGGACTAAAAAGGTAACTGCTCTACGCAGCAGCCGCTCTGTGGGGTAAAAGACCTAATCATGAACATACACAGATGGTCAATGAGCATATAAAGCATGCTCAATACCATCCAGACAAAAATAAGACACCACTACATACCTATTAGAATGCATAAAATCCACAACACTGACCACCAGATGTTGGAGAGACTGTGGAGCCATAGAAACTCTTATCCATTGCTGGTGGGAATGAAAAGTCACTTCAGAAGACAGTTTGGCAGCTTCTTACAAATCTAAACAGTCTTACCATATAATCCAGCAACCATGCCCTAGGTACTGAAAACTTATGTCAAAGCAAGAACAAGAAGGCACATATGACAAATATCAGATATGAAAAGAAGTTATCATTACTGAACACACAAATATGAAAAGACTACTCTGGCCGGGCATGGTGGCTCACGCCTGTAATCCCAGCACTTTGGGAGGCCGAGGCGGGTGGATCACGAGGTCAAGAGATCAAGACCGTACTGGTCAACATGGTGAAACCCCATCTCTACTAAAATTACAAAAAATTAGCTGGGCACGGTGGCACGTGCCTGTAATCACAGCTACTCAGGAGGCTGAGGCAGGAGAACTGCCTGAACCCAGGAGGCGGAGGTTGCAGTGAGCCGAGATCGCGCCATTGCACTCCAGCCTGGGTAACAAGAGCGAAACTCCATCTCAAAAAAATAAATAAATAAA
The DNA here is from genome assembly GCA_028533165.1 of Leontopithecus rosalia. Classification (NCBI taxonomy): domain Eukaryota; kingdom Metazoa; phylum Chordata; class Mammalia; order Primates; family Cebidae; genus Leontopithecus; species Leontopithecus rosalia. Next base: position 41,390 of record CM052656.1, read on the forward strand.
TAAAAAAGAAAAGACTACTCTATGCTCATAAATTTGATAAGTTAGATGAAAAGGGTACATTCCTTGGAAGACACAAATTACCAAACTCATTCAAGAACAGATAAACTTAACTGATAATTCTGTATCTATTAAAGAAATATTGGGAGGCTGAGGCAGGTGGATCATGAGGTCAAGAGATCGAGACCATCCTGGCCAACATGGTGAAACCCTGTCTTTACTAAAAATACAAGAATTAGCTGGGCATAGTGGCGCACGCATGTAGTCCTAGCTACTTGGGAGGCTGAGGCAGGAGAATCGCTTGAAACCGGGAGGCGGAGGTTGCAGTGAGCCGAGACCACGCCGCTTTACTCCAGCCTGGTGACAGAGCAAGACTGCATCTCAAAAAAAAAGACATAAAATTTGTAGTTAACAGCATACAGATTGGACATAAATAAATAAAATTGTCCTTTATTATAGAGAGAGTAAGAAGGAAACTGAGGATGCCAACGAAAAGATTAAGATGACACGACTGTTTATGAAGAAAATACCAAAAAAATCTAAGCTCCTAGAACTAACTAGTGAATGTAGCAAGGTCACAGGATACAGGCTCAGTACATAAAAGTTGGCTATATGCCTATGTAACAGCAATAAATCATTTGATTTTGAAATTAATTGGCTGGGTGCCGTGGCTCACACCTGTAATCCCAGTACTTTAAGAGGCTGAGGTAGGTGGACCACTTGAAATCAGGAGTTTGAAACAAGCCTGGCCAACATGGTGAAACCTCGTCTCTACTAAAAATACAAAAATTAGCCGGGTGTGGTGGTAAACACCCATAGTCCCAGCTACTCGGGAGGCTGAGAGAGGAGAATTGCTTGACCCAGGAGGCAGAGGCTGCAGTGAGGCAAGATTGTGCCACTGCACTCCAGCCTGAGTAACAGAGCAAGATGCCATCTTAAAAAAAAAGGAAATTAAGAAACTGATACTCTTTACAACAGCAACAACAAAACAGAAAGAACGTACATATAAATCTAAAACATCTGTGTAGGATCTGTATGCTCAATATAAACACTGATTTTTAAAAATCAAAGATCTAAATAATGGAGGACCTTGTGTACATGAATTTGAACTCAATCCCTCATGTACTGTAAATCTAAAAGTGAAAGGTAAAGTAATAAAGTAACAACGAAAAAAATCTTTATGAGCTTAGGATAAGAAAAAGATTTCTTAAATAGGACACAAAATACAATTCAAGGTGAGATGTGGAAAAAGAAAAAAAATAGGACAAAAAAATCATTAGCAATGAAAGAAAAAGAATTTGTAACCCAGAGTCAGTAAAAGTTAGAAATATCTGTTCATCAAAAGAAAGCATTAAGAGAGTAAAAAAAGCAAGGCAATATTGGAAGTAAAAGAAGCATCCCAGGTAAAAATTTGAATATAGACTTCATATTACGTTTGTTTTAAACTTTAATGTGCATGAATCACTGAGTCTTGTTAAAACGAAGAATCTGGGATTAATGGCATTGAGATGAACTCTGATATTCTGCATTTCTAACAAGCTTCCAGAATAATACATACTTTGTAAACACGTTTTTTTTTTTAAAGGATACACATAAAACACAAAACAACTTTTTGGGGATGGGGAAGGAGATGGAAATTGAGTGTGAGGAAATAAGAGAATATATAAAGGTAGACAAGGACCTTACATGAACCAGTGATGATAAAAGGGCCATGGGCCTATGACACTGGCTCATGACTGTAATCTCAGCAACTCGGGAGGCTGAGGCGGGAGGACTGCTTGAGCTTAGGAGTTGATGACCAGCCTGAGCAATATAGCGAGACCTCCTCACTACAAAAAGTAAAAAACATCAGCCATGCATGGTGGCACTTGCCTGCTGTCCCGGCAAGAGGCTGAGGCAGGAAGATCACTTGAGCCTGGGAGTTTAAGGCTGCAGTGAGTTATGATTATAACATTGCACCCCAGGCTGGGGGACAGAGCAAGACCCTGTCTCAAAAAAAAAAAAGTGGGGGGTGGGGTTCTTCAACTGAACTGAGGAGTGATTAATTTCAATTAACGCTTTGACCTAAGGATCTCCATCCCTCTCCACACCAAAATAGAAAAATAAAGGAATAAACAAATGAGAAGCTTACCCAGGACCTGGTGATTTGGGTCTGCTCTTGGGAAATAAATAGACACTCTAGAACTTTCCCTGTCCTGCGACTCTTCTGCTTCTGCCTGGGTGTTCCAGGGAGACGCTGAAGATCAGGAGTCCCTTGGCCCAAGATGGATTCCTGATCTTGGAGCTTTCTGATCCTATTCCATGAACTGTTTTGTTCTTGGAGAGGTGGGACCTGTGGACTCAAGAAAAAATTTCCTTTAGCCAGCGTAATTTCCCTTGGACACCAATCTTGGTCTTCTTAGGCTGGTGAATCATGCTCACACAGAGGCTGGACTGCATGTTCTGCAGACTGTGCGCAGTGCCACTACAAGGCAAAGGTGACACAAAAGGCACAGGGAATCCAGCATGCAGACAGCATTTCCTCCCACAGATTCCACTAGAGGCCAAAGGTGACACAAAAGGCACACAGGGAATCCAGCAGGCAGATGACAATTCCACCCACAGATTCTGCACGGGCACCCAGACCCCTGAAGGTGCAGTGACCACACCTGAGATTCACTAAATATTTACACAACTTCTGGGCAGCCACTTAAATGAGAAAGTGATGCTAAGTGCTAGGGAGTGAACAAGTCCCAGTTTTAGGTGACTATACTTCAGTATGAGATTTCTGAATGAAACAGCATTTCAATCCAAGTTTTTCTTTCACCATCTAGATATCCATGAACAACTCACTTCACCTCTCTGAGTCTTGCTTATTCCTAATCAAAACAAAAGAGACTTAACAGAACAGTAAAAGAATTTTTGAAAACCATGATATTAATAATATAAAAACAAAAACAAACTAGGTAACCGGGTTACACGATATGGGCAGATGTGACCAACTGCAAAAGCAATAAAGGAGTGGGAGTTGAGGGGAGATTCTGATGGGTCACTTTGCTGTAAGATCTCCAAAGTCACCAATAAACACGTATCCCTAGGAGGAGAGTACCCTTCCCCTGGTGGAATCTAAGCAATCAAGAAACATTTTTCTTTTTTTGGAGACAGGGTCTCAGTCTGTCATCCAGGCTGAGTGGTGATCACAGCTTACTGCAGCCTCGACCACCCATGCTCAAGTGATCCGTCCACCTCAGCCTCCTGATTAGCTGGGACTACAGGTGAGCAACACCATGGCTAGCTCATTTTTTTTTTTTTTGTAGAGATGGAGTCTTGCTATGTTGCCCAGGCTAGTCTTGAACTCCTGGCCTCAGGTGATTCCCACCACCTTTGCCTCCCAAAGTGCTGGGATTACAGGCATGAGCCAGCACTGAGAAAGCAAGTCTTGCAAGAAACAACAGGCTGAATTCCTCTCAGGATCACTAAGGGTTCCTAAAGTCACTAAGTGACCAAACAGTGCTGTGGCCATCTAAAGAAAATCTGAGAACTAATGGGCATATAGTTCCTTCCAGAAGCACAGATGCTCACTCTGAGGGAAAGCTGTCAGACACACAGACCAAATTGAACAGCAACAGAGGAGAGAAAAAAACTCAGGCAGAGAGGGAACTCACAGTGAGAGGAACAGGAAAGAGAAGGGCCAGACAGAAGAAAACTGAGAATACTGTGAGTAAGAGGGAGGCAGGAGAGAAGGTTTAGACAGTAAGAGGGAAGGATTCAGAGAAAGCTTATTACAAAAATTATTTAACAACAAAATACATCAGGCTGGGCGTGGTGGCTCACGCCTGTAATCCCAGCATTTTGGGAGGCTGAGGTGGGGGGATCACCTGAGGTCAGGAGTTCCAGACCAGCCTGGCCAATATGGTGAAACCCTGTCTCTACTAAAACTACAAAAACTAGCCAGGTGTGGTGGTGCACCTGTAATCCCAGATACTAGGGAGGCTGAGGTGCGAGAATCACTTGAACCTGGGAAGTGGAGGTTGCTGTGAGCCAAGATCACACCACTGCATTCCAGCCTGGGTGACAGAGTGAGATGCCGTCTCAAACACAACAAAGACCAGATATATCACATACATGTGAGAGAAACACATTAGAAAAGAAGGCACATTTAACTTCAGGAAATGCAGGGTAAGACGCAGAAAAGAAACAGCTTCCTGACAAAGCTTAGCACCAAGAGTTCAGGTCATGCTTTGGCCCCTCATGATAAAAACAGGCAGAACCCTCAGACAGCGAAGCTCCAGAAAGACGTCCTGGCTTGTTCTGACTCATCCCAGCCTCCAAACAGGGACTTTCTGCAACAAAGCAAAGGGCATCTTAATAGGCCGGTTTGGGAGGGCAGCGGGGCTACCCATACTACATGATTATGAAGGAAAAAGAACCAAATGAGGCTCCAACAGACAATAAAAACATATCCAAAATATGTGACCACACAAAAACTGTAACGTAGGATTTTAAAATACAGTAAAATAAATTAGAAAAACAAAACTTTAGGCCAGGCACGGTGGCTCAAGCCTGTAATCCCAGCACTTTGGGAGGCCGAGGCGGGTGGATCACGAGGTCAAGAGATCGAGACCATCCTGGTCAACATGGTGAAACTCCATCTCTACTAAAAATACAAAAAAATAGCTGGGCATGGTGGGCGTGCCTGTAATCCCAGCTACTCTGGAGGCTGAGGCAGGAGAATTGCCTGAACCCAGGAGGCTGAGGTTTCGGTGAGCCGAGATCACGCCACTGCACTCCAGCCTGGGTAAGGAGCGAAACTCCATCTTAAAAAAAAAAAAAACTTTGAAAGGATATATAAAAAATAAAAGAGCCTAGAAAGTAGATGCTTAGACAACTGAAAAATGTGAAATGAAAAATATCAGCACAAATAAATTAGGGAAAAAAAATCAGAAATGAAAATTAAATTAGGAGGAACACAAAAATGCACCAAAACATTAGAAAAAGAAACAATGAATGAAATGACTTAGGAAAAGTCTATTCACAGAGGCATTTTTATAACCCAGATATCTGTGACTATAACACCGGCTGAAAACACTATGGGACATCTGTACAGCCACTATAAAGGTGACAGAGACAGGGAAGAGGGAGCCAACAACCTCTAGGTACCAGAATTGGTACAATATAATCATCAATATATACCCTTAGTGATAATGACAAGGGAAAATGGTACATACAGAAAGCTAGCTTTTGTGTAAAAAAAGAAGGGGGACTGCAAGGACATGTATATGCATGTGTTTCCCATATAAATGGGATAAAATAATATCTAGTCTTTTGTGGCTGGCTTTTTTCACTTCACATAATGCTTTTGAGGTTTATGCTTGTCATAGCATGTATCGATAGTTTGTTCCTTTTGTTGCTGAATAGTATTCCATCATGTTTCATCATTCACCAGTTAATGGACATTAAGAAAATTCCCTGGAGACCAACAGCTTATCTCTTGGAGCCTTCTCTCTGTACAGTGGGCACATTCTACCCACTCTACATTTCACTCTGTATTTCAGGGTCTAGGATCCTAGAATCTCTCACTCTTGAGAAATCCTCAACCTACAAACAGAGACTAAATACAGTGCACAGGCCAGAAAAATACATGTAGAGCCAGACTGTCTGGGTTCAAGTCCTGGCTCTACATTGACCAGGGGTGCCACCTGGGCTTCCAACTACCCCTTTCTGGGCTTCAGCATCCTTACCCATTAAAGGGGAATAACAGGATTCACCACCTGGGGCTACTGTGAGGGTTTAAGGTAGTAATACCTAATAAAAGATTCAGCACAGAACCTCATACACAGTAGACACTGAGCAAGGAAGGCAGCAAATCACACTGCCATGTGTGTACCTATGCAACAATCTTGCATGTTCTTCACATGTACCCCAAAACCTAAAATGCAATTAAAAAAAAAAAGAAATGGCAAAAGAGAGCAAAACAAAACAAAATCCCCAGGAATACTTAATGAAAATCAACCACGTTACAAAATGACAATCAGTAAGATGAAAAGCATATAGTGTTTCTTAGAAAAGAGGACTCTTATAACTCAATCAAGACAGAATTTAAAAAAGGAAAAAAAAGAAGAGGACTCTACCTTCAAACATCCCTCAACTCTGACTAGTCTCCATTTCTACCACCACAGACAAAATCCTTGCTCTCTCTTGTCTGAACCACTGCAGTGATCCAATCAGTCTCGTTTCCCACCTCTTCCTGTGTCTACTCTTGCCCACCTACAACCTGTTCTGTACTCAGCACTGAGAAGGGTCTTTGGAAATCCTAAGCAGATCATGTTGCTCCCTTTCTCAGCACCACATCCACTCCCCAACCCCATGGTTTCCTAGCCTGATGTGGCCTCTGGCCATCTGTGATCATCTGCATCCTCTCTCTCACTCCCTACGCCCAGCCACAAAGGCCTTCCTTCCCAGTTACAAAGGCACCAAACTTCTCCTGCCTCGTGGCCTTGACCCTGGCTGTTCCCATCCTGGATGCTCTTCTACCTGCTCTTCCCAAGGCTAGCTTGCTACTGTAACTCAGACTTAGCTTCGATGTCAATTCCTTAGTGGGGGGTCTTCCCTGAGCACCCAAGCTGTAAGTAGCCCTCACTCATTCTTTCACATTAACCAACTTCAATTCTGTGTGTTACAAAACTCTGATGTTTTCTTTTTACTTGTGAGTAGTTTCTTCAACATTTATTTAGCATCTGTCTCACTCCCAAGAGCATGGATTCCATTGGTCTCATTCACCATCACAAGCTGGCACCTAGAAGGAAGCCTAGCACATAGTAGGTGCTAAATTAATCGTCAGACGAATGAATAAATGAATGAATACTTCAGAAACCAAGGACTATGATTTGTTTTATCGGGGTGATCTTTATCTTGAGAGGGTTTATACTGCAGTATTAAGAACTCAAGAGTTTGGAGCCTGGTCGTCTTGGTTTTAATTCTGTCTTTCTTCTGCTACTTAGGTGCTGTGTGATCTTGGCAAATCACTTCTCTTTGTCAAGATTTCCTCATCTGCAAAGCAGGGCTTAACATCAGTGCCTTCTTCATGAGGCTGCTGTGAGGACTACAGTGCTTAGACCGGTGGCTGGAACATGATAGGCACTCTATAAATGCTGACTGGTATTAATGACGTTGGAAAATTCTCTTTATGTAAGTCCTCTGTATTTCCTATATTACCACTGTAAATAGAAACATTTACTTATAGATACCACTTATAAATTAAAAGCCTGCTGATTTTTAGATTGATTTTGTATCAAGGTACCTTACTGGATTTTCCTCAAACTACCATTCTCTTCCCATTACAATAGAGCACCTTGCTTAACTCTGTACTACCGTTTCTACTGCCTCATTCCCATTTCTGCTGTCAACTGCTGGTCTCACCTTCCCAGCCCTTCACCTTTCTCCCTTACCCATCACACACATATATTCATACTCTGCTGTAGAAAGATTGCCAGCAACAGTCACCACTGCCATTACCACTAAATTCCGTTTTTGGTTTTTTTTTTTTGAGCCAGAGTCTCACTCTGTCACCCAGGCTGGAGCACAGTCATGCAATCTCAGCTCACTGCAACCTCCACCTCCTGGGTTCAAGCAATTCTCCTGCCTCAGGCTCCCATGTAGCTGGGATTACAGGTGCCCACCAATATGCCTGGCTAGTTTTTGTATTTTTAGTAGAGACAGGGATTCGCCATGTCGCCCAGGCTGGTCTCAAACTCCTGACCTCAGGTGATCCACCCACCTCAGACTCCCAAAGTGTTGGGATTACAGGCATGAGCCACCGCACCTGGCCCATCACTACTAAATTCAATTTAGGTTTTTATGACTGCTGTGGTTTGAATGGTTGCATCCGTCCAAAACTCATATTGAAACTTAACCCCCATTGTGGTGGCATTAAGAGGTGGGTCCAACTGGCTGGGCGTGGTGGTATGCGCCTGTCATCCTAGCTGCACTCCAGTCTGAGCGACACAGCGAGACTCTGTAAAAAAAAATAATAAAGAGGTGGGCCTTTAAATAGTGAATAAGTCATGAGGGCTCTCCTTCGCAAATGGGATTAACATCCTCTGCAAAGAGGTTTCAGAGAGCTGCCTGGCCCTTCCATCTCTTCGGCCATGTGAGGACACAGCATTCTTCCCTTTCTTCCCCCTTCCACCATGTAAGGATACAGCAAGAAAGTACCATCTTGAAAGCAGAGAGCAGCCCTCATCCGATACCAAATCTGCCAGCACCTCGATCCTCAACTTCTTAGCCTCCAGAATTGTTGAGAAAGTAATATCTGTTATAAGGCACCCAGTCTGTGATATTTTATTACAGCAGCACAAACAGACTAAGTCATGATCTAGTGTTACTTGATCTCCCTCATACACGTCACGTGAAAAGCATTTGTTCCCTTTTCTTTAACTGTGCATTATGTCTCTCCCCTATTTTCTCTCACCGTTCTTGGGTTCCATCTCAGTCTCTAACCCTCTTCCCCGCTTCTCTTGTCATTTCTCTGACCACTGTCCTCAGTTCTCTTCTTATGGTACATTCTCCCTGAGCCACTTTGCCCACACATAATTTGTGCAACCCCATCCAGATCTTCTTGAGAACCATGCCTGCCCATTTCCCCACTAGCAACCTCCACCTAGAGGCTACAATCTATATAAAACTGAAAGCCACCCACCTCTACCAAACACAGTTCTGACAGTTTTCCCTTACTCAGCAAATGGTGACACTTCCAACCCAGGCCCACAGAGCAGAACTCCAGTTGTCATCCCTGGCTTTTCTGCCTCTCTTATCACCGCACCCAACTAGTTATGCTTCTGCCTCTTTACCTCCTCTCCTTTCTCCTTTTTTTCCCCCGAGATAGAGTCTTGCTCTGTTGCCCAGGCTGGAGTGCAGTGGCACAATCCTGGCTCACTGCAGCCTCCGCCTCCAGAATTCAAGTGATTCTCCTGTCTCAGCCTCCCGAGTAGCTGGGATTACAGGCCTGTGCCACCATACCCAGGTAATTTTTTTTATTTTTAGTAGAGAAAAGTTTTTGCCATGTTGGCCAGGCTGGTCTCAAACTCCTGACCTCAGGTGTTCAGCCTGCCTCGGCCTCCCAAAGTGCTAAGATTACAGGCATGAGCCACTGCACCTGGCCTCCTCCTCTCCTTTCATAAAACCATTAATTTACTTAAACCTTTGTATTCTCTTACCGGCTGCAGACTGTAGACTGTTCTACCCCGCAAATCCTTCGTGAAGACACTTGAATAAGTAGACTGCTTCCCCTGTATCAGCAGTCCCCAACCAGGGACCAGTTTTGTGGAAGACAATTTTTCCATGGACAGGGAGTGGTGGGGGCAGCAATGGCTTCTGGATAATATCGTTCCACCTCGGATTATCAGGCATTAGTTAGAGTCCCAAAGGACTCAACCTAGATCTTTCGCATGCACAGTTCACAATAGGGTTTTTGCAATGAGAAGCTAATGCAGCCTCTGATAGGAGGCAGAGCTCAGGCAGTAATGCTCACTAACCCACCATTCACCTCCTGCCACGCATCCCAGTTCCTAACAGGCCACAGACCGGTACCAGTCTGAAGCCTAGGGGTTGGGGACCGCCTGCCCTATATGATAAAATCCAAGTTTCTAGTGGGGTCCTCAAAACCGTCGATGATCTTAGGCTTATGGCTCTATCCTCATTTTTTAATGTACACCTCTACTATCAGCATTAAACTCTACATTTCAGCAACCCTAAAGTGCCGAAGATTCACCGTGTGAGGTTATTTCAAGCCTCTCAAATGTGCACATGTTACTTCTTTTTCCTAGGCTGGCTTCAATCCTTTGTCTACTTTAGGTTCGTCATCGTTCAAACCTAAGTTTAAGAATCTCTTAATCATTGAAGCATTTGGGAGTTAGGGGGTGTCCTTACTTCCAAAATTGACCCAGTTCTGCATGCCCCCGTATACTTGCACAGCCTGCTCCCAGAGCACTCATTAACTTGTCATTGCGCTTTTCTTGTCCACCATTCCCACCAGACCACTGTTCTTCAAGACAGGGATGATGAGGAACCCATCTTTGCATTTTTAGCACCTGCCCCAGGGTCTAGCAAACAAATACAATACACAAAGATGTTGAACAAGTGAATAAAAAGTCTGTAATTTCCAAAATAAGATTCAAAGATTCCAGACACAGAAGACACTCGGTAAATGCAGGCTGAAAACATTGAAAGATGTGTGAGTACCCCTTGTTTAACTCAAAGTTCAGGGTACAGAGTTGTCAAAAAAGAGACTGATGAAAGCAGGAAAACAGGAAGTGTGACGACAAGAAGCATTTCTGGAAAGCCTAACATGCTCTAAACGAATCCAGCTACCAAGAACAGCGGCGGGGCGAGAAAGCTCCCGGCAAATTCAGACTCCGGAAGAGATAAAGTGGTCACGCTGGCATTCAGGGAGAGCTTTTCAAGAATGAGAGAAAACTCCTACTCACCCAAACGGAAGCTGTCCGGACCCTGGTGGCCATCCCTAGGGTCAGTTTCGTGTGCCTCGCTGGACGTGACAGGACGCGAGGGATGCTAGGGGAGAGAGCACGGTGAAAAAAGCGGTCTCCCTGCAGTCCCCAAACCCAGAGCGGGGGGGCCCGAGGCACCAGGGCTGCCTGCCATTCTTGGAGCCGAGCCTCCTTCCCTCCCACAGCTACGAGATTCAAAATCTCCACCCGCCCCCCACCAACAACACACAGGTTAGGGTCACGCAACCGTCCCAGGTCTGCAGCAGGAGACATTAGTTCTGTCCCGTCCCGCCGCGTTGAAACTGGAGGAATCCCGCACCTCCGGCTCCCCCAAACCCTGAATGGGCAGCAGAATAGCAGCCAGAAGGGTTCGCGGCCACTCCAGTCTCAGGTGACCGGGTGACCACAACGGGCGACGAACGCTTTCCGCGGAATGGCGCTCTCACCGCCGGCGCCGAGCAATGGAAGCCGTTCAGGTGTCGCCCAGGAATTGCGTCATCGAGATTCGAAGGCGAAAACTATAACTCCCAGAGGCCTCTGCGAGGAGTTACTCCCACGCTGCAGAGTTCTGATCAAGGGCCACCGGGAGGGGGCGTGCTAAGCTGACCCGGAAGCTCAGGCTCTCCTGGCACAGTCCCTGAGCTCAGGCACCTGCAGGTTTTAAATTATAAAAAGAATTAAAATACTTGACACCAATGGCTCAACGGTGAGAGGGTTGTAAATGAGGTTACAAGTATTCTACTCCCTGCGTTACTGAAATGGTAAAAATATTATTTTGCTTTACACGTTAATAACACAAGGATCCATAAAATTGCCATTACATGTTGACATAAATAATATTTTAATGAAAATTAAATATCTTTTACAAAAGAAAAAATTTATTAAGGAGTGGTTTTGTTTTTCTTTTCTGACTTACTAGAAAGCTGAATTCTCATATTTGCTTCTATATTTAATCTGTTGCATATGTTGTTTTTGTCAAAGTATATAAAGATACAAGTCAAACAAGGGATACTTTTGTTCATGTACAATCTGAAACTACAAAGAAGAACTTTGGTACTCTATTACATAAAATATGTTGGTCTACATTACACTTTGAATGGATTCTTTTTTTCTTCTTCTTCTTCTTTTTCTTCTTCTTTCTTTTCTTGAATGGATTCTTTTATCACACATGATTTTATATCATGCATTAGCCAGTTGAAAAATATTGGTTCACCGAGTTTCGCAGATCTTCCAAATGTCAACACATTTCTTTATACAAAAAAAGTTATTAGGTTGGTGCAAAAGTAATTGCGGCTTTTGCCATTACTTTTAATGGGCACTTTATTTTATTATTATTACTATTATTTTTTTTGAGAGAGGGAAAGAAAAAAATGAGTAAAGGAGAGGAAGAAAGAGGAAGAGAAAGAGGGAGGGTGAACGAAAATATTGCTTTATTCTGAAAAAAATGGGTATTAATAATGACCAATCAATGTTTCATTT